>KV417294.1:259233-383192 GCA_001630345.1 Calocera viscosa TUFC12733 | reverse complement strand
TCCTGAATGAGGCCTTGTGGCAAAAACGAGCACAGGGTCAGCACCGAAAGTACATTCCGTACTCGGACCGTGAACAGCTTATTCGTGAAGCTCATGACGATCATGGTCACAAGGGATTCAAGACTGTAGCTGGCATCTTGTCTCTTCGATTCTGGTGGCCCGATTTACGTGCAACAGTCAAGTGGTATCTGGCGACTTGTCCGACTTGTCAGACTCGAAGTGTGCAGAAGCTACTCCTTCCTCCTAAGGTCGATTACCCTGCTCCTCTATTCTACAAGATCCATGCCGATACCATGATTATGCCGAAGGCAAAAGGCTATCGATATATTGCCCATGCTCGATGTTCTCTCAGTTCATATCCCGAATTCCGTGTTCTTCGTCGCGAAAATGCCCGAACATTGGCCGACTTCCTTTTCGAAGATGTTATATGCCGGTGGGGCCAAATTGGTGAAATTGTTACCGATAACGGTACACCTTGGGTGGCAGCTGTTTCCGAACTCAGTACTCGCTATGGAATCCGGCATATTCGAATATCGGCATACAATTCCCGTGCTAATGGCCTAATCGAATCGAAACATTACCCAGTTCGAGAAGCCATTGTCAAGGCTTGTGGCAATGATATCAACCGGTGGCCCGAACTCGCTCCCTTTGCTTTCTGGAGTGAGCGGGTCTCGATTCAGCGATCAACAGGTTTCTCACCATACTACATTGCTCATGGAATACATCCAACTCTCCCGATGGATCTGGTGCAGCGAACACTGCTGGTTCCCCCGATTAACCTTCCTTTGTCTGTACCCGATTTGTTGGCCTATCGCATTCAGCAACTTGAAAATCGCGAAGAGGAATTGCACACCTTGCAGAATGAAGTTTATCAAGCTCGTCTTCGTTATGCAGCCCAATTTTTGCGAAATCATGAAACCACAATACACGATTATGACTTCCAACCAGGGCAGCTGGTCCTCGTCCGAAATACTCGAATCGAAAATGATCTGGGTCGCAAAACCAAAGCCCGATACTTTGGTCCCCTTATAGTGGTACATCGGAATGCAGGTGGATCATATATCATTGCCGACCTGGATGGGTCCATCCTTCGAGTTCGCATTGCTGCTTTTCGAGTGATTCCATTTGCTACACGGGACCCACAGACATATTTGGTGCTTGATGTCTTGAAGTGCACCCAACTCGAATTGGAAGCCACGATTGCGAACATCAACAAGACTCCACTTCCCGAGCTTGGGTCGCCCTCCGAAGTCGGTGATGTGCCCGATGATCAGCTCTGATCATCTTATTGAGCTCGATTATACCCAATCCGCTTTTGGATCATGCCGCTCCTTACCACCTTTTCCACCTTGATTGTTGCTTGTTCTCTCTTTTTGTTTCCTGGGAACCATGTGCAAGTGCAAGGCCCTTTCACTATGGATATGTCAGCAAATTCCATGGCTCTCGATTTCAACAGGAACGGTCACGCTCACACAGAAACGTACACGATTTTGGCTATCTCAACAAGCGAATTCAGACATCCCAAGGACGACTACATATCAACAGTCGAACTCGGATAGATGGCAGTGCCCGGATAGTGACATGCGAACTCGGACAGGGAAGCAACGACTATATCTGGTCAATTGAACTCGGAGCAACAGCTGTGCTCGGGCATGTATAGACGAACTCAGACAGAGTATTCACGACTACACCTGGACAATCGAACTCGCAGGACCAGCCGTACACGGACCCAGACAAGCGAACTCGGATGTTGCTGCAACGATTAGGCTCGCTCAGCGAGAGTCGAACTCGGGGCTCAACAAATGAACTCGATTTTCTAAACAACGTACTCGCTTTTCTTAAGGCATAATTCAGGCAATAACACTACGAATTCGACTCCTTTAAAGCCGATTACATGGAAGCAATCAAACCCTCATACTCCTCCTGCAAGGCCTTAATCTTGTGGCCCAGGGCTTGAATTCGCTTCTTCGTGTCCGAGGACATCGATTTCGATTTCGCTTTGCCGAAGTCAAGAAGTCTTTCTTCAATAGAAGCCTTGAGTACGATTTTCTTCAGCTTCTTATCGTGGCGCTTGGCAAAGCTGCATGTCAGCTGCTTCTCCCTGCAGGTGCTGCAGCCCCATTTGCGGCCGAATTCGGGACCCGAGCAGGGATTAATGAGTTCGTTCGTTGTCTCATCGATTTCGATGTGCTTGAAGCACCAGTCACACTATTATCCGATCAGACGAATTCGAAAATCAGCCACTATTATGCGCACCGTGCCATCCGCCCCATATTCAAGCTTCTGTTCATCATTGAGAGTACGAAGGCGATCGGCGAGTGACATCGAATTCGAGGTGTCCGGCTCGACAGTAGAGGGAGGGGAGTCCGCCCCAAAACCCTCAAACTCCGTGGCTCCAGAGTCAGAGCCAAAGCCCTCCCACTCCGGACTACCAGGGTCCTCCTGGTCCGCGTCGAAAAAGTGCTCGGAGTTAAGAGTTGGGGCCATAGGAGTTAAGGGTCCAGATGTCGCCAGAAGATCAAGGAGTGTTAAGGGTCCTTCTTTGATGCCCCGCGTTTTTCATACATCAGTGGCTGTGTCAAGGGACCAAATCTTCTTCAACTTCGCTGCATCGTTTCGTCGCTGACTGAGGGCAGTCAGATTTCAAGTTTCCGGGGGTATGACTGTTTGCTCTGTGAGCAACAGCTTTATTTCCTCTTTTAGACAATCTTTTCTATATTTGGCTACTTTGGGTCCGCCGTCCGATTCCGTCCGCGCCCGATCGGAGGCATAATTTTCGTATATAGAACCCGCGCATCCCTTTCGGGCGCGGGCATCGTCTTCGTCCCCCCCCACCACCTAATCGAACTCGTTCCCGTCTCCGCCCCTCCGAACTCAGCCTCGAGCAATCAATGCCCTGTCCACTTCATGAAAAGCGACCACGAAATGTCTCGCCACGTACTCACCAGTGGGTTATGGTTATAACGTTCTGCGGTTGTCCATAGCAATCGTTTGTGTATGTGGTGATTCACACGGATAGTTAGTGTGAGCCACATGGAGCGTCACTTTCAGGATGCGTCGTCGCTACGCGCTCACTTTGACCCGAAACCGAAGGCGTTGGTTCTTTTTGACGACCCGTTGTCCTCAACCATTGCTCGCAAGACGTCGACAGACCAAATGTTGTCGTGCTCAGAGGGCGCTGTGGTTCTGGGCTAATCTCGAGTGCACATTCATGCCATAAGAAATACATTGTTCTAGCAGGACTAACTGGAGCGTCGATACACGGGAATGCGTGTGTTGCACGTGCTGTGCGGTCAATCGACCCAGCGTTGTACAACGACGCTATTCAACAGACCAGCGTCCTTGACTGTTTGCGACTCATTGTCCAACACACGGGAGGGGAATGTAGTCTGGATGTTGTAGGCGCGAGCAGCATTCTCTGGACGGGATCTGACATGGGTTGATGAGGACGCTGGGACACGTGCAAAGAGGCAGAAAACGTACGCATTGATAAAATTGCGGATATCTCCAACGGTGTGGGTATGGTTCATACGGCACACGAGTCTGGAATCAATATGAGCAGCGGCCGGTTCATCTACTCGCCTGAACTCACCTCGTCCCGTCTGCAAGCCTAACCTGCACACTGGTGTTGGGCTCGGCCATGTTGACTTCGAAACTTCTGGGTGATGCGGCGGGAGCGCTAGAATGGGTGACAGTGATAGAGCTACGGGAGCTCGGAGGGAACGTTCCAGGCATGAGGATGCTTGCTGCCGTCGGCGCGTCAGCTCCAGCAACAGTCGGCGTCGGCGCGCCAAGGCGATGACCGGAGCCGCCAAATGGACGAGGCGGAGGCGGTTTGTAGTGCTCATCGGTGCGCCGAGCGACGCGGACCTCAACAGGCTGACCAACACGTACGTTCAGTGCTTGAGGGGGCGCATGGCCCGCATTGATCTGCTCGAGCAGCTGCGCGTTCGCGGGGTCATCGTAACGGTACAGAGGTCCATCATCCACGCTGAAGCCTTCCTGCCAGAAAGTAAGCTCTCTCACAACACGTTGCGCTTCGAATTCGTCTTCGGACTCAGTCGCCGGGGGAGCAGTGGGATCAGGAACGAACTGAGACTCGACCTCGTCCGAGCCAAGTGTGTATCCGGATCCATGGAAGGTGTTCGACCGCGCAGCCTGCGGTTCGTTTGGTGCGGACAGGCTAGCACCACTCCTGGACGAGTGGCTAGGCGTAACAGACGTAAGACTATGCTGAAGGAAGAGCAACTTACGGACTCACTCGGCGGCCTTCTTTATGATATCCCCAATGATGCGATCGGCTCCTCTCCGCTGCCGACCGCTGTCAGGAGCCTGTACAGCGAGACCGCTACACAGGTATATGGTCAACCAACCGAGACAGTAGAATGAAAAGTGAGGGCTCACCTCCGGTCTCCACCCGTAAACCAGTTCTCTGGCTCATCCGGAGTCTCGTCATCATCGTCATCATCCGGCATGCGAGGAGCCCTTGCGGAATTGGAACCAGCGCCCATGTCGCGCAGGGTAGCAATGCGTCCAGTTCCCGAGGGTGCGGGCGGCTGCGAGCTAAGGTAGGCAGCACTCGTTTCAATGTCAACTCCAGCACACAGCTTGAGTCTACTCACCTCGACTGACCAATCCTGCCGACTCGTGGGTTCCCACCGCCGGCGGAACGGGCGGCCCATTCAGCAGGAAGCTCTTCAGCAGGCTTGTCTCCTCCAAGGGTCGACATGGCTGTTTGGCAATTACGAGGAAAGTGACAGGTCGAAGCGGGAGGATGTTGAGATGTATGCGCTTGCCAAAGAGGGTGACGCAACGCCGCAAAGGGACACGCCTTATGTGGACGGAGGCATTTCGTTAGGACCCTTCGCGTGTCTTCCACGAGGCGACCTCTTCTTGTCTCATGCCTTAGCAGCGGTCATGGTCTTAGAGGAAGTGCGCAGATGCCTCATTGTCGCAGACGTACCCAGAGTAGCCTTCGGAAGTCTTTCAACGACCGGGTCGTCGGGGTCGCGGCGAAGCAGCAAGTCAACTTGTGCAACCAATCGGACCACCTCGCCGAAAGACAGCGCGTCGATCGTGGCTGATCACAAAGCTGGAACAGCCGTTGCGCTCACATAGGCTAGACATCGACTATTTCATGCCTTGGTATTCCGCATGGTTTCAGTTGGGGCACTCCTCAATACTACTATTGATCGAAACGGTGATCGATCCGGTGGAGCTGGGTCGCTTTGGACTCAGACTTGGAAACTGATGCCGCAGGAAGCTATTCTAGGCTTCCTCAGGCTTCCTGGGCGATCGATGGGGGAGGAAGCGTGTTACGATCGGTTGGCGGCATCGGTCGGCGGCATCGGTCGGCGGCATCGGTTGGCGCATCGATCGGCGGCATCGGTTGGAGGAATCGGTTCAGCATCCCGTACATCCAGAAACACAGCGTGTTCGGGACACCACGCCCTCAATCGACGACCTCCAAATAACCTTGAACCAACAGCATCTCCACATCCCCGCGTCTCACTAAGTATCGCCCCCCTTTCCTGAAGTCAACCACGCCGCCTTCGGTGATGACCTCCCCGACTTCCTTCACAACTCGAACGTTGACCCACATCCCCTTTGGCGGTTCGTCCACACTTGCCGCAATGTCCAACACATCGATAAATTCTGCGCGGTAGTTCATGGTGATTTGTGCGTATGAGCGGATGAACGTAAGTTCTGATGGCGACAATAGTGGCCGTATCGTTGGCAGGAGATGCGTGACGGAGAGATGAGCTCGATGAAGCATGGCGCGTAGCATATGTAGTCGATGAGCATGATAGACGAGTAACACGCGCTTCAGCCTGCGAATTTGGAGATGGTGATGTGTGGAAGTGAACATGATAGCCGGGGGAGGTGTCGGGGTCGGCATGACTTCGTCGCTCGGCGGCGCTGCGCTGCGCAAGGACTGTACGAGATGCGCATGTATGGTATGGATTTGGCGAACAAGGGTCGTAACGACAGCGGCATTGTAAGGAAAGAGGGTGTCTGTCTGAGTCGATCGTCGACATTCCAGAAGAAGCGCTTGAGATGGATCGGTCGACATGGTTGTGAAATGTGGATGGGTATGGTGAGGGTATCGTGTGGCCTAAGTGCAGTTCTGCGGCGGCGCGTCCTCGCCAGGCGCGTCGCGCTCGTGGACCGCGTGGCGACCTCTTAAGGGTCTGATATGCTTCCGCACCGAACCCAAAACGGGAATTGGAATTTGCACTGTTTCACCTTCCAATCTCTGCGACATCCAACTCTGCAAGATGGCCACGCCAGAGACCGCTGGTCCGGCGGCGCCTGCCCCTCCATCAGTGCGCCTCACTAACATTCCTGCGATAAAGAATGCCCCATTCCCCGCCGAGGGCAACGGTTATTTCTCCAACAAGTTCCTCGCCTTCATCGTTCTGGCCATTCCATGGGCCGTCAAGCGTTCCTTGCCGCTGGTACGCCGCGGTGGTTGGACCACATATTGGGTCATGGTCGCCCTATTGGGTATCCCTATTACCGTCGCGTATTGGCAGCTTTCAAGCATGTACGGTCCCAGGCTCAACGAGAAGCTCGTTTTCCCCGGCCGTCCCATTGAGGACTACATCGACATCAAGGATCCCCAGCTGAAGAAGGAGTACAACGGTCACAAGAAGATTCCGATCCAGATCTTCCATGACGCCTACTTTGAGGGAAAGATTGACTTCAAGGGTGCGTTTCTTGTGCATTGCAGTGTTGCATCCGTTGACGCGAGCATCCAGGCGATCCTCTCGATGTTCTCGAATGGCGTCATGACTGGGCCAAGTTTCAGTTCACGTTTGAAATCTGGAAATACTTCTGGACCCGTTTCGTTCCGGAGGTCATTCTGCACACTCAGAGCCAGGACGAGGAACAGGTCAGAGACCACTACGATCGTAAGTCAATGTGCATACGGTGTATTTGGCCTAGACTCACGGCCAGCCAGGCGGGGATGACTTCTACGAGTGGTGCGTATCCCTCCCAACTTCTGTCTTTGGCGTATGCTGAGACAGAAGCTTTCCAGGTTCCTTGGACCCCGCATGATCTACACCTCTGGCGTGGTGACCGACATCACCCGGGAAGAAACCCTCGAGGAGATTCAGGACAACAAACTTGCCTTGGTGTGCGAAAAGCTGGACCTCAAAGAGACGGACACATTGCTTGACATCGGCTGCGGTTGGGGCACCCTTTCTGCGTATGCATCGAAGAACTATGGCTGCGACGTCACCGGCATTACCCTCGGCAGGAATCAGACGGCATTCGGTAACAAGCGCATCCAGGACAACGGCGTTTCTGCGGAGAAGGCGCGCATTCATTGTATGGATTATCGCGAGATCCCCAACACGCCCGGCTACTACACTAAGATTGTCTCCCTTGAGATGGCTGAGGTCGGTCCTCTTGTTTTGGTAAGTATGCAGCAGCTGATGATAGGACAGCATGTCGGCATTCGTCGTTACAGCACCTTCCTTCGGCAGGTCTATGATCTCCTGGACGACGATGGTCTATTCGTGCTCCAGGTTGCCGGCTTCCGTCCGCGGTGGCAATATGAAGATCTCCTCTGGTATGTTCGCATTAAC
The DNA here is from genome assembly GCA_001630345.1 of Calocera viscosa TUFC12733. NCBI lineage: Eukaryota > Fungi > Basidiomycota > Dacrymycetes > Dacrymycetales > Dacrymycetaceae > Calocera > Calocera viscosa. The sequence goes on along the minus strand of KV417294.1, from coordinate 375,597 downwards.
TTCATTTCTTTGCCACACCCTGACTGTCGGAAAGGGGCTTGTTCATGAACAAATACGTTTTCCCCGGCGCTGATGCCAGTATTCCGTTGAACTGGGTCATTAAGGAGGTCAGTGCAGCAGTCACACCGCCGTCCCCTCATAGGCTGCCCTGCTGACGTCGATATAGCTGGAAGTTGTTGGATTTGAGGTCAAGAGCATAGATGTCCTCGGCGTTCACTATTCGGCAACACTCTGGAAATGGTACAAGAACTGGCTGTCAAACGAGGAGAAGGTACTTGGCAAGTACGGTGATAGGTACGGGACCCCGGGATTGACGGCTTGGCACCTTGGCTGATCACGTCCTGTGAATTAGGTGGAACCGCATTTGGAAGTACTTCCTGGCCTCAGCAACCATTCACTCTCGGTACGTGAACGATCCGCAGTGCCAAGCGAGTTTAGTCCTGATACCCCTGTGCCTTGTGCATAGTCAAGGGTCCGCGGCGGTGTTCCAGATCACGCTGCACAAGAACTTGAATGCGTTCCACCGCATAGAGGGTGTGCCAAGCCACACGTCGTTGCACTTCAAGCCAAAGCAGCCTGTCCAGTAAGGGCGTCTCGTGACTGGACTCGATCACGAAGAAACTGATGTAAACTGGCAGTACGATCGTGTGACGCTGAAGAGGGCAGGGTACTTTTTCTTAGCAAAACTTTCAAATTAGATGATGATAAATGGACATTGTCTCAGAGTGCCGATGGCATCCCAGGTGTCCGAGGGGTCTCCGCCCAGGTGGGAATTTGGAGCAGACTTTGGCTGCGTCAATCAAAGGCATCGATGGCTACACGTGGGCCCGGAACCGAGGGCGCTGTGAACCCTGAGGAGGACGGGTAGCATGCGGCGGTGACCCTGCGGAAGCAGAAGGATCTAGACGCCACTCCCGAGTTTGTCGCCACTTTGTGATCCACCGTCCCGGAGCTTGAGCGCAGAGCGAGTCGCGCGACGTCACCATATGTAGTAGGCCGCCCCTGGCCGGGACCCTCCGCGCTACATATTTGTCCGAGTCCCCACCGGCGCTCCGTCCCCCTCGCTTGTCTCCATCACCGTCCCCGCCCTTCAGGAAGCGAGAAGACCCTGCATATCTTACGTTTACCTACTTGCATGACAGCATAAGACCGTTCAAGTCAGCAAATACCCCGACACATGAAATACGGTAAACAGTACGAACGCATCCTCAGAGAGTCCTCCTTCCCGCCAGAGTGGACAGCCAGCGCGATCGAATATGGCCAGGTGCGTTTCCTCGCTTCCGGGTCATGTGGGCAGAACCCTATACTCCATCTTTTTCATTCCGATGCTGATCAATGATCTCCCCGCAGCTGAAAAAGCTCATCAGGAATGTCGTCGACGAGCTTCAATCGGTCGGGCTAAGCCCAGAGGTATTGCATGAGTTGCTGGAGCGGTCGAACAAGCCGCCGGAAGGAGTTGAGAGAAGCACTTCCCCAGCACGCATAGAGGTGCGTGCATGTGCACATGCACTCCAGGAGCGTGACTGACTCGCTGCACAGGAAATACCCGATTCACCGGCCAAGGAGAAGGGCATCGATGGATTCCCTCTTAACGGCAATGGCCACCCTGTGTACAAGGGAAGGAGACGAAGCATGGCCTCCTACGAGATAGATGGTATGCCTCCTTTATGGGCAACGCTCATGAGGGAGAGCACTGAACAACGGGTTAACAACGCAGGGTCCAATAACGAAAACTTCACCAGTCGTCTACGACTCCAGCTACGACGTCTCTCGTCAGGGAGGTCATCTCTCTCCGACAAGCGACAATCGGTGCAGAGTGTGGCTAGTCCACCACCCGATCCTACTGCCGATACGACCGATACGGAGGGGACCACGGATGGTGGCGAAGCCTCTTTCCCTCCTGCAGCCCCGAGCAAGGAGGAAGCACCGCCTCTAGTATCCTCTTCCTCCCAGTATGAGAACGAGAATCCGATCTGGGCGTTGCAACGTGGTTCTGGAGACTTGGGAACAGTCACGACCACTCTTGAACGGATAAAGAACATGGAGAGCGCTGTTGACGACGAGGTGAGTCCTTGCGCTCTGATCCAAAGAGGCTGGCCTAACACCGTGCCAGGATGAAGACGATGACGAGCTGCCTCAATTGAACGGTGTCGTTGTTGCAGACAGTTCCGTGAAACAACCTCATGGCGTTCATATCATTCGGGACGAGCAGCACCCGGAAGACGTCGTCATCGAGCTACCCTCCGACACCATGTTCTTCCAGATGTTCTCGCAAGCCCTGCGATCGCTTGAACATCTTGCAGAAGTTCTGAAGGATCAGTTTACTCAAGATGTAGTGGAACTCGCCCAGACCGTCAGCGACGCGTGCCGGCCGACGAAGAAGGGCAAGCATGATCTAGGAATATGGCGCGAGATCTTCAGTCTCTGGGTCGAGGCGCAAATTTTCGAGAGTGGAACAGAGCGCCGCCGAGGCGAGAGAGATGTTGACGAAGCCGAGGTTAGATTGAAGGCTTTTGCGGCTGAGCTCGTTAAACGACGATTAGACGGGCGAAGGATGAAGAGCAAGCAGTGCAAACAGGCGTTCGACCGATTCATGCAGCTCAATGTCATGCTTCTGGATCTGAAAAAGGTGCGTTTTGAAGATATCCGACGTTATGCCGCGTTTCTGACTTCTTCGGCAGTTCCAAAAGGCAAATGCCGAGGCTGCGAGGAAAATCCTCAAGAAGCACGACAAACGAACCGCCCTCAAGGGGACATCTGAATACGCGGCACTTGTCCGAGCATCAGTGCCTCAGAACGACTCCTCTCCACTGCTAATCGCGCCTTGGCTCACGAAAACAACGTTACCACACATTCTCCTCACTGCTCTTACAGAGAAACTGTTACCCGTGATACCCCAGATCGATGACTATGCCTGTGCTATATGTGCGTTTAACCGACGGACCTGTTCGCGTAAGAGGCTCACGCGTCACTAGGCACTTCGATCGCATTCAAGCCTATCCGCTTAGATTGCGGGCATTTGTTCTGCGTAAGGTATGTTTAACATCTGCCTGCTGCTTTAACATGCGTCTGAGTCATTGGGATAAGATGCTTGGTCAAGATGCAGAAACGCGGACAAGACGACTGCCCGCTTTGTCGAGCGCCTGTGGTCCTCAAAGCCAATCGAGGTGGGCATTCGGTGCCGTCATCTCGCCCTGAAACTGATCACCCTGAGTAGACAATGTCGACTGGGCACTACTGCGGTTCATGCAGGAATGGTTTCCGGAAGAAACGAAGGCGAAGGACGCAGCGAATCAGCGGGAGTCTGGCGAGGAGCAGCTGGAAGCTCTGGGTTTCAACCCCAAATGCCTGATTATGTGATTGACAGCGTGTGTGTCACTTTAACGATTTTGTACGAACCTCATGAGGATGTTATCATTAATTCCCGATATCCTAATACTACTTCATTCGCTGGAACCAGCTGACTCTAGCAAATCTTCCAGCTCTGCGGCGTAGTGATCTCGTATGAGCGCCGCGTGGACATCTTGCAAACGATTTCCGTCCATAAACGACTCGAGATTCTTCAAAGTCATTCCAACGCGATGGTCGGTCACACGATCCTTCGGACTGTAAATACCCGAACACCCGCACACGGAGACAAAGAACGAACCTGCGGGAAGTTGTACGTCCGAACTTTCTCGCTTCGATCTGCACTTTTGATCATGCCTCTTCTCGTTGACCGCTTCTTCTCAGCGTCTTCAGCCAGCTTACGCTGAAGCAAGCGTGCGCGCAGAATCTCCCAGGCTCGTGCCTTGTTCTTTAGAAAGATGTTCAGACTAAGTGTCAGGAGGTAGAAGAATGCCGTACCTGATGCTGACTCCGCGTTTCTTGCATGGATACGGTTATGCCGGTAGGGATGTGAACGAGCCGAATGGCAGATTCAGTTTTGTTTACGTGCTGTCAGGTCGTCAGCCGTACCTCATGTATAACGCATTCGTCCCAACATACCTGTCCACCTGCTCCACGAGAGCGCATGACATCAGTTCTGACATCCTTTTCATCCACAATGTCCTCCTCAACGGTTTCCTGACCAGTCTTCGGTGCTACAGGGAAGACCATTGTCGAAACGGTACTTGTGTGTACCCTGCCCTGAGACTCGGTTGCCGGAACTCGTTGTACACGGTGAACTCCATTTTCCCAACGCATTGCATCGTATGATCCATCTCCTTTGATCTCGAGGATAGCCTCCTTGATGCCGCCCCGGTCATGGGCCGTTTGGCTCACGATTTGGCATTGCCAACCTTGTGCCACCGCAAACCGCGTGTAAAGGCGGAGCATCTCTTCGGCAAACAGAGCGGATTCGTCTCCTCCTACTCCCGCCTTTATTTCCATGAGAGCGGTGTAGTGTATAGTGCTCGATGGCGGTATGAGAAGGGTGGGAAATGTTTCCTTGACGAAGACATCCAGCCTGGATGACAGAGCAGGCTCGTCTTCCTGGGCCAGGGAACGAAGTTCGGGGTCAGGATCCGCTAGCAGTGCTTTCACTTCAAGGTATGACTGACTCCTTGTAAAATCATATCCCCAAACAAGAAAATGCAAACGCACCTGTTCGGCATGTTCCCATTTTTGCCAAGCCTCAGTGAGAGGCTCTAGCTCTTTGACAAGTTTTGCCCTCTGGACTTGCTCCGGAAGATGTGGATTCTCGCTGAGCTTGCCTCTGGTTGAGTAAGCATAAATTTTCATTCAATATTACCCACCAATTGCTGGAGTTCATTTCTCTCCGCCATGCGGCGCGAGACAATGTTCAGAATTCTCTCGCCTTCGTCACCGAACCTCTCTCGCCAGTAAGAGAGTGAACGATTGAGGTGTAACACTGTGGATACTGTGCGCCTCCATCGTTGGCGAACCAATAGAAGGTCGGCAGCCTTGCACCATCGCCGCGACAGCATTCCACGGCAATTCGAGAGATCAAGCGCCGGTCAAAACCTCAAAAGTGTCCGTTCCAACGTGGACCCTAGTATGCAACTTTTTCACAATGCCGCGGCAACCTCGGCACGCAAACCACAGCCACCAAGATTCTCGTAATCGGGGATTTTGGCATCAGCGGGCGACGGGCGCGCGTCTTGCTTCCCGTCAACCACCGCGGTCCGCTCTTTTGTTCACACTCGCTTTCTCGACTTTCCAGACAACTCAGAGGGAGCACGATGGGACGTGATGCGCACGCCCGCGCTATACTAGGCGACGAGCTATGCTCTCAGCTCGCCAATACGCGTGTCTTGCTAGTTGGCGCGGGTGGCATTGGCTGCGAGCTCTGTGCGTACAACTTCGTATATGCGTTGTACACGCATATATGCACAACCAGTTCATGATTACTCACTTTGCTGCTTTAGTAAAAACGCTCCTTCTCACCGGATTCGGACACATCACTCTCCTTGACCTTGACACTATCGATCTTTCGAACCTGAACCGGCAGTTTCTCTTCCGCAAGAAGGACGTCAAGCAGTCCAAGGCGCTAGTTGCGGCCGAAGCAGCGGGCCCTTTCAACCCCGCATGCAAGATCGAGCCTATACATGCGGACATCTTTGAGCCGCGGTTCGACCTTGCCTGGTTCAGTGGCTTCGACATCGTCCTGAACGCGCTTGACAACCTGGGCGCACGACTGCACGTCAACAAGATGTGCATCTCAGCGAACATCCCGCTAGTAGAGAGTGGGACTGCTGGATATATGGGGCAGGTACAGCCAATTGTGAAGGTGTGCTTAGCACTCTCTGCGTAGTATGAGTGGAGGTTGATGGTTATTAGGACCGAAGTGAGTGCTTCGCCTGTATGCCGAAGGAAACGCCAAAGACTTTCCCTGTTTGCACCATACGAAGTACTCCGAGTACACCAATTCATTGCATTGTCTGGGCAAAGAGCTACCTCTTTGGGTGGGTGTTGGCCACCATCAGATGCCATCTTGATGCTTACCGGAGCCTAGCAAACTGTTCGGCGAATCAGAAGATGACGAAGCCGAGTTCGCCGAGGCGCTCAAGAACGGAGAGAACCGTGTGTAACGTCGATTTGGCAGTCGGTACTAGCACTGACGTTCGTTTTAGCCAACGAAATTGCCGAGCTGCGCGTGGAAGCCGCTGCATTCACTAAAATCCGGTCTTCCCTCAACTCTCCGAAAGCCCCTGCCCTTGTCTTTGATAAGATCTATAACGCCGATATCAAGCGCCTGCTCGGAATGGAGGACATGTGGAAGTCACGTACACAACCCGTACCGCTCGAATACACTGCCATTCGTTCAGGCACGTTCGTGATACCAGAACGCAAGAAGCCAGGTACACAGAAGGCCATGAATGTGGTAGTCAATGGACATAGCAATGGCAAAAAGGCTGTCAATGGGAGTGGAACTGCCGACAGTGCTGGCGGTCTCAAGGACAGGAAGGCATTGAGCTTGGAGGACAATGTCGAACTATTTGCGTCCAGGTACGTGCTATTTTCAGACCAACACCAACGCTTTCTCACACATGAGCAGCGTGCAACGTCTGGCGAAGCGTCAGGCTGCAACAAGCCAGCCACTCAGCTTTGACAAAGATGACGATGATGCGCTCGATTTTGTCACCGCTACGGCCAATCTTCGTGCGATCTGTTATGGCATTCAGACAAAGACCCGTTGGGAAGTCAAGGAAATGGCTGGCAACATTATCCCGGCAATTGCAACCACAAACGCGATGATCTCTGGTCTGATTGTGTTGCAAGCGCTTCACTTGCTGAAGAAGTCGTATGATCGCATGCGCAGCGTCTATGTTCGCACCAAGCCCACTGCCCCGCTCGGCGTGAGCACCATGGCGCCACCGAACCCGTACTGTGCTGTCTGCCGAGATGTCTATGTGCCGTTCCCCTGCAATCCGGAAATTGCAGTGCTTGGCGATGTGCTCAGAGCTATCGGAATCGCCAAAGCGGAGGATGAAGATGATGACAATGACGAAGAGATGAATGGTGCTGAGGAAGGAAAGGTGATGAGGGAAGCATACGTGTATGAGGGAAACCGATTGCTGTTCGAGCCGGAGATGGGCGAAAACGCGAAAAAGACGCTGGCATACATGGGTGTGACATGGGGCAAGAGCCTGACGATCATGGACTACGATGGAAAGGTGGTCAACCTGGTCCTCGTACTATTGCCATTACCGTGCGTTGCAGTTCGCTGTCGGTTACGTTCGATCACTGACTGGATGTCAACAGGCCTGATCATGGAGCCGACGCCAAGCCATTCGTTATGCCATCTACACTTCCCACGCTCCCCGCTCGTCCGCCTCCCTCCGCACCATCTGCACCACCCACCCCAGCGAAACCAACACTTAAACGCTCTGCACCAGAGGATGATGAGCTCATTGACGACACACGGGCGATCAAGCGAATCCGGACGGAAGGCGGTGCGGTCAAAGCGCCAGCGGAGAAAGAGACGACTATTCGGGAGGAGAATGGTGTACTGATCTTAGACGATGACGAGGAGGACAACGTCATAGAGCTCGATTAGATCGCAGGACGGTGATCTCTGTAACCTTGCATACATAGCTCAACTCTTTTTTGGCAGTATCGAAGCCCTACAACCCAGTAATGCTAATACCACTCTGTACGACTCAGCGTTCAGCGTCCCTTCCCAGCGTTCTCCCTCATCCCCTTCGTGAGTGCCTCCACAAGCACCCTATCTCTCGCATCGGCGGGATAACTCGGCTCGTCCTCGAGGTACGTCCAATCCTCCTCTACAGCGGCGACGGCCTCGCTCTGCTCCTTCTCGAACAGCGCTGTGCTGACATCCACTGTCTTCTGCCCACCATCCCAAGTGATCGTCGCCCCGCAAGTCCCACAGAATCCGCGCTTTACCCCTTCCGAGCTCTTGTAATAAACGAGCGTCTCTCCCTCAAACGTGAGATGCTCCCTCCCAACATACGTCCAGCTCGTCACAGGGAACCCGCTCGTGAGCCTGCAGTCCGTGCAAAAGCAGTGCCCTGAGAGCCAGCGCTGGCCGTCAGCGCTGCCTCGTTCCTTCGCACCTGGGCCCGACGGGATGGCGGACGGGCGGAGGATACGAGCGCGCACGCCGCCGCAGCGGCAGCGGGCGGTGAGGGTCTCGCCCGCAGAGGTGGCACGGAATTGTGCGTTGAGCGGACCAGCGGCCATAGGGGTGACGAATGGCGCATCGTCCGGCTCGACTGCCCAGCGGGCAAGACCATCTGGCAAGAGACGGGTGATACCGCCGTCCACTGTTTCGGACAGGTACTGATGCCAGGAGATCGTGTATGTGCTCTCGACCGCTTGAATTTCCTGTTCCTTGGAGGCCGCTGCGGCAGAGACCGTCGTGCTGACCGTGGAGGTAATCGCTGCACTGTCAGGATCGTCCGAAGCGGCCGTACTCGCATGGGAAAGAGTCGTAGTGCGTACGAATTCCAGAGCGCCGATAGGGACGGAGGACCACTTCCTGTCCTCGAGGAACACGATCCCGAGGTGGCAACCGCACGTAGCACAGAAGTAGCGAGTCCCTGTCTCGCTCGATTTGTACGCCTTCACTCCCTCTGGCAGGTAAACATAGGGCACCGCCTCTTCTGTCGCGCTGGCCGCGTCCGCCGAGCGTAGGGGGTTCCCAGGCGGAGGGAAGAGCGGGTGTGGGATGAGCATGTAGCAGCCGAAGGGCGCCCCTGTGGACTGGCGACAGGCCAGGCAATGGCAGAAGTCGACTGGGTGCGGGAGGGCCGAGGCGTCCAGGTGAATGGGGATTCGGTGAGCACGACAGTGGCATGTTACGAAGATGGTCGGGGCGGTCATTGCCAGTCGTATGGAATGAGAGAAGCAGGAGCGTCAGCTGTGCAATACTGAATTATCAGTGAGTGCTGCTCCGCAGGGATTTCTTACCAACGATGTGGGTCTCAAAACTACTTGATGGTACGGAGGAGAGGATAGATATGCGTCGAAGGCGGATCTGCAGAGCGTATGGAAGCCCGCTCCAAGCGCTGACGATGACTCCTCTTGGCCCGACTTCTCAAAGAATGACGTATTGGAACCCTGATTTCTTGTGGGATGCGCATATCTCAAGACGCTGATTCTTTGCACATTCCACTTCTAGTATCCACTCCAATGTCAACCAACCTGACCCTCCGCTGCCACTGCAACCTTCACAACTGGTCCATCCCATACCCCTCTACCGCCCTCCCTACGCCAGCATGGTACTGCCACTGCTCAATCTGCCGACGCGTCTCCGGCGCCCCGTTCATCGCTCACCTAGGCCCGCTACCTGTACCTCTGTGCTCGTCCACCTCCAGCCCGCCGGATAGTCTGAGGGTGTACAACACCTCTGCCAGGGGGCGAAGGTACTCGTGTACGAAGTGTGGGACGTACTTGGCGACCTCCACGCCGGTGGGCATACAGCCCGAGCTGTGGTTCGCCTGCGTCGGCACGCTGGAGCTCGGCTCGCTCAGTGCAGACCAGGCGTACAAGTTCGGGGAGCACTACGACGTCCTCTCGACCGGAGATGGGGGTTTCGCCGGATGGCTTGACGACGACCTGCCGAAATGGGTCAGCGGCCCGCCTGCCGAGTTCGTGTTTCCCGCCGAGTCTCTTCCTGCTGGGCGGACATCGGACGCAGAGGGGAGGGAGGTGCTGCGGGGCGGGTGTCACTGCGGTGGTGTGAGATTGGAGGTTCTTCGGCCGCCCGCATCGACTGAACTAGGAGGAACGAACGAGATAAGAGAAGGTGGTGGGGAACGCTGGTCAAGCAAGATCTGCTGGTGCTCTGACTGTCGCCGGTCGCTCGGATACCCCTGTCCTGCCTTCCTCACGGTTGGGAGGGAGCACTTCCGGTTCCTAGAGAGACGAAACCTGCAAGTCTACAAGAGCTCGCCTAAGGTAGAAAGGACCTTCTGTGGGACGTGCGGGGCTAGCGTGTCTCGCTCTTCCTCGTCTGGCGACGTCGATCTCTGCATTGGACTTCTGGACGTGGACTCGGAGAATGGGGATGGTCTCGCCGGGCTCTTGAACAACTGGGTCCAGTGGGAGTCCTTCCAGCACGACGAGGACTGCAGGGACAAGGTGCTGAGGGACGCGCTGCTGAGGGGCATGCGCAAAGACAGGTTGTTGGACGAAGAGTCAATACATTAGCATGGGTACGTGGTCGTATAGTTATCGTAGCTATTCATCTCAGTTTGTAGGGGGACGAGCTACCGGAGCAGCGTAGTCAAATCATACACGCATACAGAAGGGCATCAGCCTCGTTCAGTGCACCCACTCGATCTCAGCCGGGCAATTCGCCTTGGGTTGATATCCCCCATTCTCCATCCTCTTCTTAACCGAGCAGTGCATTTGCACCTTCTTCCCCTGCACAGCCCTCGCCCGGCCCAAGTTCGGTCTACCCCAACGATGCATTAGTCCTCCGAGCTACCTCAAAATATTGAAGGCGTACCGCGGCGAAAGCTTCCAATTGTCCGGGCCCTCCTTCCTGACCGGGACGCGGTACGTGAAGGGCATCACCTCCAGCATCCACCAGGAGCGCGCAAGCCGGAGCTGGTCGCTCACCTCTGCCTTGACATCCAGCTCGTACCGCTTGTCGAGGTTCTCGACCCAGTTCTCCTTCGCCAGCCCGCGGCGCGTGTTCAGCATCCCGTCTTTGGAGGTCGTAACCACAGCCGGGCCCGTCGCAGGGGAGGGAAGCGAGATGCCATCGCTCTCCAGGGCGACTGTGTTGAACTCGATCCCCGTGTTGGAGAGGACGATCTCGCGGATCATCCACGTAAGCGGTATGCGGGCCGCCGAGGCGGGGGCGGTGTTCTTTGCGCACCCGCCGCCGACGTCTACCCACCAACGACGATCAGAAACGACACCGACAGCAGGGAGAAGAGGAGCCCACCGCCGTGCCCGCCTGCGAACCACACCTCGCCCACGTCCGTGCTCCACCGCCCACCGCCCAGGTCCACGCTCGCAGCGCGGCTCTGCCCCGCCGGGAGCGTATTACGTGGGCAGGGACTTTGAGACCTCTGCCTTTCTCTCCCGGGGCTCCCGTGCAAGTGGGGATGTAACGTGCCCGGCTCGCCGCCCCCCGGCGCATTCGAATTTGGAGGGGAGAAGGGCTCTTGCCATTGATTGGCTTTGAACTTGCAGCGCCGCTCGTCCACGGAGATGGCGTGCTACAGCCCGATCAGTACCCATGCGGCGGCAAGGAAGTAGCACCTACCCGGAACACACGGATATGATGATCACTGGCTGTAAACGGCAGATCCTTGCTCTTGAATAGGCCGACACTGGCGACGGTATCCCACACGCCCAGAAAGTCGACCTGCACCTCGTTACAAAACGTATGCTTGAAGGCGTCGCTCATGTCCCACCCCTGGGCGTTCTCCGTCTGGTACATACTGAAGGCGAACGGCACTTGCTCTTCGTTCGCCCGCGTGAGGAGACCAACTTTGTGCAGCATCCCAGCCAGTGCACGGGCGGTATACGCGCCGCGAGAGAAACCGAAGATGGAGATTTTGTCGCCCGGGACGTAGTTCTGCATAAGGAATGCGTAGCCTCCCATAATCTGCACAGAACTTCAGCATGCATCGGCTTCTACTCAACCCGACTCACGTGATTGGAGATATCCCATGCCACAGCCATGTCGAACATCTTGGCGACCTTAACCGCGAAGGGCATCATCCACCCAGGCTTGATATACGTCCCCACGCCAGTCTGATAATACACCTGCTGTCTCTCCACGTCATCCTTCCTGAGATAAGAGACGAGCCGGACGACATTGGTGTTGGTAGCGTCGAACAGGTTACAGGTGCCGTCGAAGCATAGGATCAGCCGTTTTGGATGACGAGGCAGGGAGAGTGGAGGGGAGTCGTCGATGGTGGGTGAGGAGGTGAGGAGGAGCGCTTCTTCAACTAGGGTCGAGGCGCGTGCGGCGTCCGTCTCGAGCGACTCGGGCACCTGTGTCTGACGAGACGTGTGCGCAGGCATATTGTATACAGCCAGTGAACGGAAAGTACGCATGAGCCTGCAAGAGCAGAACACTTATACCCCGTCTTCGGCCGTTGCTCGCATGGACCGTGCCTCTCCACAGCCAAGAAACACCGCAATCACTGCACGACACCTTCCAAGTCATTGAAGAAATGATGGGAGACCGGGACATGACATAACGATCGCTCTAATCACCCTTCGTAAAGCGGGGCATCACGTGCTTAGCGAGAAGCAAGCGGGGAGGAAGCAATTGCAGTGCGTTGGGCGCCTATGGTTGCGTGATGCTTCGGCTCTGAGCCGATTAAGCTGATGAACAGCCGCTCTTGGCAACCGGAGGTGGAAGGTGAGCTATGTATTTCCGGATGGAGAGATGAGTACTGCTGATGCCGATCTGGTGTGGTGTGGAGCTGCCGAGGAAGGGCATCGCCGCGCGTGCGGTGTCTGTCTTCTAATTCGTTCCGACAAGGTTCGTGAGGGAGATTCGTTATAACATTACCTAAAGGGACTGGGGCGCCTAATTCGTTTCAGAAGTAAAGCTCGTCGTAAAATCGGAGGCGTAAATAAGCAGCGTGACCGATCAGGTCGTTTCATTAGTGGTTTTGGATGGGGGGCATGTCGTGTAAGTTGGCGTGTTTTACTGGATCCATTCCGGCGCTTCAGACCACCTGAATGCATACGCAGGGTCGTTGCTCTGCCGCTCGAGCACAGAGACGTGGACCTTTAGACCGGTAGGGGGAAGATCTCGGTAATGACCAAAGTTCGGCCTGCGATGGAATCAGCCGCACATCGGGCACGGAAGATACAAGCGGCTCACCAAGGCGACAGCTTCCACTTACTCTGCTTCTTCGTCTTCTTCTGATCTTTCGCATTCTTCCCCGGCTTTGCATCCTGGGACACTCCAGTCTTGTCCTTCTTCCCAACCCGCTTGACCTTCCTGAGCACCCTGCAAGTGAACGGCAGCACCTCCAACAGCCACCACCTCTTGTCGATATTCAACCAGTCATGGATCGGCGCTTCGACGTCCTTCTCATATTGTTTATCCAACTGTCTCACCGCGTTACCTCCTTTTTCCTGGGCAGCGTGTGTCGGGAGGGCGATGCCGTCCCGTTTGAGCGCCGCGGGGTCGAACGTTATGCCGGTGTGGGAGAGGACGATCTCCCTGATCATCCACACGAGCGGGATGCGGTTCGCGCTGTGCTCGACGTCGTTGGTGACGCACCCTCCGCCGATGTCTGCATCCTTATCAACATTGAGTCCTTGGCAAGCGCGGAAAGCTGCTCACCTCCATGCCCACCAGCGAACCAGACTTCTTCGACATCCGTGTGGGGCGCGGTACAGTCCGGGTCCTTGATATCCTGCGTCTCCTCAAGGCTCGTGTGAAGCCCAAGCCTGCGCTTGCGGACTTCAGCGCGTTTTCCGCATTTCAAATCGCACAGATTGGCCTTGAACTTGCACCGGCGCTCATCCAGGGAGACCGCGTGCTACGAACAGCATCAGTAACCTGGTATTCAGCTGAGGGAGGCACGTACGCGGAACACGCGGATGAACTGGGCCGAATCCGTGAATGGCAGGTCCGTCTCTGTCAGCACGCCGACCGAGGACACCGTGTCCCACACGCCGAGAAAGTCGACGTCGACCGGGTTGCAAAACGTCCTCTTGAAGTCGTCGCACATGTCGCTTGCGTTGGCGTACATGTTGTACGCGAATGGGACCTGCTCTTCGTTGCTTCTCGAGAGAAGGCCGACCTGCCTGATCATCAGCATTCACGCTCTTTATGGTGGGATCAAGGTCGATCCACCTTGTGAAGCATCCCAGCAAGCGCTCGGGCCGTGTATGCCCCACGAGAGAAGCCGAAGATGGAAATCTTGCTTCCCGGAGTCCAGTTCTGCATGAGGAAGGTGTATCCGCCCATGACCTGAGGAACAAGTCAGAAAGGGAGGACGTCAATGAGTCGAGGACTGACGTGGTTACCAATATCCCAAGCTACTGCCTGGTCGATGATCTTGGCAAACTTGACCGCGAAAGGCATCATCGTTCCAGGCGGGATGTACGTCCCGACTCCCGTCTAAAGCATTGTAAGTGCACTTGGGTCAAACAATGGTGTCGTCATACTAACCTGATAGTACACCTGCTGCTCATTCAAGTCATCCTTCTTCAAGTACGAAACCAGCTTGACGACATTCGTATTCGACTTGTCAAAGAGGTTGCTCGTCCCATCAAAGCACAAAATTAGGCGCCGACCGCGCCCATCTGGTAGACTGGTGGTATTCGAACCAGCCGTTGTCGACGTGACATCAGATACAGTACGTGAGTGAGTAGGAATGGGCATGGCCAGCATTGTGCAGCAGAGTTGCGTTTTGTCGTTACAATGCAAGACAGAGCTTAAGTAAATGCTGCTCGGTCCGGCTGAGGTGTACCGTTTTCATGCAGAGCATTCCCATTCCCGGCCATGCGCACTGATAAGCCCGCCAAGTGCAATCAACTCTTCTGCTGACACAGCCGAAGATGGATGGTAGTAACCCAGGGCATGGTCAAATCCGAGACATAGACGTCGCCGAGGGATGCTGTGCGGAAGTCGCCCGACGACCATCAGACCTTGTAACAGTTGGCTACCAGTTTCACAGGTTCAACTGAATACGCATGTCATTCGGTCCCGTTCTGTTGTTATTGACCAAAAATAGGTGCGAGGTGTCGGACGAGATCCGAAGGTCGATGAGCTGTAGGGAATAACCGAGGTGTATGAGCGATAAATGGAAGCTTGGAAGAACCGAAGCTTGGAAGATGCACACAGCCAAAGGAACAACGACAATCCACTGGATCATGATGGGCGATGGCAAACGTGCGCCAGCAAACCCGAGAACGACATTGACCAGTATGTGGAAGGACAGCATGTCGTATGACTGTGCGAATAACCGTGCTTGTGACGTGACAGGCAGTGAGAAGAGGCGGAGCCTAAGTAGTATCTCCGGTAATTGCGGGAAGGACAAGTAAAGGCGAGTGTACTGGACAAGTACAGTGCATCACTCAAATAGCTCACCAGATGAGTGCTATTGTTGTGAGGTTAGATGATAAATAGAGCTGAAACGACAACAGTCATATTGAGGATGATGAACAATGGAAGGGTGCGTGGATAGGCTAAGGTGAAGCAATTGTGCACATATATTGTTTGCGCCCGTTTAGCATAGCTGGTTATCGCCCTGGCTTACTAGATCGTGAAGCCGCGTGCAGTGAGGGTTACTATACCGTGAACCCGGCCCCATGCGGGGTGGTGTACTTGGTGAAGCTAAGCGGGCGCCCACGCACTGAGGTTGCACTTTTGACCCAAGTTCGAACCCGTTGTTTTGCAAACTATCTGTTTATTTGTGCTCTCCGTCTGTTTGCGCGTTGGGGTGCCTGGGCGGGAATCTGTCAGAATGTGGCAAGGAAGCATTTCCATTGGCTCCGTGCGCCCATCATCGCAAGACCCCACAATCAGCAGACAACTGCAAGGCCAGAAACCAAATTCCCCTATAAAGTCTGCAGTAAAGTTACAGAAAGCATGTTCGCGCCTCAGAATGCGTTCTTCATTTCTCGCAGCGCCGTCTGAACTCGATGTTTCGGAGCCGCGTCTCCGACACAATCTTCCAACACCTTCCCGCTCAGGGCATGTGCGCCCGAACGCGCAAACAGACGGAGAGCACAAATAAACAGATAGTTTGCAAAACAACGGGTTCGAACTTGGGTCAAAAGTGCAACCTCAGTGCGTGGGCGCCCGCTTAGCTTCACCAAGTACACCACCCCGCATGGGGCCGGGTTCACGGTATAGTAACCCTCACTGCACGCGGCTTCACGATCTAGTAAGCCAGGGCGATAACCAGCTATGCTAAACGGGCGCAAACAATATATGTGCACAATTGCTTCACCTTAGCCTATCCACGCACCCTTCCATTGTTCATCATCCTCAATATGACTGTTGTCGTTTCAGCTCTATTTATCATCTAACCTCACAACAATAGCACTCGTCTGGGAAATTGGGTGACAATAACAGTCTATGGATGTCAGTGCTGCAAGATCCGCCCCGCTAGGGATAGTCCACTGTCTACAGAACTGTCCACGCATGACCCGTTGCAGAACACCAGTGCCAAAGTCGGGCCACCGCTCATCGCACCCTCTCTTTGCTCCTGCGCCAACTTTTCCATGTCGGTCCACATGTCCTTCCACTGTATTGTCCGTCGCGCTCCAGCTCGGTGTGGGCTCGTCGAGTAAGGTTCCACGATGGCTATGTGTGTATCAATACCCTTGCGTGACATCACGCGCACACAACGTCCAACCATAGTCATCAATTTCCAAATAAATACATTCGACAAACCACGCTTGTCTCCCAAAGATAGGCAGAATATTCTTACAACGATACAAACGCTCAGGAAGATCAGAAACTCAAACGTCGCTGGCAACACTAGCGCCGGTCCTTCGATCAGTTCACCCACTCGGGTTCCTGAGTCCACTTTACTTTCGGCTGATAGTTGCCTTTTTCCATCCTCTCGCGGACAGAAATGTGCACTTTCATGCGGCCATCTGGTGTAGCCCTCGGACCTCCGTTGTTCGGCCTGTACAATCTCGCATAAACATCGCTGGTGAGACTTAAGCGGGAGAGTCGCTTACCAGGGCGAAAGCTTCCATTGGTCGGGACCGCCTTTCTTCGACTGGATACGATACGTAAATGGCATGATTTCGAGGATCCACCAGGCCCATTTCAGCACGAGTTGATCAGAAGTCGGGGCCAAGGCGTCCTCTGAGTACCTCCCGTCGAGCTTGGAAATGTAGTTTTCCGGTGCAAGGACAGTCTCCGTTTCCATGCTCCCGTCCGCATTCTTTCCCGTCGCGGTAAGAGCTGGGTTTGGAACAGGAAGGGAAATTCCGTCCCGCGAAAGCGCAGCTTCGTCGAAGACGATGCCGGTGTTGGCCAGCACGATCTCGCGAATCATCCAGGTCAGGGGTATGCGGTTAGCGCTCGACCTGGTTTTGTTCTTGACGTTTCCCCCACCAACGTCTACCGACAACGACTAAGTCAGGGGCACAGAAGCAACAAGAATGAAACGTACCTCCATGACCACCAGAGAACCACACCTCTTCGACATCTGTGCGACCGTTGTGCTCCTCAAAGAACATGTCAACACTGCCGGCATCATCTTGCTCTTCGGCAATGCTGTCGTGCGCGCCGTGCCCATTCAAAGGATGATACGAGAGCGCTTTTGGACCGTCCGTATTTCCTCCAACAGTGTCAGAGTTGGGAGGAATAAAGGGTTGCTGCCAGAGATTGGCCTTGAACTTGCAGCGCCGCTCATCAAGGGAAATGGCATGCTACGAAATGCATTAGCACACGTCGAATACTTCACGACCTTCCTTGCTCACCCGGAATACGCGGATATCATGGTCGGAGGCACTGAAAGGAAGGTCCTTGGCATTGAACACACCGACGGACGCGACGGTATCCCAGACGCCAAGGAAGTCAACGCGGACGTAATGACAGAACGTGTTCTTAAAGCCGTCGCTCATGTCCCACCCTGCCCCAGCTTGATTTTGGTACATCTTGAAAGCAAAGGGTATCTGCTCTTCGTTCCCTCGGGACAAGAGTCCGACTTTGTGCAGCATTCCCGCGAGTGCCCGCGCCGTATATGCACCACGAGAGAAGCCGAAAATCGAAATCTTGCTTCCTGGGGTCCAGTTTTGCATCAGAAACTTGTAACCTCCTATGATCTGTAACAGAAAGTGAGCAAAAGACCATAGATGAAACTGGAGCCCTACATGCGAAGAAAGATCCCAGGCGAATCCTTCATCCAAGGTCTGCATGACCTGAACTGTCATCGGCATCATCCATCCTGGTTTGATGTACGTGCCAACTCCCGTCTGTCAATCGCTTAGTCAGAACAGCCGGTCTCCACGTCAGAACCACGCTCGCTCTCACCTGGTAGTAGACCTGCTGCTCCTGCAGATCGTCTTTCTTGAGGTAGGAAACCAAACGGACGACATTGGTATTGGTCTCGTCAAACAGGTTAGCCGTGCCGTCAAAGCACAGAACGAGGCGACGGGGGTTTCTGTTGTGTTCAACATACGGGACACCGTCCATGGTGCCATAGGTTGACTGCCGTATGGGAGTGGAGACAGGCATCGCGGGTGTCAAGGCAAAGCAGGACCAGAGGGCTTGAACGGGCAAAAGAGGAGACGTGAGATTTCCTTCACACCGAGGAACGTGTCTTATTATAACAATCCCCGCCTCGGTGTGCACGACGGCCACAGCCCAGGCCAAGTGACCAGAATAGCGCTAGCGCTACAAGACGCGGAATGCCACATCATGAGAGCGAATCCAGATAGAATTCCAGATCGATTCACGAAACGGGAGTTCCAGGAGCCGGTGTTCCCGTCAGGGTGCAGTGCATGACCGCGGAAATGTCAGGCACAGCCTTGGCAGGGCGGTAGGGAGTAAGGTCGGGCGCGTCGCCGCTCAGGGTTGAGCTGACGGGTGTCTGCATTTCCCCTCGTATCCCTCTCGTCCAAGATCGTTGCTAGTCCCGAAGCAAGTCGACCAGCTCATGGGCACACGACCGCACTCTGTGGAGCACAGCCTCGTTCGGCCATACCAGAACCGGTAGGGCTTCTATGGGTCCGATGACGCTTATCTAGCAACCGATGCAAGCGACCGCAAGCGAATAAAGGTCTGCGGAAGGAGGTATTTTGGCTCACGAATGCGTATCAGGCACGTGAGCGCAGATAGCCAAGCGCCGACAACCTGCATCTATCAAATCGGCATCCCAATCAAAAGCATAGATGTGTCTTGTGCCTTTGAATTTGTAGGTGTCTTTGTGCCAAGGAGACGCCGAGCACGGCGGCGTTAAGTTAAGCGATACTCGAAAGTCTTGGCTCCCGGCCAACTGGGCAGGGCAGCCAAATCATTCCTCGTGCGGGGACAGGGGTGACTCCAACATTCGGATTGTCACAAGCTCCGACCACCAGTTAAGACGTCAATGCTTGGCTCGAAGACCGGAACACCCCTAATATCCAGGTCATGGGAGACGCCGCACGAGGCTCTATGTGCAAGAGGCAAGATATCAGAAGGCGCCTCAAAAGCCTCCTTCTCCCTCTTCTGGTCAAGCCCTGACCGGAGGCGGTGCCAAAACATTCCATTGGACACCCTCACGCGCCTCTTGAGCGGGCAGCCCAGACATCTTCCCTGCCCCAATGAGCGTCTAAATTTGGCACATCATTTCCGACCCAGAGGCCCGGGGCTCCACCTCTTCGTCGTCCCGGTGCTAGCTGCGTCGTTACTAATAACCTTCTTCGACACATGGCTTGCGACCAATCCCGGTCTGGCTGATAAATGCTGCCTTGGTCGAGATGGAGGCGGTGGTAACGATTCCAAAGCCGACGGTTCGTAATGAGTCGACCGACGGTATATCTAGACAGCGCCCGTATCCAGTGAATCAGGCCGTGTCCGAGCCAAGGTCGACTTTAATATTGACATAGGTGCCACGGCGAGAAGAGTCGGAACAGTGTTTCATGCACGACCGGAACTCGGTCGTTGTTCCACGGGATGGTCATCAATGACGGCCTTGTGCAACGATAACCAGAACACATTTCGTATAGTTCGGTTATGTTCCATCAAGAGTCGCCGTGCCCGGGTATGTTTCGATGAGCAGGGTCCATAAGCCCAGTAAAAGTTTGGGCGCCCAAGCGTAAGCATGTCTTTGCAAGCAGCTTGTACAGACTTCGGTGCACGGAGAGCACCAGAGATATAAAGACATGAACGCTGCTACAGGTTGTCAAATCAGTCCTCAGCATTACAATCAGTAAAGATGCACGCAACTATCCTCAGTTCGTTCCTACTCGTCAGCGCCGGCCTGCTGAGCTCCGTCGGGGCGGCCCCAAGCTCCGAGCTCATCCTGAACTTCTCGGGTGACTCGTTTGAGGTCTCGGAGATGGCGGTGCCCGACGACGTCCCGATTATATACGACGATGGATACACCGAGATCGTTGCGCTCGATTTCGCGGGCGGCGCCGAGACCAGCAGCGCGGACGTCGCAGCCTACTTGAAGGCACACAACGACTTTAGGGCCAAGCACGGTGCCCACGCGCTGGCCTGGGACAACACCCTGTCCCAGAAGGCCCAGCAGTGGGCCAACCGCTGCGTCTTCAAACACTCTGGTGGTTCTCTCGGTGCCTATGGTGGTGAGTTGAAGACCGCTCGCCGTGGTTATTCATGCTGATGCACCAACAGAGAATCTCGCGGCGGGTACGGGCAGCAAGTATGACGTCTTTGCCGCTGTCAAGTCTTGGACCGATGAGTCAAGTAAGTCCCTTTAGAATGCGCCACTTCACCAGACGTGCTGAGCCTGGCTCCAGAGGACTATAATCCCCACAACCCGCAGCCGTCGCACTTCACCCAGGTAGTCTGGAAATCGTCCACCCATGTCGGCTGTGCAGTCGCTGATTGCAACGGCATCTTTGATCCCAAGTTTGGCGTGAGTGCAAACGAGTAGCGCAGAATACATCATCAGCTAATGAGCGATGTAGAAGGCACACTTCCATGTCTGCGAGTACTCGCCTCCCGGTAACGTCATCGGCCACTTCCCGTACGTTGCCAATCCAGATAGCTGATGATGGCGATGACTGACTTCCACACAGTCAGAACGTCCAAGTTTGAGGAAGAGTCTTCTCGAATGATAGTCAATCTCTGCAGCCCAGGTCTCAATTCAAAGTAGACTCTAGTCATCATAGGTCTCGCACACAGTTTGTATCGTAGTCGAATTTGAGAACACGTTGTGCTTCCCCTCACTGGTGGCCGGAAGGGCGCCACGCTGAACACGCGCTTCAAAACGCAAACATCAGAGACACAGCCACCGAAACGCTGTGCACTAAATTTTGGGTAAGGTTGACCCTTGCTCTGCCAGCCAGCAGCGCATCTCACCCTCCTATCTCCACTTGATTGGCACTAAAATGGCTCCTAAACGTGCTGCTACGACTCAGGGCGGTCCACCTACCAAAAAGGTGGCAGTGGCAAAGGGCGACAAGGGTTCTAAACCTGAGGCAGTGCCGAAGAGTGCCAACGGTGCGGAGAAGAAGCCGAAGGGCAAAGGCAAAGCCGCAAATGGGAAGCCTAACGCTGAGGTCGAGGATGGGAAGGGAAAGCCAAAGGGGAGGAAAAAGACTGTTACTGCGACCGATGAGGAGACTATGGAGGAGGAAAGCGAGAAGTCGGTGGACGAATTAGAGGTCGAGTTGGCTGTCGATGGCGAGCAGATGGACGAAACGGAGTTATCCGAGTTGAGGACGATCTCCAAACGTACGTTGTTCCTATACATCAAGCCTACCCTGGTATTGACATGATATGCAGAGGAAAAGCAAGCGAGGAAAGAGGAGCGGAAAGCACGCAAGGCTGCAAAGCCGAACGCGGATCTCACCACGAATGCGAAGCATCACTGGTCTCTTGCCCGCCAGATCGATATCTCGAAAGAGGAGCGGACGAAGCACGTCAAAGCGTTAATGGAGACGATTCGTGGACATGTAAAGGAAATCGTCTTCAAGCACGACACGAGTCGAATTGTGCAAACGCTGGTGAAGTATGGAGGAAGCGACGAGCGAAACGAGATCGCCGCGGAGCTGAAGGGGTCATATCCCGAACTTGCGACGAGCAAGTACTCCAAGTTTCTCGTCACGAAGCTCATTCGATACTGTCCATCGCACCGGATCTCGATCCTCCAGGAGTTCCAGAAAGACGTCATCCGCCTACTTCTGCACCGCGAAGGGTCACAAGTCTTAGCCGACGCCTATGAGCTGTACTGCAACGCTGCAGAGAAGGCGCTCCTGTTGAGGGACTTTTACGGGAAGGAAGTGGCACTGTTCGACAGCGAAAAACTGGGAAATGGAGGGCTAAAGGCGGTCTTGGAGGGTGCGACTGTTGAGAGGAGACGGCGTGTGCTGAGTGCCGTGCAGGAGAACTTGATGACAATGTAAGGAAACGTTTTCTTGTCGCCTTGATAGTCTCTCACTCCTGCAACCCTTCAGTTTCAACAATCCGGACAAAGGCGCAGCAAGCTTCTTGATCGTGCACAAAGCGACGTGGGAATATCTGTCGGAGCTAACTCAATTACCGGATGAGGCTGAGCAAGACCGCCTGCGACGGGAGCTATTCGAGAAGTAAGTTATTGCCTGTTTTCTTGACAGTGCACGATCTGACTATTCCACCAGCTGCCAGGAGCTCCTTGCAGAGTTCGTACACACGCGGGATGGTAGCCGTGTCGTTCGGGAGTTCATCGCAAGAGGCTCGGCCAAAGATAGAAAGGTCATCCTGAAGACCCTGAAGCCACATATCGAGAAGATATGTAAGGACGAAGAGGCGCAGCTGGTCCTGTTGACCGCATTAGATGTGATTGAGTAAGTTTCGAGTTTCGTATTGTCTTGATCATCCCTCATGGCTGTTGTAGCGACACGAAACTCCTGGCCAAGAGTGTCGTCTCTGACATTACCGACCTTGCGCCTTCCCTCGCTTTTGACAAACACAAGCTGGGCCGCCGTGTTGTGCTCTATCTCCTGGTACCGCGAAGCCCACGGCACTTCCCCCCACCAACACTAGCGCTTTTGAGCGAAACTGACGCTATGAGCGCCAAAACAAGCAAGAAGGACCCGAATGTACGGAGAGATGAAATCAGGAAGGCTGGCAGCGCGGACTTGATCACCTGTGTGGTCAACAAAGGTGTCGAGATGATGAAGGACCCTGGTGCCAGCTTGGTTGTCACCGAGATCATGCTGTATGCCGATGGAGGTATGTCTAGCCTGGCTCCCTGCATGCTCTCTTGACTCACTCTTAATCAGATAAAGCTGCTGCGACGGAGACCCTGTTACGCCCTATTCGGGAAGCGACGGAGAACAAGGATTGGGAGGAGCTCACATTGCTCATCAATCACCCGCACGTCTCACGGCTGTACAAGACGCTGATTCAAGGAGGGCACTACGAGAAGGAGATGTCTGGTGTCGTCGAGTCACCATCTTGGTCAGGCGACGACTTTGCGTCGGCGTTCTTCGATGCCGCCGGGGGACACCAGAAGGGCGAGGCACTGGTGGAGATGGCCAGCGGTGCCGGCGCTTTCTTGATTGCAGAGCTTGCGAGCAGGCTGAAGGAGACGCCGGCGGGGAAAGAGATGAAGTCGATTTTTGATGTAAATGTTATCCAGCAGATACAGCAGAAGGATGTGAGGGGGAGCAGCGTGCTGGCGGAGAAGATCTACGCTTTGAATTAGCCACTGTATGACCTGTATGCTATAGCTCCATGTTCTCGGGATGATATGGCCTGCTGGGCGCGTGCGTATGCATTTCATTTGATTACAATCAACGATACAACTGTGCTAAAACCCAACGAAGATCAAAATGCTCTCACAAGACCGCCTGAGAATCAATTACTTTTTCGTCTTTGCCGTCCTTCTCGCCCTCTTCAGCTTGGCGACCTCGCGGTTGATCCAATCCCTATTCGTGTAGTACGTCTCCTGCCACTTCTTCTTATCGCGCTCCGGATTCTGTAGCGAATCATCAGCGAATGCCTTACAGGAAAGAAAGGGGGCCGTCGCGCACATCGAAAACAAACTCGTCCCAGCAGATAGAACCGTTGCTCATGAGCGGCGGGTCGCCCGCGAGGAACTGGATCACCTTATTCTTGTACTTTGCATGCAGGGTGTAGCGGTTCTCCTCCCCAGGCTTCTTCTTGGGCGAGCGGACCTTCTTGACAGGGGGAACGAGAGGCTCGTTATAGACGTAGCTTACATCCTAGCGCAGCCCAGTTATGTTTCAGCAAGAGGTGGATCATTGCGAACCTGCACGCACCGACTTCCTACGCGCAGAGCGGCGCGGGAACTCTTGCCAGTTCTCTCCCTGCTCCTCATCACTCTCGTCCTCATCGTCCTCATCATCTTCACCCTCGCCCTCACCCTCGCCCTCCTCAGCACCCTCAACCTCATCCTCCACCTGCCGCTCCGAATCCTCAGTCTCATCATCACTATCCCCCTCCTGTCCCGCCGTGCCATTCACCCCATTCGCCTTCCCACCGCCAGCACCAGCACCGTCAACCTCCTTGCCCAACCTGGGAGGAAGCTCCGCAAACCTCACCCCTGGGCTCGTAGGCTGCTTATCCTTCCTGGGGCGGGCGAACCACCCGCGCCTCCCGCGCGCGTATGTACGCAGCGGGCTCTTCTGCTGCTGCTCTTCCTCCTCTTCTTCTTCCGTCAGGTCGTCAGAGTCGGGCTCGCGAGGGGCGACGGTGACGGCGGGCCCGTTGTTGGCGGATTGGGAAGTCTCGCTCCGTGTTTGCGGACGCTCAGTCTCGTCCTCATTCTCCCCGTCGTCCTCCCCGTCGTCGTCGGCGTCACCGGTCGTCGGGGCACGTTTCTTCCCCTGCGCAGTCTCGCTCCGTGTTTGGGGCCGTTGGACTGCTTCATCATCATCATCATTGTCGTCGTCGTCATCTTGCTCCTCCTCGTCTGCAGCGGCCGTGCGAGCCGACTGCGCGGCCCTGCTCCTCGTCTTCGGCCGTTCAGTCGCAGTCTCCTCCCCCTCCTCCTCCTCGTCCGCAGCAGCAGACACACGCGCCCGTTTCTTCTTCCCCTGGGCAGTCCCGCTCCTCGTTCGAGGCCTCTCCTCCTCCTCCTCTTCCTCCTCTTCCTCAGCGTCGGAAGAGACTTCCACCCGCGCCCGCTTCTTCCCCCGGGAAATCTCGCTCCTCGTCCTCGTCCTGTGCCGCTCCCCCTCCTCCTCATCCTCATCCTCAGCAGAAGCAGCAGCAGCAGGACGAGCCCGCTTCTTCCCCCCAGCCGAGTCGCTCGTCGCCCTCCGCTTCTCAGGCAGTTTCTTCCCCGCCTTAGGCCTCTCGGCAGACTTGGACCTCCCCCCACCTCCACCCGCACCCGCACCCCCAGCCCCAGCCCTGGCTCTAGCGCGCTCCGCCGGCCCCGGCTTACGCTTAGACGTGGACTTCTCAGCCCTCACCCGCTCAACAGAGGTCGACTTGCCCCTCTGCGCCCCGCGCCAGGAACGCTGGCTGGTGCTCCTGGCCCGAGCGCGCGCGTCCCTAGCCCGTATCCGGCCCCGTGTTTGCTGCTCCTGCTCTTCCTCTTCTTCCTGCTCTTCTTCTTCCTCCTCCTCTTCTTCTTCTTCTTCTTCTTCTTCTTCTGGTTCATCATCCTCAGACGCCACCCCAAGCGTAGAATTCGAATTCGGCCCCGCGGAGCTACTCGGCGTTGGCAGAAGGCCCCCCGGCTCGCTCATCCCCGGAAACAGCGGGCGCCTCACTTCCGCACCTGCACCGCTCCCGGCGCCGGGGAGGATAGGAGATCCCTGCGCTGGCGGGGCAGGGGCAGGTGCGTGCGGCGGTGAGGCGCTCGGAGATGTCGCTGTGGCTGCTGGGGAGGGGGACTGGAGCGCGTACTGGACAAGGTTGTTGAACATGTCCCTGAACTGGAGCTCTGTCTTCTTGTACCTCGCTGTTCTCGCATCAGCACTGTCCTCGGCTCATAGCATAGCAGAATAAGAGAAGAGAAGAGAAGGAGAGCACTCACTTCCAAGCTCATGATCATTCTGGAACACGACGAGCGAAGACAGCTCCGCCTGCAACTGCTGGAGCTCCAACAACCACCGGAGTTGCTCACCCTGCCTCTCCTCGAGCTTCTGCAGCCGCTGTTCCTGGGCGATGAGGCGCTGCTCGAGCATGTGCGTGATGTTATGAGGCGGGGAGTGGGAGGAGAGAGGGAGGTGCAGCCCGCCGCTGCTGCTCAGGATGGGGCTGGTGCTGTAGGGCGCTGCCGGTGGGTGGGCGGGGGGGTAGGGGTAGAGAGGGGTGGGGCCGGAGCCGCTCGCGTGGGCGTTCGTGTGCCCGCTCATGCCCAGTGGGAGCGCAGGATCAGAGTGTGGACAATAGAGAGGGGAGGAGGGAGGAGACGAGTGGGCGGAGGCGCGGCGTTGGAGAGTCACGGTGGCGAGTGGCGAAAGAGGCGCGCGAGGGCGGAATGGGGTGTTGGACGGAGCCTGAGGTCCGGCACTTCAGGGCGTTAGCTTATCGCCGCGGCGCGTGCGCCAACACCCGGCACGGGACTTCGTTTCTGGAACACTGTGTTTGGAACGCTCGTTGTAGGAAGTATCCGTTTCCTCGTTACTCAGTTTCCAATTCCCACTGTGGGATCCTATATGAATGAAAGTCATCTACACTAGTCTTCCCGCTGCACCTGCACTGGGGACTGGCCATGGCTCTTTGGGCGCGTGGGGGCATCAAGAACATGAAATTAGCAATTGTTGCCTAAAAACCCTTCACGCACGCACGCACGCACGAACGCATGCACGAGCGAGGCATGCATGCATGCATGCAATTTCTACAAAAAACGGCGCACTGCGCTCTACACGCACTTTAACAAGGGTGGACAGAACGAACAGTAGCGCCAGACACCGGGTGGGTTTTGTAGAAAGGGCGGGCGACATCCACCAGGGAAAAACAACTCCCTCGGGGGAGGGGAAGATGCGGGTTGGGGTTGAATGCTATGTGTAGTATTTGGGCTGAAGGGGACTGGGACTGGGGACAAGAAAGGAGGAGAGGGGAAAGAAACGGCATGCAATGGGTCCAGGGTATCGAGCGGCTCGCGCTTTCTGGGTGGATTCGAGAACGGGAAAATTGATCCAAGCCGGGGCGAGCGGCTTACGAAGAGTCGTCGTCACCGTCGTCTTCGCAGTCCTCGTCGCCGTCGTCCGTTGCGGTCGTGGTGGGCGCTGCGGAGCTGGAGGTGGTGGTCGAGGACGCGCTGGAGGTGGTGGTGGACGACGTCGTCACGGTGGTCACGCTGACGAGGGTGACGCCTGGCGTGGGCGCGCCGGCCACGTTGGCCGCTGCGGCTGTGGTGGACGTGGCGACTGTGGAGGTGGAGACGACCGGGGAGCCGATCAGGGGCGTAGGTGCGTTTCCGTTGTCTGCTGTGAAGGCTGCAGGGAGCTGGTAGACCTTGTTACCGACGCAGAGGACCTCGCCGACGTAGATGTTGTCGCAGGCACCGTCGATCTGCGGGTTGTTCAGGTACAGGTAGGTGCTGTTGATCGAGAACTGGCTCGTGATCGCGTCGCACGAGTCGCCACCAGCGACGGTGTACGTCGTCTCGCAGTCCGAGCCGTCCGTGAGGCCGAGGCAGAGGTTCTCCCCGATCTCAAGGTTCGAGCACGCGTCGTCGATCACCGGGTTGAGCGTCGCCAGCTGGTAGGTGGACACGGAGACGGAGCGCGAGATGCCATCGCACGTGTCGCCCGCGACGACGGTGTAGTTGCGCGAGCAGGTGTACGTCGACGTCGTGGCGAGCACGGCTGTGGACAGTTAGCACTTTTCTAGGAGGGGGAAAGCAGGAAGCGCACAGGTGGCAAGGAGTGCAACGGCGGCGAAGAACATTGTGGCTTTAGGTCTTGATGGGATGGGGTTATAACGATAAATGTGCGGGGCGAAAGGGTGTCAAAAAGGACAAGAGGGGCGAGGCTGGAACGAGAGTGGTGGAAAGAGTGTGGGTGCGTGAGCGCTGATTCAGTTTGAGGTTGGTTTTGCAGGCAGGGGCAGCAGGAGAAGTGAGAGGAAGTGTAGGAGGAGAGGGGACGGCGAGGAGGAGGAGAGGGAGTGGGCGATGGTGCTGGGGAAGGTTTGAGGAGAGGGCAAAAGGAAGGGAGCGGGAGCGGACGACTGTGGAAGCCTCGCGCCCTTCCAGGACGGGTCTCACACGCTGCGGAGCCATTTCCGCCAGCGTGGCGATCAAGGGTTGGGCTGCGTCACAACAGACCCCCTCGCGACGCGCACAACAACGGCCCTTGCAAGCTTTACCTCGCCGTCTGGGCGCTGAGCTGCCCCTATGGATGACGGCCCCTTACAACTGCATCATCCCCGTCCCGCTCAAACACAGAGCATGGGCGATGTTTATCACTCGCTAACACACCAGAAACCTATCGTAAGGCACCAGACACGCAACAAGCCAGCAACCCCGTTCCAGCCAAGAATAGCGCGGGGTCTCACCCGGGCGGGAGGGATGGCAACCGCAACGGGGAATAATGGGTCTGGCTGCCGAGCGCGCTGGGCAACGGAGCTATTAATATTCCTGGAGCGCCGCCGCCGCCGCGAGAATCGGAGAGCCGTTACGGTTACGAGGGCACGTTTGGGCTTTTGTACATGTGCACCCGTGTGGCTGGGGCACGTGATGTCCTAGGGGACGCGCGGGATGGATGTACTGTGCTGTCCTGTACTGGAATTGCACTACTAGTCCCGCGCATTCCCAGCCTCAGCTCCTAACTTATACCCAGGATACAAGGATGGATGACAGCGCATTCCTCCAGTCTCTCATGGACAGCATGTCAGACCCTGCACTGCCCTCTTCTTCACCCTCCACATCCACGGCCACGGCCTCGAGCTCACGCCGCAAGCGGCCCGCGAAACGGGTGGCAGCGCTCAGAGATGTCACCAACTCGCTCCCTTCCTTTGCCCTCAAGTCGGCAGGCAAGAAGAAGAAAGCAAGGAAATCAGGCGAGCGAGAGAAGGACGGAAAGGAGAGGACACCCTGTAAAGCCCAGCTCGAGCAGGAGCATGATGCGCTCCTGCATGGGCTGGAGCTGGACGACGCCTTCTTCGATTGGTGTCCTTCCTCCGAGACGACTCCTGTCAAGCCTACATCTTCCACCCCTGCTCAGGTCAGAGAGCAAGCCAGCGTTGAACCGGTCGAGATCAAGCTGGAGACGGAGATCACCCCGCCTGAGATGAGCGTGGATGAGAAGGAGAACGTGAGGGAGGAGAACGCGCCGGAGGATCTCTCCAAGTTGCTGGAGGGTGCAGAGGGCTGGGACTGGAACGATATGCTTAGCTCGCCTATCAAGCCTGAGCAAAAGCCTCCGAACGCTGAACCGGTACAGACTGCTATATCAGTGGCCGAGCCGGTATGTCATCCTCCCCTGCCTGTCTGCACGCATCTAGCTAACAGCACCGAGCAGCCATCAAAGTCCCCCCACCTCCCCTGCACCCGCTGCATAATCGAGTCCGTCCCCGCTCTCTCCTCCGGCCGGCCCGCCCTACAAGTCCTAACCCGTATCGACCACACGTCCACTCGTGTCCTCCTCCTCCTCTCGGGCGACTGGGCGCTCCTCCCCCTCCTCCCCGGGGACGTGGTGAACGTGCACGCTCCACTCATCCCTCCCCCCTCAGTCCACTCCCCAGGGATGGCAGCAGCAGTCGTATCGGGAGCAGAGGGGTTCATAATCCACCACCCGGACGTGCTCCTCCCACCGACGATGGTGAGCACGGCGAGCCAGTGCACGCGAAAGCCACTCGTCTCCTCCCTCCTCCGGAGCGCACCGGGAGGAGGGGACGGCGGGGCGCGCGCAGTACTCTGGGGAAACCTCCTGCACGAGGTCGTCCAGAGGTGCATGACCACCACCACCACCACCGCCAACTCCCCGGGCACGGCAAGCTCCGGCTGGCCCCCAGCACTGATCGACGAGCACACGCGCACGGTGCTCTACAGCCGCGCGGGCGTCGAGGGCTGCTTCCGCGCCGGTGTCTCAGTCGAGGAAGCGCTCGCGGAGCTGCGGCATCGCGCGCGCGGGCTGGCCGAGTTCTCCCAGCGCTTCCTGCGCCCTGTGCCGGGGAAAGAGGGCCAGCTGACGGATGGGGAGACCTGGTTGGCCCTCTCGCGGACGAGGGCGGTGGAGGAGGATGTGTGGAGTCCGAGCTGGGGCTTGAAGGGGAAGGTGGACGCTAGTGTCGAGGTTGCAGTCTCTGCGCCCAGGAGGGAGGCGTTTTTCGACAAGCGCGGTGGGACGGGCGGAGGGGGGAGGGAGCTGAGTAAGGGGACGATGCCGTTTGAGATCAAGACTGGCAGAGCTAGCAAGGGGCTCGAGCATAGGGCGCAGACGATGCTGTACACCCTGCTCCTGGGAGAACGCTATGGTCAGTCCGTCTCCGCTTGCGTTTCATATGTTCTGCTGACGAGTGCGGCTGGCATAGATGAGGAGATCACCAGCGGGCTGCTGTACTACACCCAGAGCGCCGAGGTCATCCAGGTTGACGCGAGAAGGAACGAGCTCCGCGCGCTGATCATGGCCCGGAACGAGCTTGCAGAATGGGTGATGCGTCGCCGGCGCGGGCTGGACGTGCTTTCCGGGCGGAAGGGCAAAGGGCCGAAGGAGCATGCTCATCGCGAACGGGACGGTGAGGCCACGGAGACTGAGCTCGGAGATGTGGAAGAAGCGCCCTTCCTCCCCCCGCCTATCGACGACTCGTGGGCATGCACCAAATGCTACGCCTTGGACGGGTGCATGCTCTACCGGCGGACGCACGATGCGCCCCTCTCGGTACCGCACGACCTCGAGGAGCTCTACGCGCGCAAGACCTCGCACCTCACGCCCAGGCACGCCGCCTTCTTCCGCACCTGGGAGCGCCTCATCTCCCTCGAGGAGAACGACATGAACCGGTTCCGCTCCGAGTTGTGGACCATGACTGCGCCTGCGCGTGAGAGCGCCGGGCGCTGCTTTGCCGACATGGTGCTCGTCCCGCTGCGCGAGGCGGACGAGGGCCTCGCAGAGGCCAGCGGGCGGATACACAGGCACACGGCGCGCTTCGTCAAGCGGCTAACGCTCACGCAGAAAGGGCCCGAGACGCTGCTCAACGGCCACATCTCGGTGGGCGACGCCGTCGTCGTATCCATCGATCCTGGGTTCCTGGCCCTCGGACGGGGGTTCGTGCTCAGCTTGGCGCCAGAGTCGATCGTCCTCGGCTTGGACCGTGCGGTGGACGCGAGTGCCCTGCAGGACCTGCCTATCAAGAACAAGGACGCGCTTGTGTGGAGGATTGACAAGGACGAGCTGTCCAGTGGCGTCGCCAGGTTGAGGGACAACCTTGCCCAGCTGTTCTACGCCGACGGGGACGAACGCCGACGCGCGCTCGTGGTCGACCTCGAGCCTCCGATATTCTCGGCCACCCCGGCGTTCGATCCCTCTCACCTCTCAGCCAGCCTGAATGCACCCCAGCAAGCGGCCATCGCTAAAGTGGCAGCGGCGAAAGACTACGCGCTGATCCTCGGAATGCCTGGGACGGGCAAGACGAGCACGATCGCAGAGATCATCCGGATGCTCGTGCGGCAGGGGAAGACCGTGTTGCTCACGAGCTACACACATTCGGCGGTGGACACGATCCTCCTCCGCCTTGGTGAGGTCGAGTTCGACGTGCTGCGCCTCGGGAACACGGACAAGGTCCACCCGGACGTGAAGAAGTACACTTTGGGCGCGCGTCCACAAGCGACGACGGTGCAGCAGCTGGAGCACCAGCTGCTCCTCCCGCCCGTCGTGGCGACCACCTGCCTGTCGATCGACCACCCCATGTTCTCTCGCCGCAAATTCGACTACTGCATCGTCGACGAGGCGTCGCAGATCACGCTCCCTACGTGTGTCGGCCCGCTCCGGTTCGCGGACGTGTTCGTACTCGTCGGCGACCACTTCCAACTCCCGCCGCTCGTGCGCAACCGCGCGGCGCGCAGAGGAGGGCTGGACGTGTCGCTCTTCCGCCGCTTGTCGGACGCGCACCCGGAGGCCGTCGTAGACCTCACCCTGCAGTACAGGATGAACGAGGACATCATGCTCCTCTCCAACCGACTCATATACAACGACCGCCTGCAGTGCGGGTCCGAGGAGGTGGCCCGCCGCTCGCTAGTCCTGAAGGACAAGTCACCTTTACACGCGCTGCACGGCGGTGCGCCCTGCCCCGATTGCTGGCTCTCCGCCCTCCTAGACGAAAACTGCAAAGCCGTATTCGTGGATACGGACGCGCTGCCGGCGCGGGACTCGCGCGTGGGGGACCTGGTGCAGAACCCGATCGAGGCGCAGCTCGTGTTCCAGCTCACGCAGATGCTCATGCGCTGCGGCGTGCCCGCGACGGACATCGGGCTCATCTCCCTCTACAGACAGCAGATCAAACTCCTCTCCCACCTCTTCCGGGACACGCCCGGCCTTGAGATCCTCACTGCCGACCGGAGTCAGGGCAGGGATAAACAGTGTATAATCGTCTCCATGGTGCGGTCGAATGAGACTGGAGAACTGGGCGACCTGCTCAAGGACTGGCGTCGGATAAACGTCAGCTTCACGCGCGCGAGGGCAAAGCTCGTCATCGTCGGGTCCAGGAGCACCCTCGGGGCCAGCGCACTGCTGAAGGAGTTCCTGGAGCTGATGGAGGGGAAGGGGTGGATATACGCCCTCCCGGCTGGGGCACATCTGAGGCATGCGGAACAGCTGGGCAGCCAGGCACAGGGCGAGTCGCTCAAGCGCGTTTCTGAAGAGTCGGAGGAGGACGGCGACAACACAAGTGTGGATACACCGGCGAAGAAGGCGAAAGTGGAAAACCCGACGAAACGGGCGATCCTGGGGGATATCATCAACGCCCTCTAAAAGTGCATCTCATTCTCTCAAAGCAAGTTTCGCATTCGGATACCTCCCCTCATACTAGATACTGTATCATATCCCCGCACGTGGAAACCCTATTTATAGCGAGCATTGTATACGACTTCCATTCCACATCCATAGTGTATCTGTAGACATGTGCGACAATGCATCGTCCGTTTCTTTTCATTGTTGGGAGTTCCGGAAGCTTGCCCTGATTTTGTTGAACGGACCCTGAGGAGGACGTCACCTCTCGGCTTGACTCCTACTGCTCCGGGCAACGTACAAATACAAGGGTGCGCCCAGCCTTATCCAACCTCAACTAGCACGCCCACTAGGTCAACCGCTCTCCTTTCAGCTTGTATCCTGTCTATCGCGTGGGCTCCGCATAACACTCGCCGAGCCGCCTTGCAGGCGTCGAGCTCATGTAGTAACCTCCCGCATACCCATCTCTCAGCGGTACAATGTCGGCCCCGAGCCTCCTGCGAACGCGTCTCCCTCCTTCGCGCTCCTTTCTTCTGCCATACACTATCCCCCTCCCGACATCTGCAGCCTGCGTCCAAGCCGTCGCCAGAGCTCGAGCAAGAGGAAGGGCGTTCGCACATGGCGCTCCCGAGTTCTTCACCTCCCGCCCCTCCCCCTCCTCCTCTCTACCCCCACAGCAGCAGCACCCGAGCACTTCCACCCTCCTGGCGCACAACCCGCTCGAGGAACACGATGACGAGCTGCAGGGCGGGGCGCGCGGGGCCGGTGGGGGACCTGACAAACCCGAGAAGGAGGAGGATCTGAGTGATCGGGAGTGGGATATGCGCGTAGGTACGTCCTTCCCCTGCCCTGCTAGTATGGAACTGCGGCGCTGATATGCGATTTTGTATCAGGGAACGCTATACACCACCTGCGCACTACCCTCCCCACGTTCTTCGAGACGGGGCTCATAGTCCATCCACTGCCATTCATCGACCCCCCTTCGTCCCCAGGGATGTCAAGCAGCGGCAAGCCCCTGTACTCGCCCAACATCCGCCTCTCCTACACGCCGCCCTTTCCCCTCCCCGCGCCGTTCCCTCGCACTCTGCACATCGAAGGCCTGGCCCTCTACACCGCCTCGGCCCGCATCGTGCGCGCGACGATGACGGCGTTCCACCACGATCTCACCGTGGAGGCGCGGCGGATGTACGTCCTCTCACACGGGCGCAGAGAGCGCGCCGCTCGTATCCTGCTCAACGTGAGCGGCTTCGGGCGGGTCACGGATAAGAGGTCCGAGTGGGACGTCAACTGCACATACACCTTCTCCCCCACCACGGGACTCATCTCGCACCATCGGATCGAGAGCATAGACCCCGCGCCGCATATTAGCGTGTATGAGGGGTTCAAGGCGAGCCTGACAAGGTTCTTGAGGGGCGATGAGGAGGAACCGAAGAGGGCGTTGGAGCCGACGAGGAGCTGCAGGGGGCGCAGGGGAGAGGGAGAAGGAGAGGCCTGAGCTTGCTTGTGCTGGTGCGGAAGGGCAAGGGCAGGGAAACACACTTGTAGCATCTATCAGACTTAATCTCTCTTCTTGATTCAGCAACGAAATACAATCCACTTCTCATGCTCGGTCAGAAAGTGCAACACAGTGCACCGAACCTCGGACCCCAGCCGAGCAATTCTGCGTCCTTGATGGAGTGCACAAGACATGTACACACCATTTTCCTCCTGGATCCGTTTTTCGTTCCTGCCCGGAACCCCTCCTCGACTTGTGTGGAGATGATAACGAGACATTATATTGAGAATGATCAGTGGGCCGAAGAGTGGACCGAGATTTTCACAAGACCGATGATAGTGGCGATGCACTACCTTTTTGGGCGCAACTAACTTTTGGGCGTCTGAGGGTCCGTCCCATACTTAGGGCGTCGCTCTGCAACAATGCCGCCAAAACGACAGCACGATACCCACGGCTCTGAGGGCCGACCAGAAAAGCGACCAAAGACGGATGGAGCCGCTGTAGCGAAAGATTCAGCACCGGCGGTCGTCCCCGTCTTCGCAAACGCGAGGGCGATCAGCGCTACCCTCCAGGCATACAACAACCCAACCCAACTGGCAATAAGTGAGTCCACCCTGACCGCAACTGGAATGAAAGCCTGATGTTGGACAGATCTGAGCAGCCTACGCTTGTTTCTCGTTTCGAAATCGGTTGATGTCAGCGCGGAGAGCGCCAAGCTTAGACTGATCGCCGAGTGGATTGGAGCGTCCGGAGTACGCGACGTGGAGAGCGTGCTCGAGTCGAGCAATGTACGTACCGTCGTGTCCAAATCCTTCTGTACTCAACATACTTCAAATTAGAATCTCTCCTCTCTCCTCGCACCGCTTTTTTCGTTTCTCAGTGCTGTCTTTAATATGCTGCGTCGACAAGGAGGACACACCGCGTCCATCATTGCCCTAGGCAACCTCCTCCTATCCGACCGCCAAGCCGCGAGGCTCAACCGAGCAGTGAGACAGGATGATGCATCGCTCGTAATCTCATGTATGAGAGTATGGTTGGAGCTCGCGTCCATCGAAGCACTACAAGCGAGGGTTGCACTGGCGTGGAACTGGGGAGGAAAGGTGCGTGCATCGAAGCTTCGCATCACATCTCATGCTGACGATACCTGACAGGTTGGCACAAAGCTGCTGGGCATGCGGCGTAAAGGAAAAAAGGTCGACCCTGCAGATGATCCCTTGCAGAGACCCGACATTCGCACCCTATACATGCTGTTTCTGCTCTCCTTCCTCTCTGCTTCGACACCGTCGTCGCTGAAGCAGTCATTCCTTGCGCAGAGGGATACCTTTACCGCAATGTTTAAAGACCTCAGACGCGATCATACAAATGTCGTTCGAAAAGTGCTGGAGGTGTCGTGGGAGGGGATCTGGGAGGACAAGAGGGTCCGTAGGACCGCGAAGATCAACGTGTTCAATGAGTGGATGCTGAACCAGGTATGCACCACCGACAGTATCATGGGTGGAGTTGTGCTAATCCTAGCATCAGATACTACGACTCTACGACAGGGTTGACAAGGACGATCCTTCCCACGCGTTCTGCACCGCCGACCTCGCGCATCACTTCCTTCTCGCCATTTGTACTCGGCCTGGAGTCGGTATTTGCTTTCCAGACAACGGATGGTATCCAAGAGAACCCGAGGCCGAAGAGGATAACGATGCGATGGTCGATGAGCCAGACGATGATCTTGGTCAGCGTCGGAACCAGCAGAAGGGACGGATATACAACAAGATCCTCGCCAACTTTATGAAATCCTTGAAGGTCGGAGAAGATGCAAGACAACAAGAGCTGGCGCTGAGGATCTTAGAAGCCTGTCCAGAGCTCGTTACTGGTTATTGGCCATCGGCCGGCATATCTATGGAGCCTCGCCTATCCTCGCGCTGGCTCATTAACGCTGCATTCTTGGGCCGCGTTGTGTCTCTGCCAATACCCGAGAGGAGCTTCCGCATCGCTTCCTCGCCTTTACAATCAACTGGAGTCGAACAACCCTACCGGCCAGATCCACCACCTCTTGCAACCTTGCTCGCAAATAGCTTCCCGTCTCTGTTTACAAGGGTATACGTTACGAAGGGAATGCAGGCCAAGCAAGGCCTCGTACAGCTCTTCACCGCGCAGACATTGGCTCTCTGCTTTGAGAAACTCAGAAGAATTTGCACCAAAATGCAATCGATCGAGCAAGAAGTCGGGGAACAGACAGATGAGGGCCAATGGAGAAGTCGCCGACTTGAGCTGCAAAGCGAGGCACGACGTCGCGTTCCGGACTTTTCAGTCATCGTTGCATTCGCATCCTCCCAACTCAAAGTGCAGGAAGAGGGGAACAACATGACGAGGCGACGAGCGATGCTCAAGGAAGTAGCGCTTCGGCTTCTGTGGTACTATCAGAAGAATCTCCCAGGTCTTGTGGCAGAGTCTCGTTTCGACGCTGGCAAGCTTTTCAACCCTGGAAATGATGTATCAGCCCAGAACGACGCTTCTGGAGACAAGGACGAAATGAACGGTTTGGACACCCTGGCCCAGCTGCATATCTTACGACTGCTGCGTGACAGTGAACAGTTCAATTGGGCAGCTAAACCGATCGGATCTCCACATACCTTCTTATACCACTTCCTGCTTATGCGTACTACGACACGACACGAGGCAATTAGGTCAGCCTCCGAGGATTT
Source organism: Calocera viscosa TUFC12733 (assembly GCA_001630345.1). Classification (NCBI taxonomy): domain Eukaryota; kingdom Fungi; phylum Basidiomycota; class Dacrymycetes; order Dacrymycetales; family Dacrymycetaceae; genus Calocera; species Calocera viscosa. Next base: position 339,024 of record KV417294.1, on the reverse strand, counting down.
AGTTCAGCATTCACTGGGCACCAGTCCACTTTTCGAGCATGATCCAAACGAGCTGCGCGTCTGGCTAGCGTCATTGCCGACATTTGTGGGAGAGGGTACCGGTAATGGCCCTGACGGCATTGGCCCCGACAGCAGTCCACCGACCGACGAAGCGACCGATCTTATAGCCCTCCTCGATGACTGTGTTCACCGCTGTCTGAAGACACCATATCGTTATGTCGAAGAACTGGCGGCGCTCTTGACCACACCAGAAGATGCCTCCGTACCCCTATCCGCACGAGCCAGTTCCCTACCAAGCCCGCTACTAATTACCCTGGTGGAGCAGCTGGGAGCCAAACTCGAAACTGGCCCTACGCCGTCTTCCGACACCGTTCCTACGCTGGCTTTCTTTCGCAAGCTTATCCGTGGATTGGCTGCGACCAAGCGGCTCACCCAAGACCTCGTGATCAATCGACCCGACGATCCGAGTGGCCACATGCTGCGCACGATATTGTCAGAAAGCATTGACAATCCCGACTTAGAAACTGTCAGCCCGATCATCGATGTCATTGCGGTCACGCCTCTCCGTACTTCCCCTTTCATTGAGCGTCTTGCCGACCAGTTCCGTTCTACGTTACTCCTGCCGGAGCAGCAAAATGCAGACATTCTTTCTACACGCAAGGCGTTTCAGAAGGAAACCACGACATCCATTGATGATGATCAATCAACGCAGTCGCCCCGCGTGGCCCTCCAATATGACCAACTCCGTCGCATTGTCGCCTCATATGGCGGTAGTCTCTCATTAGCAGACAGGGCCATTCTGAACCATCTCGGTCTGTTCGAAATGCAGCGTTCTTCAACCGCTATGGCTGTGCTTGCCACGGTCTCGCAGATCACCGCTTCCAGCCGTCCCCTAGATCTGGTCGTTGCACTGGATGCCGCTCGGGTGCTCAGAACGTGTTTGGACTTCCCTCATTGGCGAGACTTCAACACTGCTACGGAGAGGCGGGGAGATCACGATCGGCCCGATCTGTACGATCCAGTCTACGTACTCGGCCTCTTCAGCGCCGTGCTTAGCCAGAGCGTACTTACAGGCCTGGACTGGGTCGAATTATGTCGCGTCGATGTCGTCAGCTTGGCCATTTGTGCGCTCGCCTCGAAGGTTGCGCGTATGCGCAACGTCGCGATCACTGTTCTTAGAGCAACATGGAAGGCCATACAGGAGACCGACTTTTTCGAACGCAATCAGTTGTCGTACATTCTGCAGCAGTTGCGCAATGCGCTCACCTCAGAGACGGAGCCAGAGCGACTGCCGACACTCACTGTTCTCCTGGGCGCATATGCCGTCCATTCGCTCTTCCATCCCGCGGTTCTCGTATACGCACACATATCAAGGTTCCTCTTGCAACGACCGGCACTAGACCTGACGGACGTACCACTGCTGTACGGTATGCTCTACTCGAGCTCCGACAATTGGAGGCGGGAGCGCCTATGGATCATCCGCTTCCTCGGGAATGGGATGAAAAGTACCGCGGACTGGCGGGCCATGCGGCGTCGGCGGGCGTGGGACCTGCTCGCGACGCTCTTCAAGTCTGAATCCGACGACCGGCTGATGCGTCAGGCGATCTTCGAAGTCCTAGGTAGCCTGACACGGAACCAGTACGCGACGCATGCGCTGGTGCTGCGCTCCTCCCTTCTGGCATGGATCAACATCCAACTGCTCACTGTGAAGCCAAGCGAGGCACTCGCCTGGCTCCGCGTGCTCGAGAACATCGTGATGGTCGTTGACTTCCAGAAGCTGGAGAAGGACACGTACAGCACATGGCGGTCGGATGTAGCTGGGTGCTTATGGAAGCTTCTTGGCGCGGCTGAGGCGGAGCTTAGTACCCTGCACGTGCTGCAGTTGAGCTCGAGGATTATGTTGCGCATATCGAGTGGGGCCGCACCGCCCTGGACGATGCCAGACGTTGTGGAACTAGGCGTAACGACCCTGAAAGAGGTCGAGAACTTTCTCGACAACGGCCCTCTGCCTTCCCCCTACCCGACTGATGGGGACTTTCACTACCATCGAACGATCGTTCAGCCGCCTTCAACGCCAACGCCGGAGGAAGCGAGCACCCTTTGGGCACAGTGCGTCCGTAGGCTCTGGAGAGTAGGGATGACGCTCGACCCTGAGCCCGGCTCGCGCTGGTGGACAGAGCTCACTCCGAGGCTGATCGTCCTGGGCAAAGCGGGGGGGGAGGAGGGCGAGTGGGTGCGGCGAGAGGTGCAGGGGGACGTCGTTAGCGTGTCATTTGAGTGAATATATGGTTGGATGCCCTGAATGACAGCCTAGGAGACTTAAAATGGCCATCAAGTGCTATGCGGCACATTTGGCCTCACAGACCTCCGCCAGTTTGATTCATACATCCACCTTACTAATAGCCGCACACGCCACAAAACCGTGGGTCGACACGTCACAAATTCAGGCTCCCCTGCGAGCAGAAAGGGGGGGACTGTTATCGAGCTGGTATTGGAAATAGATTTCATGACTGGTTTCTCCACTTCTTGTCTACGGTTGGATGAGGATTGCTCGGATGGGTTCCGGGGCCTGCTGCACTTTGTGAACGCCTGTGCCTGCCCAAAGTGGTGATCTGCTACGCATCTAATCCAGAATGAGAAATGGATTGGCGGGAATGAAAAATGGCGCGGAGGAACGAGATATGATTTGGAAGTGATGGAAATCGCTCGGATGAAACTGATTTGGAAGGAATGAGAAGTGCATTGACATCCCAGGGGATGAGAAGTGGTTGCGGGAATGACGTCCAACATGCTTCCATGACGCAAAATCAGGAACCAGCGGTGGGGTGTTACTACAGCTGGTGGTTTTCCAGACGGCGAAGGAAGATTGAAGTGCCAGTTGAGTAGAGCGCTCCATGGACGAGGGAAAGCCGTACAGCAATGCGGCACTGTCTATTTCAAACTTGCGCAGTTCCGAGAACTGAGCATGTGAAATGGCAAAGCCAGCATATGATCGCCACAGAAATAGACGCCTCCAGTCCGATCAACACGTAGACGCTCGGTGACAAGTAACTGAGGAGGACCACCCTCGGGAGCGAAGGCCACGGTACGATGTCAGGACAGACCCGGACCGGCGGTGTCGGTGAAAGGCGATGCCGGTTTGATGCAAGGTTAACAATCACGAGAACGGGCGACCGTGCGCCGTATAAGAGTTGGAGGCTTCAATGAAACTGCCTTGAACGAGCGCAGAATATGCCCCCCACTCGACTCGGAACTCCCCGGGCGATGCTCGCGTTGCTTGTTCTTGTCTGTTTCTTCGCGAGCAGCGAAGGCCTTCCCATCGTGTCCTTGACCCAAGTACCCGCTCTACATACAGTGCGCAGAAGTGTTGCGTGTGGGAAACCTCGCTTATTTGATTTAGCTTGGGAGAGAATCGACATGCATCATGGGGGCATGTCCACCCGACGTTCGAGACGGGCACACCTTGGCACCCGAAAAGTCCTATGGCCCCTAGTCAGCAAGAAGAAGACAGAACAAAGGTATGGTTCCTGCTCACGTGTGACCCGGACCGACTGACCGGATCCGTAGGAGGTCCGTGGAGAGAAGACACCAGTGCTAGCGGGCGCCAAGCAGCGAACGGGGAGAGAAGAGCCGACATCGACGGACGCGGACAGCGGCCGGCGACTAAAGAGCACGACGCTAGAGCACCGCTAACTGGCAGTGCAGAGTCTGGACAAGAGACACTCATTACAGATGTAGCCATTCGCGCTGGTGGGAGACTGGACGGGCTGTAGGCGGGATGCATCGCCAGAGACGCGGGGCGGCTTCCACACAAGATCATAGAACGTAGACAGTGCCAAGCAAACGGACCTGACATGCCTGTGGCGTGGCAGAGTTCATGTGCTCATGTAGCGATATCAACGAGGAATCGCCCCTCGGTGGCGTCACAAGGCAAAGAAAAAGAAGGCGAGATGCTTTGGGAGCACATGGACAAGCTTGTGATAATAGAAAGCGCATTGTAGTCTCCGTTCTGACAAATATGAAAGCAGATGTTCAAAGTCATAGATCATGTTCATAGAGTACTTACACATCAAAGGGCAAATGCCCGCCTAAGAGTTTCAGCTACTTTAGCGAACGTCTCGTCTCTCTTTCTGGCAGCCGCAGTATCGCTATTGTTCGTCATCACATAGCCATGACCCATACCCTCGGCATGCATATGCACGGGTTCTTTGCCTGCCCCCACCAGCTGATTATTGAGCTTCTTCGCTTCCTCGTCCAAGTAATCATATTCAGCAGAAGCGATGAACACGCTCTTGCCACCAGGGAATCGCGTGATGTCTCCGTAGTTCGGGCTGAGCCGCGGATCCTTGGTATTGGTGAATGTGCCGAGGTACGCCATCCGCATCAGCTCACCAATGTCCGGCGGGATGGGGCCGGAGCGGTCGGGTTCCTTCTTGTGCACTTCCGGCATGTCGGGCGGAGCTCGTCGCTGCGCATACGGCAGCGTGAAATCGATGGCTGGTACGATCACCGAGACACCTTTGATCGTGTTTGCGGGCATGTTGACAAGCACGGCGAGGGCGAGGTTTGCTCCAGCCGACACGCCACCGACAGCCACTCGGTTGACGTCGAACTGGCCGTCGTTGTTCTCCAGCACCCATGAGACCACGCGGTGAGCGTCCTCGTAAGGAGCGGGAAACGGATGCTCGGGCGCCTTGCGGTAGTCTCCATCGACAACTATGCAGCCGACTTCTCGCGCGATGTATGTGAGGAGTCGACCATCTGAACCGAGCGAGGGTTGGATAAAGCCTGACCCTTGAAAGTTGATGTAGACAGGTTTTGGACCGGGAGTGGCATCTGCAGGATCGAACACGAGAAGCTTGATGCGCCGTTTTCCGTCAGCGGATGCTATGAACAGTTCTCTAGATGGCGGAAAAGCTGGGGGAGCGGATTGTCCGATGCGTCCAATCCGGACGGCCAATCGGAGGAGTACTACTTGGAGGTGCACCCTTGTTCGCTGCCATAGGCTAGGTGGTTGTTGGTTCGACATTGCCTGAGGCCGGGGTCAACGCAAGACGAAGTTGTCAAAGACCTCCCACCGCACTTGCGAGCCACGACGAGGGCACCTTGGAGCAATCACCCCAACGGTGATGAGAAGCATCCCATATATTGGGCGTTTACGCGGTCGTTGGATAATGGGCTACGAATCCGCAGTGCTCCGAGAAAGGCGCCGAGCGCTCGCAAGTCGCAGCCAAAGTCCCGAGACGCACGACATGCAAGGTGTTCCAGAATGGCTTCTCGCCCATCACGAGCGAGTAGACAGAAGCAGTTAGTAATGGTCAGATCCGCCTGGCGCTTCGCAGGCGCCTACTCTCTTGTTGTGGACATGGCTGCAGCACGGTGACTAACATTCCTCCGCGCGCATTACGTGTGACAGGTCCCAAAAGATCGCTCAGTCAGGGTACGCCCCTCACCACGCTGCCAGCCTCGTCCACAATGGCAGCAACAGCTTGGGCACAAAGCATCGAAGATGCCACCGTAACGGTTTCATCACCCACGTACGTATCGAATGCATGTGCTGCACGGAAATGGCCTGATGAGGCCATGCAGCAATGTGAGACCGGACGACAAAACGCGTCGATACGATCGTCAACTGAGGTGGGCATATGCGTCTGCGTCGGGTAGTGCCACAACTCAAGCATTATACCAGGCTATGGGCATCATCTGGGCAGTCTGCCCTTGAAGCAGCACGTATTCTTTTTGTCTCAGGAGGAGCCACCTCTACTTCGAGTCTGAAGAACCTGGTGCTGCCTGGCATTGGTGCATTCACGATCCTCGACCCCCTGCCAGTGACACACGCGGATGCAGGAAACAACTTTTTCTTACACATAGATGGCATTGGACAGAACAGGGCAGAAGAGGGGGTGAAGCACTTGGCCGAGCTGAATGACAGCGTGAAGGGGACGGCAGACACCAGGGTCCGTGCCATACTCTTAGGGGGCACAACAACGATGCTGACTCAATGGGTTAGGACGTCAATGCTCTTCTCGATTCCGATCCCGAATTCTTTACGTCCTTTACTCTCGTTATTGCTATCAACATCGAACCAGCGACTGAGGGCCGCCTTGCTCAGGCTTTACGGAGCGGCTCCTCGACCCCACGGGAGATGGTTCCGCTTATGATCGTACGGACTGCTGGGTTTTATGCTATGATTGGCACACAGATCGGAGAACATACCGGTGCGCACCACTATTAATATGCTCGCGCATGTGATGCTGAACTCTGGTGCAGTGGTGGATGCTCATGCGGAAACGCCCCCTACCCTGAGGCTCGACTCCGCCTTCCCTGCCCTGCTTGAGTATTCCAGAGCCGTGAACCTCGATGCATTAGACAGCACAGATTTTGGACACGTGCCATGGGTTGTACTACTGGTGAAGACTCTGGACAGCTGGAGACAGACTGTAGGTGGTGTGTTACCAAACGAGGTCACGACTGACACGGTTGACAGCATAATGGGGAAATGCCCAAAACATATGCCGAGAAGCAGGAGTTGAAGAAAACGTTGGAGAAGCTGCGACGACGCGGTGACGAGGAAAACTTCGACGAGGCAGTTGCTCAAGCGTATAGGATGTGGACCCCGACGACAATCCCCAGCGAGATTCGCGAACTGCTCTCTGACCAGTCTGTTACAAACCTCAAACACTCCGTAAGTATGATGCGAGACGAGGGCGATCGCGAGGGCTAACGAGCCTGCAGTCTCCATCGATATTCTTCTTCCTGCGCGCGCTCTCCCTCTTCGTCGAACAATGCCGCTTCCTCCCCCTGGTTCCAACCTTACCAGACATGCACACCACGACGGACACCTATGTTGAGCTGCAGAACCTGTTCCGCGCTCAAGCGGAACGCGAAATGCTGTTATTCGAGGACTGCTTGAAGGTTGCGCTGGAAGAAGTGCGAGGAAGTTGGGAGGAGCGAGAGACCCTCGGCTTGGGTCGAACAGAGGTCAAGGAGTTCATCAGAAATGCGGCTGGAGTGAGGGTGTTCAAGGGGAAGAAGTGGGGCTCGGTGCAGCCGCAGGAGATCGGTACGTATCTCACTCCCAGATATTGTAGTTCTTGTATTGATGCTTTGCATAGTATCTGCCCTCCAGATGGAACTCGAGTCGGGTATGCTGCCCGCGCCCGCTGCAGTCTACACCGCCTTTCTTGCATCTGCCGATTTCCATGGGCAGCATGGACGACACCCACGGCCCACCGATGCCGACAACGCCGAGTTGCTGCAGTTCGCAACAACGAGGCTCACGGCAGGGGGTTGGGAGGGGGAGCTGCCGGAGACGGTTACAACGGCTTTGGGCGAGATGTATGTCATCAATACACCCTGCAAGGGATGACGGGCTGATGCAAAGCTCTCAGTGCTCGTGCGCAGGGCTCTGACATACCCACTACTGCTGCCCTCGTTGGTGGCATGGTTGCACAGGAAGCCATCAAGTTCATCACCCGCCAATATGTGCCCATCGCGGGTACCTGTGTGATCGACCTGATCAAGAGCACGACGGGCACCTTACCGTTCTAGCGCGCGCGGATACATCTTTTTAGCATCATATGTGTAGCCAATAGAAGTCAAGATCATTTCAGACGTTGCTGACGTTTGCAAAGAGGTCATGATCCCTGTTCTACTCTTATTAGTGGCTCATATCGTCGACTCTTCACACTGATCACAGTCCGGCGACACCACCGGTTCTGTAACGCTTTCCGCTCATCTCTCGTGTACACCAGCTGCATCCCTCTTCTTGCTCTCCCGTCACAACCGCCACCGCGAACATCCAGAACTCCAGTGGGCTCGAAGGCGCATATACGTTGAAGCGGTTGCCTCGAGCTGCGGTGCAACAACGGTCCCTCACGCCGGCATCGCACGTTTGAGCCTCAAGCTCGGTGCCTCTTCCCGATGAAACGGTGACAATAGACGTTCGTCCCCGGCTCCCCTCACCAGTTATCTCCACCCACCGCCCTGACATCCCATCAGACCCTGCGATCCGGGATTGTCGTGGATATATTCACCGTGCTAGGGCTTCAGGGTTAGGCTGAAGAGACTACCCCAGACTGTTGGGGCTTGGGTCTGCCTGGGAACGCCGACGAATCTGCGAATACTGTATGAGAGACCTCTTTTCGGCTTGGGTTGACTCCACCAAGGCGAATCCTCGGGCATGCGGGGATATCACACGAACCTTGCCATTCTGCACGGCGTCGATCGAGGTGCTCGCAAGGACGGCGGGCGCGACTTATAGCAACACCACACTGAGGGCCTCCTTATCCAGCTGCGCAGCATGCTTCTGACATTATTGCCTTCGACCACTGACGACTCACTGACGAGCACTGACGAACGCCCTGAGTGCCTCATGTATCGGTCCGCGTGGAGCCCTTGTTCATTGATTGATTATCTAACTTCCGCGTAACACGAAACCCGGCCTCGTCGCTTGGGGCCAGGGTGTTCTGATTGATGGTATCTGTGGCGCTTGGCCACATATCCGGCCCTCCGCGCTGAACGGCTTCCGCGGGATATCTTCTGTATCACTATCAGACATGCACGATGAACGCGATTTGACAAGATATGAGAAATGATCACATCATTTTCTGGCCGACATCCCAACCTTGCATAACCAGGAACCTGCCCGGACCGATGAAGTTGTGGCAACCCCAACCAGTGGAGGACGTTGGAGGCCGCCTCGTCGCAAGGAACGGTCATGCCGCCGGCCGGCTGCCCCAGGACGAGGAGACGGAAGCAAGACTTTCACGGGGCTTCTGTTCAGGCACAAGGATATGGCCGTGGCAGTGCAGGAGCGGGCCTATCAGCAGCTTCCCTGCGTGTTCCCGGCCGATGTCGCCCTGATAATGAGAAATGACGGGTGGAGGAACACGGGTCCGGAACGGCAACATCCAATACTCAAAATCCCTGTCGCTGGGACACTCCACTGGACCCCAACGACCCTGCCGAGATGCCATCTGTCTCATATTTTGGTGGGAATCAATGCGCACTGGATGCTCTTCGGGATTGCACGCACCAATCAGCCGAGGAGGGCCATTGGAGCCGACTGTGACGTCCATTCAAATGCGGGCCGTAGCTTGCTTCCGTGCGGGCAGAGCGCGACTGCGGGCAAGGGGTCGCGCCCTGCCCCCAGGTATCATCTATCAACGCCAGCGTCGCGACACCGGAATTCACGGCTTGTGCCTCCTCCTTGGCTCGCGCCCCAGCCAACCCTCTCCCCTCCCACGGCTTGTTTCTCGACGGTGACATCCTCCAGATTACGCTCTCCCAGAGCCACCCGTCCCTCATTTCCCCCCGACAATAAAACCACACCGACCATGCAGCGCGTGGGCCCTATGGCAGAAGACGTTCCCTTCCCACCCTCCTCCCCCGTCTCTTATCAGCCCCGACCTTCCATCTTCGCCCCAATCATCATCATCCCCATGTCCGTCACACCAACACACGTAGCGGACCAGGCTGCGGCATTCAACGAGTTCGTACCGCTCTCTACACCACCACCGCGCTACAACGACCGCTTTCGCCGCCCGTCCAAGAGGAACCTGCGACAGGCGCTCGAGCGACTAGAGACCGCCTACGGACCGCTTACCTCCCACTTCCCCACTCCTTCTACGCCCTCCCACCTCCTCACTCCCTCTCCGCCCTCCACCCCCATCCCTATCTCCCCCCCCGGACCCTCCCCACACCTGCCGTACAATTACCCGGTACCGCCACGCCGCCCGCAACTGCACTCGCCGCCGTCGTACGCAGACGCGCATCGCCTGCCACCAAGCTATTCCTCCGAGTCCGGGCCCGACGCCTCCACCAGCTCGCTCATCCCCGGCTGGGACAAGCACCCCGTACTAGACGAGCCAGAGCCTGCGACTGGCACAAAGCGGCCCAGACGGAGTCTGCTCGACATCATCATGCCTGGTCTCAACCGGCGGCGCATCTTCGGATCCCGGCGCGCGACGGCACAGACATAGACCTTGGCGCAGGGGGTCGCGCTCTGGCAGCGCGTTGTAAAAGCGGACATTTTGGGTCCTTGGTACGTGTCACGCGACTTTTCCGACCTTTCTCCGCTGACCCCGCTCCGCAGTCGCTCTATCTACAGTACTATCCGTCTCTCGATATCTCGCACGCAACACACATATACAAGCACGTACAACCACCGCACACATACACATTCCTTTCGGACTCTTGTTTCCCATTCGGGCGGATTCTGTTGTACCTCCATACAATTCTTGGGCTTTGGGCTTCTTCCTGACCTCGGGTCGTCTCCATTTCTCCGCTTGGGCATCTCGCGCGCCGCACGCCGCTTCTGGGTCTTGCACGCTCCCCACACTTGTCTCACTCCCTTCCGTTTTGGGCTTTCGGCGCTGCACGGGCAGCCTCCCCCTTTCGTCTCTCTGTTCACATAGGCCATCCGTGTACATGCTAGCGGTCTCGACGACTCGCGAGAATGCATCATCTTGCACTCCATCCATTCTGCGCGCAGCGCGAAAACAAAAGGTGCCCATAAATCAATTGTTGCAAATGTTGTGAAAGCGTACGAGTACAGCTGCAAGAAAAAACCAAAAGTTTCTGGAAAAACAGGAACCACCTACGCCGGAAGTTGCAACCAGCACTCTCCACCGGCGCGAAGCGTTACGCATCATACATCCGCATAACCTCCTCGAGCTCGCCCACGTCCACCCCAGCCAAGCCCAATCCAAAAGAATCGTCCGTACTGCTCAGATCCGCACCAGAGCGTCGCCGGCTAGCGCTGCGCGTGTTTCCCGCGACGGTGCCGCGCGCGGGGGTGAGGAGGAGCCTGCCTGGAGTTTGGGTTTGAGTTTGGTGGGCGAGCGGGAGAGGAGCAGGAGGACGGAAAGCGGGGATCTTGTGCGGTTTTGGGCGGGTGGTGCTGGGCGTGCGGCTGGGGGGCTTGGGGCTTGATGGTTTGCTGCTGCTGGTGGCGGCGGCGGCGACGGTAGTGGTGGTCGTCCGGGTGGTCGTGGGGCGGGGAGTGGTGTGGGTGCTGCGGGCGGCGGGAGGCGGGAAAAGGGGTACGGCGGGCTTCCGCTGGACGTGCATCCCCAGCGGAGCATTGTATTTCCTCACGTGTTGTGCCTGTGCTTGGGAGGCAGAGGGCTGAGAGCCGGAGGGTGCGAAAGATGGTGGGGCGTGCTCGGAAACACCGCCCGCTCCGGGCGAGTAGCGCGGTAGGTTGTGCTCGGCGTGCTCGGGCGATCCAGCTGCCGGCTCTGGCGGGGGCAGTGGCCGGGCGGGCGTGCCAGCCAGAGCGGCCGTCCGTGCACGGGCGCGCGTGCGGGGCGGGCTGCGGAGTTCCATTTCCATTTCCTCCTGCGGCTGTGTGGGCTCTTCCAGCCTCAGCTCTGGAGGCTGAGGCTGAGGGTGCTCGGGCACGTCCAGCAGGTGCGAGAATGGGCGTTTGGTTCCCCTTGGTCGTCGTTCCCCTCCCTCCACAACCTCTCTCTCCCGGCTCTGTGATTTCGCCCCTCCCACTATCCCGCGTGGGCTCGGGTTGGCAGTCGAAAGAGAAAAGTTGGTCCGGTCCCTCAACGGTTCCTTTCCCTTCTCCTGCCCTTTCTGCGTCTGCTCCCGTGGCTCCCGTGAGCGCCGCTGACTCGCAGCCTTCCTCGAATTCTGTGCCATGACGCGATTGATCATCCCCAATAACAGGTCCTGCGCCTGAGTGCCCTCTTCTGCCCCTACCCCTGCAGCCGGTGCTCCGACAGAGGGGGCTGTGGCAGGATGAGCATGAGCGTTCGACATGCCCATGCCCATGCTGGCGAGGGACGTCTGGGAATGGGTCCGCACAGGTCGGCGGGGCCGTTTGCTAGGTCGACCACTGTCCCCGCTCGTGCTCGTGCTCGTGCTCTCGCGCGCTGTGCCCAGGGAACCGGGGATGGATGTACCGGCTGCGCTGGGGGTGGCGGTGCACTGATCTGTTTTGTTTTTCTTATTAGGAAGAGAGGGAAGGCGGAGAGGGGAGGGAGGGAGAGGGCGCACCGAGTTGTGAGAGAAGGTCCCGGATTGCGTACTGCGAGGATTGCCAGACGACCCGGTCCTCCTCCTGCGGCGTTTCGGGGAACTGGGGGAGGGGGTCGTACGCGGTGTCCTGGAGGTCCATTGGGACGCTGATACGGTGGTACGGCCGTACGCTGGGGCCGGGGTCTGCGGCTGGATGAGAGGAGATGGGCAACCGCCCGGGGAGGTCCCTGTCGCTGGGGGAGTGTCGACGCTGGTCGCTGGTCTGGTCGAGGTGCAAGCACTGGCAGGTTGCACGTCGGGCGCGTCGACGCGTGGAGTTTACGCCCTGACAAGAGACATGCTTCTGCACCGCCACACCCTCGATCCCTACCTCGGGCGGGGTTCGGCCCGTCCTCACTGGCAACTGCAGGTGGATCACGCTGTGGACGCGTGATAGGAGCAGTGAGAGATCCTACTGTACGTTTGAGAAATGTGGGATGTGTGGTGGGCCTGATGTTGGGCGAAGTGAGACTTAGGCGAGCAGCTCCTACGCACGCGTGTCCTACTGTACTGTGTACTGGTTAGGACGCCGGGCCGGGACCGGCCCGCTAGGACGGTAGAGTGCTTCTTCCAGCACTGGTAGACACGACCACTGAGCAGCATGCGGAAGGCGTGTATAGCTAGAGGAATACGCCAGAGACGCATCAACAGCGCTTGACATTTTGTTGGCAAGGTGTGCCGATGGTGACAATAATCCACTGATGTCATATGCATTATCGCCCAGGGACCTCCGCGCGAAGCACCAGCCCACTGGCTGATAGGATAGGCATGCTGTCGCAGCCTCACGCTCGTCGGTTCCACAGCGGGATCGCTGGCGCATAAATACACCGGCCCTCCACGCGCCTGCTGGCTCCTCCCATCTCCTCTCATCTCCTCCTCTCTCCCACCTGCTTACTGGTCGACCAGCTCACCAGGACAACAGCTCGCCGAACTACCACCACCCACCAAAGCAAGCCTCCACCGCCAGACAAAGCAAAGCAAAGTAAAAGATGGTCGCCGTCCTCCCCCCCGCGCTCGTCCTCGTCACAGGCGCATCCGGGTTCATAGCTGCCCACGTGTGCAAGCTCCTCCTCGAGCGGGGTTACAAGGTCCGCTTCTCCCTCGCCCGCAGATGAGATAAATCCAACGCCCCCCTCAAGGTACGCGGTACAGTCCGCTCCGCATCCAAAGGCGACTACCTGGTCACCCTGCTCTCCTCGCCCAACTTCTCCTACATAGTCGTCCCCGATATCGAGGCCCCCGGCGCGTTCGACGAGGCGGTCAAGGGCGTCGACGCGGTCGAGCATACCGCTTCCCCGTTCCATGCCCGGGCGCATGATCCGCAGGAGCTTATTGGGCCTGCGGTGCAGGGGACGAAGGGCGTCCTGGAGAGCGTGCAGAAGTACAAGTGGGTCCCTTTCATCCCGTGCTTCCAGGTGTATGCTGACAACTGCCGTACAGCCCAGCAGTAAAGCGCATCGTGGTCACCTCCTCCGTCGCGTCCATCATGGTCCCCTGCGAGCTCGGCACGGTGTTCACTGAGAAGGACTGGAACACGTACTCGCCCGGGTGCGTCGAGCGCGAGGGGGTCAACGCGCCCAATATGGAAAAGTATCGCGCGAGCAAGGTGCTCGCCGAGCGCGCTGCGTGGGACTTTGTCGAGAAGGAGAAGCCGGGCTGGGATGTGGTTACCGTCTGCCCGCCGATGGTGTTTGGCGTGCGTTGTCTCCCCTCTTCTTGCGCTGGGCATGCCTGACGCAGTCTGCAGCCGATCATACACCAGGTCAACGCAGTCGAGTCGATCAACACCTCCGTCGCAGCCTTGCACAGCGCGTTCACCTTGCACGGCCAGAAGACGGGTGCGGACGCTGGGATGGCGTCCGGCAACTGGGTCGACGTGCGGGACGTTGCGCTTGTGCATGTTGAGGGCCTGTCTCGCCCCGAGGCAGGGGGAGAGAGGTACATCGCCTCCGGTGGCCCGTTCTCGTGGCAGATGATCTACGACTCTCTGCATGCGCTCGGGCACGTCGACGGGCTGGACGTGGAGGGCTTGCCGAAGGGCACACCGGGGAGCGATAAGGAGACCAAGTATAACGTGTTTAGCAGCAAGAAGGCCGAACAGGAGCTCGGGGTCAAGTTCACCCCCATGGGAGAGAGCGTGAGGGATACGCTGTTGAGCTTGAAGGGGTATGGGTTTCATTGAGCCCGCCGGGCGGGGCGGGGAGGGGTAGAATAAGAAGGACAGAAGGGAAATGAATGTATCAATTGTACTTGCTCTCACAACGCAGGCGCTGGACGCTCCTGGGCGGGCGCGGGCGTGCTCCCCCTTGTCCTCGTCTCCTCCATCCCCCAATAACGAGTCGCGAGCCAAGTCGCGTCTTCCGAGAAACGGACTGGAACATTAGCAGCCCGGGAATCATCGAACGTGAACGTGCGAAGGTGACTGGTATGGAGAGCTATCATGATCGCGCAAGAGCAGGCGAGCGTGCCGCGGGGACTTTCGATTGGGGGACTTTTGATTGTCGAGCAGGAGAAGCACATCTGGCGCCTGTGTGCCCGCTGTTGGCCTTCGGCGTGCGGCTTCAAGCCATGTGCACAGCTCGAGACTGACAGTGCGTACCGTTTGATGCAACAAGTCAGCTGGGACTTACACCTTCATCACTCAGCTGCGGACGTCGCCTTCCAACATGTTGAGGCGCTCGTGCAGGAGAAAGTCGGCGTCCAGCAGTTCATCGCCGCGGCGCGGGTGCTCAGCTGGCAGATGATGCCCGGCTCGGTGCATGCGTACGGCCAAATCGACGGTTGAGGTCTCGACATGCGCCCTAAGGGCACGTCTGGCGGCGACAGAACATACTTCACATGTTTTCCGGCAATGGGAGGCTAAGACGGAGCTCCGGCTCAAGTTCCGTTCCTTAGGCGAGCTCGTTGAGGCATATGGCTTCTTCCGACTACCGAAGGCCCATGCGCCTTCCCGAGCTAGCGGGAGAGAAAGGGTAGTTGCGACGGAGATCGAATAAACTGAACGATAGAGAACATGTCATGTGTATCCATCGCGTCATGCTATTGGTTACAGACGGGCGCTTGTACAGTAGCCACTGGCTGACTGATCAGGGGCTCGGGCTATAACTGTCCACGCGTGCTGTCGATATGAGATGCCGGCAGCCCAGGGGTTGTTTGACAGGTTGTTTACCGCAAGTCCGTTCAAACTGCGCCGAATGGTTAAAGGCTCCAATGTTCATTAATTCCCTTTTCGACTGATGCTGAGATCCGACTTATCGGTAACTCAGGTCTCCGGGAGTGCCTCGCTCCTCAGGCATGGGAGCCACCCCGCTGGCACATTCCGGACAACTCCAACTTGGAAGACGTGTGAACTTTTCCGATACCACGGATCGCAACATTCTTGGCTTCCGGCAAGTTTTCCTGCATTGACTGAAATACGATCTGGCTCATCGGGGCGGCAGATCTCACTCATTGAGGGATATTTGAGCCGAAGGCGCTTGTTTTGAGTCGTAGATCGATGCATGCCACTCGATGTTCGGGTTTCCCGCGTAGATATGGGAATGCGGCGACTTGGAGAATCAGAGATGCAGCCGCCTACGTCATCTCCATTTGACAAGCCCTGTGATCCGACAATTCGCAAAAGCTGCAAAGCGGCAGTTCGTTCCGGAACCCTGATTATCGAACGAGGCTACAGTACCGCAGGTAGAACCCTCTCACGGCTTCTGAGATGCGTGACACAGCCGATAGGGTGTTAGACGTGGCACAACATCTCCATTTTTGGAACCGGCATAACAAGTGGAAGCGGTGTGTGCAGCTGAGGAGTGAATTACGGGATGGGTCTCATAAAGAAGATCAGCGGTGCCAGGAATGAATGCAGAAGCGCAGCGGGAGCGCATGCAAATAAATTTACCTCCACCCCACCTCTAACGAGTTTAGCAAGTGAACGTCTTTGTCACTGTCCATGATCAGCGCCATATACGTGCGCGGGGCATTAGGGCGGATTATATGTGCCGGGAGCGGAAGTAGGAGACAAAGAGTATTGCAAAAGGGGCCAGTGAATGCCAGCTCCCCGCATTCGGGGACGCGCACTAACTTAGACTCCGTCACGAAGGCGCCGGTGTGCTCGGTTTGATGCACCACACTGGCTCGGCGTCAGACACGCTTGATGTCCCATCATGTCGCCGGCTTATCATGGCCTGGTCAACTGGACATTACGTGATAAACCGGTCATCCGGTGGATATCGAGGGGTGCTCTACCGGATTGCTGAAGGGGGTGAGACTCAGGGATGGAGGACGAAAGCAGACCTGTACCATTCCTCCCTCTGGTCCATCATCTCTGACACGCAGCTGTCATCGTGAGCACGGCCCGTGACTTCATTGCTCTTATCCATGCTGCTGGACGAAACTCTTCTAATTGGCTGTCACAGCGGGATAATCAATGTGGCAGACCGCGCTGCTCGCTTCTTTTCCCTGCCTCAATCAGTCCGTGGCCGTGGTCGACCCTACGAAACACATCGCGATCAACTCGGCTCTGTTTCTCTTCACATCTATAATGGCTGGGAAATCACCGAGTGAGTGTCGGGGGCCGGGCAAGTCAATCTGCCATCTCCCGTCCCCCTGCCGATGTTTACCTGGAGCCCGTTGCCTGAACCCTCGATTCTTGGTTCCTGCATCCGACCGACGACCCTATGCTGCGAAGCTCTGCAAGTCAATGGGGTCATCACAACTCTTTCGCGTGGAATGTTCGGCAACAGTCGCTGCGATATCATTTCTCCACTGGCTTCTCTATTCATCTCATGATATAAAGCGGCGATGAAATCTCCTGCATATCCCCACATCCGCCGAATCCTCGATTGATACTATCACAGCATTCGCACTAGACAATGGCTCCTGTCGCAACTGAAGAGGTGCACCCCGCTCAGGCGGCTGAGATCCTGAAGGCTGCACCGGAGAAGCGTGGTTATCATGCGGCCGATGCTCCATATGTCATTCCCGTAAGTCTTCCTCGTGTTATCACCTTCACGAGCTCTGCAGACTGATCGCCTCTCCCTCGGCTTAGAACGACGACTCGGAATGGGTGAGGTACGTAACTTGCCACTACTATTTGGTATAGCCAACCAACCTGTACCGCAGGCTGAATGATATGCATTCCGGCTTGAAGGCGTTCCTCGGCGGTATCAACACTCAGGCGCCCTTGGGAAACCCGAAGGCCATCTTGGAGCTTGGGTATGCTACCAGTCGTTCTCCGGTGCCGCTAGTGTCTAATGCCTTGTACCAGTGCTGGTAGTGGCGTCTGGGCTTTTGAGATGGCTCAGCAGTTCCCCGAAGCTCAGGTCACTGCCGTCGACATCTCACCCGTCAACGAGACGCACAAGCCTGCGAACTGCAAGTTCCAGCAAGTCAACCTCACAAAGGACTGGCCGTTCGAGCCCGAGTCGTTTGATGTGGTTCACATGCGATTCCTTCTCGTGCATGTAAGTGCCCCCTTCTGCTAACCGTTCTACCCGATTAATATCAGCTGCAGATGCCCAACTGGCCTGAGCTCGCCGCGAAGGCCGCTTCCGCTGTGAAGCCGGGGGGATATCTTCTGCTCGAAGATATCGATCATCACATCTACAGGGAGAATGGACCCCTCCCGGACGAAGTTTCGAAGTTTTACGATATCTATCACAGTCACATGGGAAAGACCAATGTTGATCCCGACACCGGCGTCAAGCTGAAGACCTTCCTGGATGAATCAAAGCTCTTCGAGGAAGTCCAATGCCTGGAGTTCCACGCCCCCATGGTACCCTTCAAGGAGGGTACGTCCTCGGCTCGTTCTCGCTTCCGAGTTAGAGCTGACAGCTCCACCAGACGCGAAGTTGAACAAAGTCGGGGAAGTCATGCGGATCTCACTCACGCGTGCTTACGCTAGTCTGCACCTCCGGATGGGCGAATCTGGTATGACCCCCGAAATCATCAAGGGCTACGCGGACAAGCTTCACGATCCCAACCACTGGCTGTACATGCCGATTTTTTTCACCTGGGCCCGTAAGCATGAGAAGAAAGCGGAGGCTTGAAGATTCAGACTGCCCCGCAGTTAGAGTGGTAATAGTTAGTAGTACGTGATTGATGTTGCCTAAAGCGGCCCACAAGCGGGAGACGCTCGGTTCAATTACTCGATGCGTGCCTGGAGTTCCCACCCAAACTCCACAAATGTGCATCCGCCTGTCACTGGAAATCGGAATAACATAACCCTAAGAAGACAGCCGAAACCTCGTGCGGGCAGAGCTTGTCGTGACCTGCCGTTATGTATGATGTCGATCAAACGAAAATTGAGCACTTGACCCCGCGATAATCAGCAGGTGAGATTCTGAGCTTCGCAGATTCTGACCCCGAATCCCGTGTAAGAACACGAGGCTTTGACGCGAGTTGTTGGCCGGCCCATTTACTTACGGAGCCAAAGGGTTCATGGACGTCTGGGTGCCGCGGGACGACAGCGTGGAGCTGTTGCACTTCCTTCGCAAGTACTGCACCGCACCAGATACCTGTATCCCAGATGGAGCTCTGATCTCAAGGGCCCCGTTGGTTTGCATTGGGTCCCGGCTGTGCCTGGATTACCTGGGTCCATTTCGATTCCTATGGAAAAATAGAAGACGAAGACGCCAGCGGGGATGAACATGCCAGGAGAACCGCCGGATATCATTCGCAGGGCTGAATCGCAAAGCAGGGATGGGAAACCGTGGGAAGGGCAGTGGGATTTGCATATAAACCCCCGTCGCCGCAGTGGGTTCCATCACCCCTCGACCTGGTGCCTCTCCCCGCTCGTCGTTCCCTCTTGCTCTACACCTACCAGCCCACTGAAACTGCAAAATGTCCCACTCCGTTGACACCAAGAATGAGTCTAGCTCGCTGCGCGAAGCTGGAGAGGTCCCAACCCGTCCCGTGCTGGACAGACAGGTGACTGCGTCCATGACACCGTTCCCCCAGTAGTGAGTCCGTCAGTGTAGGCGACTTGAAGGGTGCCTGACGTCCAGCTCCAGTCATCGCAAATTCGGTAATCCCGGCCCTCTCGGCGTTCTGTCTTTCGCAGGACCGACCTTCGTCTTGTCCATGTTCAATGTGCAGGCACGCGGTGTCATCGTTGTATGTCGTCCCGCAATCGTTTGAGCCACATGATGCTGATCAACTAATAGCCAAACGTCGTCGTCGGCATGGCTCTCATGGTAGGTGGCTTGACGCAGCTCCTGGCGGGCATGTGGGAATTTGCCTGCGGTAACACGTTTGGTGGCACCATCTTCTCCCTGTTCTCCGGCTTCTGGTTGTCGTTCGGGGTGAGTTGGCCTATCTAGGCGGTAGTTTGACATTGACATAAGTCCTGCAGTTGATCTACTTGCCGTTCATGGGTATTCTCGCTGCTTATACCGATAACGCGACGGATGCCGCTCAACTGCACAATGCGCTCGGCATCTATCTGATTGCGTGGTTCATCTGTGCGTTCGCACCCTCAGTGATAATTCCATGCTCACCATTAATCAGTGATCTTCATCATGGTTCCCGCCACTTTCCGTTCCTCGATCGCGTTCGCTGCGGAGGTCGCCCTTGTTGACTTCGTGATCCTGATCCTTGCGGTCGCCGAGTTCACCCAGATTCCGGCGGTGACCACGGCCGGCGGGTACCTCGGCCTCATTGCTTCCTTTGTAAGTCCAGGCGATGCCACCAGAGATATTACAGTCGCTGAGCATCTCCGCAGGGTGCATTCTATGTCGGCGCTGCAACCCTCTACACGAGGGATGTGTCCTTGTTCACCTTGCCTACCGGCGACCTGCCCAAGTCCCAGGTGTAATGGACACCCCCACAACGACTCCCTTGCTTCCTTGATGTCGATAGTTAGTTTTTGATTAGGTACACCGCAATGCGCAGGACTTCATTCGCTTCAGTTACTGGAGTGATGTGAAGTTCTGAGAAGCAACGTCGTATGATGAGTAGTATCTGTAACGCCTTAATTTCAATACACGAAACCGTTGTCATGACCAACCTCAAAGATCGCTTCTGAGAGAGCCACAATAAGAACGCGTGGCAGTCAATCCGAGGGATCCGGAGACCGGAGTGGGGTGAGCACAGCAGCTCCAAAAAATAACTCGTTGCCGAGTAAAGGGAAGCGCATAGAAACTCCTTGGCGAGAAAGGAAAGCGACAAGGATACACCGCTTCCAGAACAACGAGAGCTTCCAGACAAAGAAGCTCGATAGGGTTGCAGCTTCTCCCAGCCGCAATTTCTCGTCGCGGAAGAGGTTGATTGAGGGAGACAGGGCAAGGAACACAGGGCCGCTTTGACACCTTTCTGGGGTGTGCGGACAGGACAAAGCTCCAGATGCAACCAACAAGCATGGATCGAGTTACAGGGGGTATGACAACCATCAAAGTGCACGCAGCTAGTGACGGCCCGATTAATCACTTGCACTGACAGGGTCTTTCATGTGCAAAGAAGAAAATGTTATAGCTTCCGCTTTGTTATTGAAACCTACCGGTCTGAGAGGGCCACCCTTATTGTGCTGAGGCCCGCCCCACTTCGTCTGCGACTGCTGTAGTCGAGCCGGTCTTTGTTGTCCACTTATCCCTCTGTCAATGTAGTGTGAATATTCAGTGGCTGGACTATGTCGCACAATAACCGTGATGCAGGACAGGGTCAGTATCGGCTTAGGCCATATTGGGAATCCATTCGGCTCAGATCGGCTTCCCAGCCTCTATCGCCGCTCCGCCCACGACGACTCGACTCTTCTCGGTCTTCTCTTGTCAGGCTGGGAATTCATCTCCTCTACAGACTCTGATCGATCGGAATTCCGCCGCGCATCTCTGCTTCACGTGGGCATGCTTGGTGGTGCTATCCGCATCGGCTCTCAATCGGAGCGATGTCCTGGCCGCGGCACATGTTCTGGCGCCCTCGCTCCAGCCAATGATATCCTTTCATCAGGCGACTGTATATGCGAATCTCAGGGCCAGTATACCGCAGAACACTGCGGAACGTGCCCAGGCGCATCCCTGGGGTCGTGGGACCTCGATCACGTACGTGATGCCACTGACAGGGCCCCTTCTTCGCCCAAGATAGCGCTGGCCTGAGCGGCCTTGAGGTCTGTATACCCGCTCCCCGTCCGGGGAGGGAGCGTATAAATACCTGTCCTGCGTCGGCCCCATTGCCCTTCCCAACCTGCTACCGTTTCAACACGAGGTTCTTCTCCGCTCCCTGAAGCTCTCTCCTTGCATCTTGATACCTCTACCTTAACCCACCATCCATCGTCATGTCCGACACTGAGTTCAAGCAGCACGAGAACGCTATGGATGTCCCCGTGCTCATCAGGCAGGATACTCAGCCTGCGCTGCCAACCTAGTATGTGTCTGCTCCTCGTCGCGATGCGCCAGATCATTCTGATGTGCCCGCAGCCACCGCCGCTTCGGCAACCCTGCTCCTCTCGGCGTCTTCTCCTTTGGCGCTCCCGTGTTCATGCTGTCCATGTTCATGGTCGGCACCGATGGCGTGACGACCGTAAGC
This sequence comes from Calocera viscosa TUFC12733, assembly GCA_001630345.1. Taxonomy (NCBI): domain Eukaryota; kingdom Fungi; phylum Basidiomycota; class Dacrymycetes; order Dacrymycetales; family Dacrymycetaceae; genus Calocera; species Calocera viscosa. The sequence continues at coordinate 317,484 of KV417294.1, read as the reverse complement.
CCATTTTCTCCCGTCTTCAACCACCGCTCAGCAGAACCTAGACCAACGTGATCGTCGGCATGGCCCTGATTACCGGCGGCTTCGGCCAGTTTTGCGCGGGCATGTGGGAGATGGCGTGCGGCAACACGTTCGGCGCGACGCTCTTCGGCCTGTTCAGCACCTTCTGGGGCTCGTACGGGCTCATCTTCATCCCCGGCACCGGTATCCTCGCCGCGTACGAGGGGTCGCCCGAGACGGCCGCTCAGCTGCACAACGCGATCGGCATCTACCTCAGCACTTGGTTTATCCGTACGCGGTTTTTCACGGGTCTTCTGGAAGCCGCTGATAGCTTCTACGCAGTCGGCGTCCTCCTCACGCTCGGCGCGCTGCGCACCTCCGTCGCCATGCTCTCGCTGGCCACCATGATCTGCAGCACGATCCTCGTCCTCGCCGTGTCCGAGTTCACGCAAATGGTGTCCGTCACCAAGGCCGCGGGCGCGATGGGCATCGTCACGGCGCTGCTGACGTTCTACGTCGGCGCGGCGAGTCTGTACACCGAGGAGAATACAATCTTCACCCTCCCCACCGGGCCGTTCAAGCGGAGCGCGGCGCACCCTCATCACGGGCACCAGGCGTAGCCCTGCTGCTGTGCTGATGCGAAAGGGCCTTTTCTCTGGGATTTTTGTTCTAATCGAATTTTAGTGTACCAAATTCCCTTCACTCCACGCGTCGCTCGTTCGTCTCCTGTTGTCCTCTACTGCATTATTAGCGAATGGAAATCATACATTCTGCCCCTGCTTCGTGGGCTGATCTGTCTCCCTTTTGCGCGGGCGGCTCTAGTCCACCCACGTGCGGCATGCGCTCAGGCCCGTCAAGCGCCGCATCGCGCTCATACAGTCACTCATCTCCAAAACTCCGGGTGCAGCTCGCTGAACTCATCAGCCGCAAAAGGGCCCCTATCCACAGGGACGACTCCCGGCACAGGGACAACTCCCGCCGGAAGGACTTTCAAACTCAGGCACAAGAGGTGGAGGTCCATATGAGGTTACGGCACGTCCCAATCAGGAAATCTGACAATACTGTAGAGGCACTCCGTCCGCTGTGATCGGCGGTGAGGACGGTCGCAGGGCATTTTCATTCCTTAACATGCTATGAGCGGTGATACCGGCTGTGATGCTCTAGTACAACTACACTGCGCTACAACAACTGGATGTCATGGAAGGTGTGACGGATGAGAAGGATCGGATGGTGCATAGTCTAGTCGGACATAGATTCTTGCACCTAACAGAGGGACTGATCAGCTTGCAGCACACTAAGGCAACGCTCAGTTATGTTTCATTTGGCTGCTGAACTGGGCCCGTAGTTACAGGACCATGGAGAACTGAGCATACCAATGGTGTATAACTTACTGTAGCAACCATGACAGTGTTACCCCTTGTCATTATAACATGGAATGGAAGGCACTTCTGCATTGCTCCGCACACCCAACACCACTGAGACAAGCGAAGAAAAGACAAGCACCCGCTGCCCTTTGCTGCCCATATGCTGTCAAATGTGCACCAAGGCTGAGGGTTCGACAGCTCATCGGCTGTCAAGCAAGGGACTGCCATCAAACCAAACAGGACTTGGCATCGTCCCGGCGAGATGGTCCAGCATCCAGCTTTATATGACATGTGGGCTGCAGGTCCAGTATGCTGTTTCTCCATTGTCGTCAACCATGGGCCCATATAGCCTGCTGTGCGGGCGACTGCTGAGCTGCGAAGACGCGTCCGGAGAAAATCTGAGCGCGCACCAGGTACACTTGGATCCAGCACAACGCCGTGACGCACGAATGGCACGGGTCAGCGTTGGTCGTTGTCTATATGCATTGCACAATTCCACTTCTACAGATTAAGTTTACCTTACAACATCTATTCTAGTAGATCCGTCCCTTCAACCGCCCATTACGTCCATGTAGCGCAGTCACGCACGAGCGCTCCACCCCGTCCTCAAGCGCCCACAGCGTCCCTCACCACCTCCCTGAGCACCTTCCCTTCCTCCTCCGTCCACCTCCCCTCCACCCTCTTCCCCTGCCACCGTCCCTTCCCCCCACCCTTGACGTTCCCCATCCTCCCCCTGACCAGTTCCCCAGCTCTGGCCACCAGCTCAGGCGTGCCGAAAATGATGAGCGGTGCGCCTGCTGCTCCGCTCGAAGCCAATGCGAAGAGGTACTCTTTTCCTGGCTCGGAGTCGAGAGCCTCCCTAATCCGGTAGGAGACAGTAGTGAGGAACTCCAACGGCACCGGGGCGTCGTCCTCCCTCACCAAGCACCCCACATGCGCCTCCCCGACCGTCTCAGCAGCAGCCAGCACATCCTTCGCCACGTACCCTGCGAGCTCCTCCCTCGCCCTCTGCTCCCGCTTACGCGCCTCCTTCCCCCCGGCCACGACCTCCCTAACCTTCTCCAGCGCCTCAGGCTGCGCACAGCCCAGCTCTAGGCTGACCTGTCTCAGGCCCTCCGCCGCCGGCGCGAGGGCTGCCAGAACCCTTGGCCCAACGACAAAGTACACGCGAGCGTTTGTGCCCCTGACTGCCGACGTGTAGGGATAGACATACACGCTCTGCAGCGCCGACAGGGAGGGGAGGTGCGTCCCGCAGCACGGGCCTTTGTCGACGCCTACGATGTCCACTTCCCGCACTACGCCGCCTACGTAGTCCTCCGGGAGCGTCTCTGGCCTGACGGTTTCGTCGGAGAGGGTGAGGGCGACGTGCACGCGCGTGCCGGCGCGGATCAGCTCGTTGGCCGATTGCTGGACATGCGCCAGCTCGGCGGGGGAGGGCGCGCGGGGAAGCTCGATGTAGCATGGGCTTGGGCTTGCTGTCAAGGACCAGCTGAGCGTCGGCAGCTGAAGGGTGTCGAACAGCCCGGAAAGGACATGTTGTCCCGTATGCTGCGTCATGTGGTCCCACCGCCTCTCCCAGTCCACCTGCACCAGGACTTCAGAGCCGACCGGGAGGGGAGAGGAGCAGTAGTGCACTGCTGAGAGCCCGTGTCGGAGGATCTTGTCGACGCGCACTGGGCTGCCGGTCGGGAGAGGGAGGAGGGAGCCAGTGTCAGACGGCTGGCCACCGCCTTCGGGGAAGAGGACTGCACGCGAGTGAGTTGTGGTGCGCCGGAAGGTAAGGGGGTAGCGCACCGGTGTCCTCGAGCTCGATTTCCCAGAGCTCTACGGCATCCTCTTTCTTCTCCTCTTTCTTGGCCTTTCCCTTGCCGCTGCCGCTGCCCTTCCCGGTTGCGGGCGCGGGGGAAGTACGTTTCTCGCACCGGGTTACGGTGGTTCTGAGTTCGCGGAGGAGGGGGTCTCCTGCTCTGGCTGTCAGCTTCCACAAGCCCACAAACCCAAAGCCGGTGAGAAGGCGAGAGAGGAGAGCAGAGGAGAAGAGGGCGGAAGGACGCACGTTGACAAGCGAGCACGCCGACAAACTTGTGTTTCGGGAGGGGGAATGTGAATGGCCTGACGTAGTCTGCCGGGAGGGAGGTGGCGAGGAGGTGGGCGGGCAGGGGCGGGAGAGCGGTCGCGGTGGCCATGCTTGTGTAGCTTGCGACTTGTGCTTTTGCGGGTTGCAGCCTTGGAGAGTGTCTAGGGAGCGGGAGGCGACAGAGCGTGTATGCTGCCCAGCGAGCTCGGGAGGGGAGGAACATGCGAGAACAGCAGGCGCAAAGGTATCCGGTATTCGCCCGGCTCACGGAGGATCCTCGCTTCCGAACGCACATCGTGGTACCGTCGTGCGAGCAGCCTGTCCCGCTTTGTTCACGAATGAATCTGCAGAATTAGTGATACTGTATACGCAGTACCTTGAAAGCGAAGGTAGATGTCTACAAGTCATGCTGTGTTCCACAGTGCATTGTATTCTATTCCACGGCGACTTTGGGCAAATGTTGTCGCATCCTCACGCCCTCTTCTCCCCCTCCCTCTCCGCCCTCCCCTCCCTCCACCTCTTCCCCCACGCCATCTCGAGCATCACGAGCGGGTACGTGAGCACGCACCAGCCACCGAGGATCGTGAACGTCCACCCAACCCCAACGCCATTGATGATGTAGTCTACGATGGAGACGAGCACCGCGCCCGTCAGGCAGCGCACGAGGTTGTTCGACGCGGTCACCGAGGCGCCCCGCCCGGGGAAGAGGTCCATAAGCAGCGTTTGGTTCACAGTGAAGATCGCTGTCACTTGGAACATGGCTGTTGCACGCTGTCAGCTGGTGTACACCGCAGCGGGCCAGGAGGGACGTACCAAGGAACTGGAGCACCAGCAAGCACGCGATATGCACTCTCTGCTGTGCTGCCCACCCGTAGCCTACCACGATAACCACAAACAGCGCCCAGTAGATCGGGCTCAGCCTCAGTCGGGTCCTTTCGATACTCTCTATCCCCTCGTATTTCCCCGCCCCCCGCGTGTCCACCGCCTTCTCCGCAGCGTCCGCATCCCTCACCCCCTGCTTGCGCAGCGCCGCAGCCTTGGCTCGGCGGAAGTCCCAGTCGACTAGCTTCCCGCTCCCCAGCGCGCCCGCGATCCCACCCGCGCCGATGGACAGGTAGCACAGGCCGAGATCGATCTCCGTCAGGGAGGGCATGACCGCGAGGAAGGTGGGCGACATGGTCGTGAGGATGCCGTACAGAACTGAGTACGGGACGGCTACATGAAACGCGTCAGCAACTTCTCCCAACGATCCGAGTGAGGACGCACCATTTGTCCACAAAATCAGACACAAATCGATATTCCTAAAGCTCTTCAATATCTCGATCGGGTTATTCCTCCCCCTCGGCTCCTCCGGTGCCCTCCCCTCATCCTTGACGCCCCTGAGCAACACGGGCACGAGCGGCCGATTCCACCTCTGCGCAGGCACGCTCCCGTCGCCCGTGATAGAGCGCAGCGTCTCGGGGAGGAAGATGGCTTCGATGAGCGCGACGACGCCGGAGCAGATGCACAGGAACCAGAAGATGGAGCGCCAGCCTAGGTTTCCCGCTAGCAGGCCGCCGATGACGGGCCCCAGGCAGGGCGCGACCAGCGCTCCGATAGACCCCATCGCGAGCATCGTCCCCCGCTCGGAGGGAGCGGCGATGTCCATGATTGTGCCGGCGCCTGGGCGGGTCAGTATGGATGTTTTAGGGGAGAGGATGTTGCTCACTGATCGCGACCGAGCTCGCGCTCCCCGCTGCTTGCACACACCGCAGCAGCACTAGGAGCCAGTAGTCCGTAGTCGGTGTCAGCGCGAGCCCGACGCAGCTCAAGCATAGGAGCGTCAAGCACGAGAGGTATATCGGCCTCCTCCCGCACCTCTTCCAGTCCCCCAGGCTGCCCCACACCATCGGAGACACGCCCTGCAGGATCATGTTCACCGTCACTGTCACGTTGATCAGCTCTACGGGCTTGCTGAACGCGACTGCGATGACGGGGATGGCTGGGAAGTAGATGTTTGCGGAGAGGGGGGAGAAGAGGGCGGCGATGGAGGTGAGGTAGACGATGACCCATATCTGCCATCGTTTGAATGCTGCAGAGTGTCAGTTAGCGCGAGTAGTTGTGCGGAAGGGCGTACCTGAGTAGGGCAGAGGGGGCAGCTCGTCGCCATTCATCGTCTTCCCGTCCAGTTGCTGCTCTCTGAGCTCGACCGCAGCCCCGACCTCGTTGATGTTCATCCCGTCATCCTCTAATATCGGCGGGGAATCCACTGGTTCTTCGGCATGCGCCGGGTTGGGAGTATGTTGCGCGTTCATCGTATCATCACGGGTGGCTCGCGTCGAAGTGGCCATCTACAAGTTATCGAGGTCATTGTCCATCGCTCCAGCGTATTTATACAACTGGCAACCTCGTCGACTCATGAACAGCTAGTCATCGCCGTGTTCCGAGCAAGGTCAGAACGCAGGGCGACGCCCACCGGGCGCGGTCACATGACCGTACATTGACGTTCGGCCGGCTTAAGGCGACCGTCCACGCCGCGAGATTTGCAGGGTCTGCAACGGGTGCGAGGCGCTCGGCCGACAGTCACGTGTGCAACAGAGGGGATCTCACACGACGTTGAGGGAAAGGTGTGGGAGGGAGCAAGGGAGGGATGATGGGTTGCACTTTGCCAATTCGACACTTTATAAGCAAGTGCGGCTGTCGGAGGCTCTGTCGGTGGGTCTTTGGATAGTGTACTGGCACCCTAAAGCGGGATCCTTCCGCCGTCGTTGCCAATATGAACATAGGTCCGGAGCACGTGCGCCTGTCCATCGCATCAATTGCCCTGTAGAGTAGAGGACGATCGGGACAGAGAATAGAGCGACATGTCTAACAGGACTTCTCGCCGTGCACCTTATTCTATAATGCATAAGTCCTGATACTTCATTTGTGATAAGCCTGGGCCGATTCTTCTTGAGTACTCGCATCCATCACTGCACTCTCTGCGCCCGCTGCTCCTGCTCCAACTGCTCCCTCTCTGCCCTCCCCTCCCTCCACTTCTTCCCCCATGTCATCTCGAGCATCACGAGCGGGTACGTAAGCATGCACCAACCGCCGAGGATCGTGAACGTCCACCCAACCCCAACGCCATTGATGATATAGTCGACGATGGAGACGAGCACGGCGCCCGTCAAGCAGCGCACGAGGTTGTTCGATGCGGTCACGGAGGCGCCCCGCCCAGGGAAGAGGTCCATGAGCAGCGTTTGGTTCACAGTGAAGATCGCCGTCACTTGGAACATGACTGTCACACGTTGTCAGCCACACGTTGCCGTCAGGACCAGGAGGGACGTACTGAGAAATTGGAGCACTAGCAAGCATGCGATATGCACTCTCTGCTGGGCTGCCCACCCGTACCCCACAATCATGACAACATACAACGTCCAGTAGATCGGGCTGAGCCTCAACCGTGTCCTTTCAATACTCTCGATGCCCTCATACTTCCACGGTCCCCTCGTGTCCACCGCCTTCTCCGCAGCGTCCACATCCCTTAATCCCTGCTTGCGCAGCGCCGCAGCCTTGGCACGTCGAAAGTCCCAGTCGACTAACTTCCCGCTCCCTAGCGCGCCTGCGATGCCCCCTGCGCCGATGGAGAGGTAGCACAGGCCCAGGTCGATCTCTGTTAGGGAGGGCATGACGGCGAGGAAGGTGGGAGACATGGTCGTCATGATACCGTACATGATCGAGTACGGGACAGCTATGCATGTCAATCAATACTTGGGCCGTCTGGGTGTGAGGAGGCGCGTACCATTCGTCCACAAAATCAGGCACAAATCGACATTCCTGAAGCTCTTCAATATCTCGATCGGGTTATTCCGTCCCCTCGGCTCCTCCGGTGCCCTCCCCTCGTCCTTGACGCCGCTCAACAACACGGGCACGAGCGGCCGATTCCACCTCTGCGCAGGCACGCTCCCGTCGCCCGTGATAGAGCGCAGCGTCTCGGGGAGGAAGATGGCTTCGATGAGCGCGACGACGCCGGAAGCGATGCATAGGAACCAGAAGATGGAGCGCCAGCCGAGGTTGCCTGCTAGTAGGCCGCCGATGACGGGGCCAATGCAGGGGGCGACGAATGAACCGAGAGAGCTCATCGCTAGCATCGTGCCCCGCTCTGAGGGCGCGGCGATGTCCATGATTGTACCGGCGCCTGCTCAGTGTAAGCATGGTCATTTTTGGGGAGAGGATGCTGCTCACTGATTGCGACCGTGCTCGCGCTCCCCGCTGCTTGCACACACCGGAGCAGCACCAGGAGCCAGTAGTCCGTCGTTGGCGTCAGTGCCAGCCCGACGCAGCTCAAGCACAGGAGCGTCAAGCACGAGAGGTATATCGGCCTCCTCCCGCACCTCTTCCAGTCCCCCAGGCTGCCCCACACCATCGGAGAGACGCCCTGCAGGATCATGTTCACCGTCACTGTCACGTTGATCAGCTCTACGGGCTTGTTGAACGCGACTGCGATGACGGGGATGGCGGGGAAGTAGATGTTTGCTGAGAGGGGGGAGAAGAGGGCGGCGATAGAGGTGAGGTAGACGATTACCCATATCTGCCATCGTTTGAATGCTGCGGAGTGTCAGTTGTGCGCGAGGAGCTTGGCGGAGGTGATGGCGGCGTACCTGAGTAGGGCAGAGGGGGCGGCTCGTCGCCATTCATCGTCTTTCCGTCCAGTTGCTGCTCTCTGAGCTCGACCGCAGCCCCGATCTCGTTGATATTCATCCCGTCGTCCTCTAATATCGGCGGGGAATCCACTGGTTCTTCGGTATGCGCCGGGTTGCCAGTATCTTGCGCCTTCATCGCATTATGATCACTGGTGGATTGCGTCGAGGTCGTCATCGAGGTTATTGCCCATTGCCCCGCTCCCGAGCAGCGTATTTATGGCGCTCGATTGGCAAACTCGTCGACTCACGAAAAAGCTAGTCATCGTCGTGTTCCGAGCAAGATCAGAACGAAGAGGCGTGGGCGAGGTCCAGAAGGCGGCGTCACATAACCTGGCATTGTCGTTCGTCCGAGCCGTGGGGCGACCATCCACGCACGAAAAGCTAGTCAAGATCAGGACGAAGAGGCGTGGAAGACGCCTAGAAGGCGGCGTCACATGACCTGACATTGTCGTTCGTCCGAGCCGTGGGGCGACCATCCACGGCGCGAGCTTGGGCAGGGTCCTCATGGGGTGCGAAGCGCTCGGCGGACGGTCACGTGAGCAACAAAGGAATTTCACCCGATGTTGAGGGGAAAGGCGAGGGCGGGGACAAGGGAGGGATGAGTCGCACTTTGCCAAATCGAAGGTTTATGAGCAACTGCGGCACATGTCACATGGTGCAACACACCTATGCAGTTATGTTGGGCCGACAAGCGTCCAGAACGCCGCACTTCCCGATAGCAGAACCCAATCATTGACGACAGAGGGAATTAAATGCCAGTGGAAGTAAAGTGCCGCGACGGCAACAGTCTATAATGCTGTAATCCTGATACTTCATTTTGTGAGTAATAAGTAGTCCTGGCCCGAGTCTTCTTCTCGCTACTCGCATCCCTCACCGCGCTCTCTGCGCCCGCTTCTCCTGCTCCACCCTTTCCCTCTCCCTCCGCCTCTCCCTCCACGTCTTCCCCCACGCCATCTCGAGCATCACCAGCGGGTACGTGATAACGCACCAGCCGCCGAGGATCGTGAACGTCCACCCGATGCCGACGCCATTGATGATGTAGTCGACGATTGAGACCATCACTGCGGCTATGAGGCAGCGGGCGACGTTGTTCGACGCGGAGATGGAGGCGCCCCGTCCGGGGAAGAGGTCCATCAGCAGCGTCTGGTTCGATGTGAAGATCGCAGTGACTTGAGCCATGGCTGACCACTTATTAGCTTGTTTCTTTAGGGACAGGTGGAACGACATACCGATGAACTGAAGGACCAACATGCACGCGATATTCACCTTCTGGTTGGCCGCCCAGCCATATCCAATGACGATGACGACGAAGATTCCCCAGTAGATGGGTGAGAGCCTCAGCCTCGTCCGCTCGATACTGTCGATCCCCTCGTACCGGTCCGCGCCGCGCGTGTTTCGCGCCTTCTCCGCCGCGTCCTCGCTCCGCAGCCCTTTCTTGAGCAATGCGCGCTTCTTGGCGTTGCGGAAATCCCAGTCAATCAGCTTGCCCGCGCTGAGCGTGCCGGCGATCGCGCCCCCCCCAGTGGAGAGGAACATCAGACCTAGGTCGATCTCGGTCAGGGAGGGGTCTACGGCGAGGAAGGTAGGGGACATGGTCGTCAGGAGACAGTATACGACCGAGTATGGGACCGCTAACGCAATAAGCGTGAGAAGCAGCAGGCTCATCGCGGTGATGGAACATACAATTGGTCCACAGGATCAGGCACAGATCGATATTCCTGAACAGCTTCAGGACCTCGATCGGATTGCTGTCCGCCATCACAGGCTCCGGGCTCTTCCCCTCGTCCTTGACGTTGCTCAGCAGCACAGGGATGAGCGGCCGGTTCCACCTCTGGGGCGGCACGCTCCCGTCGCCCACGATAGAGCGCAGCGTCTCGGGGAAGAAGATTGCCTCGACGAGCGCGACGACGCCGGAAGCGATGCATAAGAACCAGAAGATGGAGCGCCAGCCGAGGTTGCCTGCCAGCAGGCCGCCGATGACGGGGCCAATGCAGGGCGCGATGAGCGCGCCTAGCGAGACCATCGCCAGCATCGTACCGCGCTCGGCGGGCGCTGCGACGTCCATTATCGTGCCGGTTGCTGAAGGGGGTCAGAACAGCTATGGGGCATGGCGGAGGGGCTCACTGATCGTCGCCGAGCTCGCGCTCCCGGCTGCTTGCACACACCGGAGGAGCACGAGGAGCCAGTAGTCAGAGGTCGGTGTCAGTGCAAGCCCGACGCAGCTCAAGCACAGGAGCGTCAAGCACGAGAGGTATATGGGTCTGCGTCCGCACTTGTTCCAGTCGGCCATGCTCCCCCACACCATCGGCGAGATGCCCTGCAGGATCATGTACACCGTTACAGTCACGTTGATCGCCTCTATCGACTCGTTGAACGCGACTGCGATGACGGGGATCGCCGGGAGGTAGGTGTTGGAAGAGAGCGGGGAGAAGAGTGCCGCGACAGCCGCGAGGTAGACGGTAACCCAGATCTGCCAGCGTTTGAAGGCTGTGAGAGGTGTCAGTGCTTTCAATGGTGTTCAATACATCTTTGCACACCAGAATATGGCGCGACGGGTTGCTCCTCGCTCCTCGCTGTCCTCCCCTCTGACGGCTGCTCCGAGGTCTCGACCACCGCCCCAATCTCGATGATGCTCATCTGCCCATCCTCAAGAGGCGAGTTGAGTGGCCCATTCCCAGCCATCTCTTCGTGCTCGTGCATCGTCCGGTCTGTCGAATTGGATGTCGTCTCAGTCGCTGGTGCCATCTCTGGCGCTGTCTCCGTCGTTCGTAGGCATCACGCCGACACCCGGACAGCGCGCTATATAGCCCTCCTTCCTGCCGATCCACACTTTCTCAAACGGCGGGGCTTGAGGGAGATGGCCGCCCTCGAAGCGTCCGACCCCAAACACATGCGATGTCACCTGACTTGACCAGCAATTTGGTGGGGCGTGACGAGCAGAGCGCGCGCAGAGAGGGACGCATCCATTTGTCGTCGATGCAGGGTGCGCTCGGCAGCGCGGCCGAGTCCCGCGTCCATTTGTCGTCGATGCAGGGTCCGCGAGTGGCATCGGCCGAGTGTCACGTGATGACCGTAGGGGATTTCAGGGGGAAAACGGACGAGCCAGGTCGGGTTTGCCTCGCTGGTGCGTTGGGCTTATATGCAACAGTGACGTTGCTCAGCGATCGAGGGTTCCGTGGGCGAGCACTGCAGCCGTGCCTTAGTTCCACGCAGCAAGCGCTCCGGGGACAGGTCGGGTGCGCATGCCTCATATGAATACTGTGTCTGACAGGAGTTCGATCATTGCCAATCTTGATCGCAAACCTCTTTAACATGCATTCCGGAGCCTCACGCAAGTATTCCTCTAGACATACGTCTCCCCCACGCCCTCGCCTTCCAGCACCTCGCCCCACCACACCTCTCCCAGACACCCCGCCTGCCCGCCTTTGTAAAGCAAGCAGTTGGCCAACGCGCGCGCCGCGCGCTCGCCCTCCGTATACGCGCCTGCGCGCACAAAATCTCAGCACCTCTCCCTCCCAAGGGTGAAGCCGAAACGCACCCTGCAGAAACCCGAAATACTCGAAGCTCGTCGCCTCCCCCGCGAAGAGCAGCCTGCCCTGCCCCAGCCCGGCGCCAGTGCCAGGCAGCGGCGCGCGCAGGTTGTCCAGCTCTGCCGGGTGGAACGCTGCTGGCCAATTTGAGTATGTGCCTCTGAAGAGGGGGTTCGCGTGCCACCGCGGGAAATAGAAGTCTGTGACGTTCACCGCTGAGACGACGGAGGGACCGTACATCCCGCTGAGGACTTGCAGGAGCTCGGCGAGCACGGCAGAGTCGGACATGGACTCGACGCGTATTGAGTCCTGCGCCGTGACTGTCGTGAAGAGGATTTTTGAGCCTGGGAGGAAGCCGGGTGCGTCAAGCGACTGCCATTGGGTGTACCGCCCGCGTGAGTGCGGATCGGCGTACAGCTGGAACTGGGTGTCTGGCCAGAACTTGTCCGAGAATTGGAGGAAGATCTTCGTATAGGTGGACATTGCGAACCCCGAGAGGGCCTCTTGTTTCCAGCTCGGGAGGGGTGGGGTGAACGTGATGCGGGGGGATTGGAGGACGCCGAGGGAGAAGGTGCACAGCGCGTAGTCGGCCGTGAGCATTTCGCCCGAGGAGAGGGTGATGTTCACCCCCGTGGAGGAGTAGCCGATGGAGGTGACGGTTGAGTTGAGCCGAACCTCGCCGCGCTGCACAGGATGAACACGGTGAGCGCTGGTTCTAGGAGGAGGGAGAGGGGACGTACCTGCGAAGCGGGCAGCGCGTAGAAGGGAGAGGTCGCGATCGTCGAGAAGCCGCGCGGGTCGACGACGAGGTTGTTCTCGTCCGAGAAGTCGTTGAACGTCTGCAGTCCATGCACCAGCGTCAGCAAACTGTTGCCCACACCCTCCCTCGCCGACGTCCGCTGTCCGGGCGAGATGGGGGAAGGCGGTGCAGGGAGGGGACGCACGAAATTGTTGTTATTAGCCACCTGGACCCAGCTACTCTCATCCGGGCTCATCGCATACTCCATATCAAAATTCCAGTACTCCACTGCCCTCTGCACGAACCCCCTCTCGCCCCACCCCCCCATCCTCAGGCCCGTGCGCGCGGTCATATCATGCAACCCCCCCGCCTGCCTCTCCCCCGCCAGAGACAGGTAGGTGTCGAACGCGTCCGAGAATGCGTCCATAGCGTTGTTGACTTCGTCGGCGTTTAGGGTGCCGTTGGAGGAGTAGGGCAGGAAGTCGGTGTAGTCCGAGTAGGTCGTGCTCAGGTTCACGGCCTGCGCGAGCGTCCACACGGGGTTGGTTGTGCCCGTATCGGGGTTCGTCAGGCCCTGAACCCAGTTCGCCCCGAGTTCAACTACGTGCTCCCCGCCCGGAGAAGTGGGCGAGCCAAAAGTTGTCGCGTGCATCCGCCCGCCGAGCCTGGGAGAGCCCTCGATGAGCGTGTAAGATGAGAAGTTGTGCGACGAGGAGAGGAGCGTCGCTGCGCGCAGGCCGGCCATGCCCCCGCCTAGGATGAGCAGGGGGACGTGGGTCGCATTCGAGTTCTGGCCGCTTGCGAGACCCGGGAGGGAGAGGAGGAGCGCGGAGAGAAGGGGGAGTGTCAGAGCCATTCAGTTGATGCAAGTCTGAAGTGTGGTAGGCGTGGGCGGGTGGACGAGTAGCAGGCGACCATTTTGTACACCATTCTTCGCCGCATGCGGTGGTATGTCCAAGCCCAGGGGGGTCGGTCATCCCACACGCACAGGCATCTTCCAGCAGCATACATCTTCCAGCAGCATCCCAGTGTTCACAGGTAGAATTCCAGTCGGGCACGAAAACGCTCGCGGCCGCATCTCCCACGGCTGCGTGCCAGAAAAAGAACGGGAGCAAAGTGATAAGCGCCTCTTCCCTATTTGGCAGTAATGACATGTGCCTCCGCTCGTGCGCTCGTGCGCCGACTTACACTCCGCAAACCCGCGAAAATTGATTCGACAGGGTGTGGTGTCAGTGTCTGGCGCATCAATACGCCCACTGCTCTTCGAGGGATACGGCGACCAATTGCGCGAGTGCTATACACCTGGGCGGACACACTTCTTGCTGCACTCATTTGCGGGCGACTATATAACTGCAGCGCCATCGACACTCGGTCGAGTCAAGCTAGAAGACCCTACTCCACCTACCGCCCACACCATCCACCACCACCGCCATGTCCACTGCCGCCCGCTCAGTGCGCCTCGCCGCCAAGCGCCCCCTCGCCGCCGCCTCTGCCGGTGCTGCGAGGAAGGTGGGCAGGGTCGTGCTCGTGAGGGGGATGACGCAGCAGCCAGCGCAGACCGACCGGGTGCGTACTCCTCCCCCCACTGCACTGAGTTGCTAGCTGACCGGGTGATGCGCACAGGACACCATCACGCGCCTCCTCTACTCCATAGGCAGCAAGACGGAAGTGTCGCGCTACCTGCGCATCTTCTCCTCCTCCTCGCACCCCTCCTCACCCGCAAAGTTCGCAGTAATCAAGATCGGCGGTGCGATCCTCACGGACCAGCTGCAGGAGCTCGCGCTCTCCCTCTCATTCCTCTACCGCGTCGGTCTCTACCCCGTAGTCCTGCACGGTGCCGGCCCGCAGCTGAACGAGATCATCGAGGCTGCTGGGGTGATCCCGGACTACATCGACGGCATCCGGATCACAGACGCCAAGACGCTCGGTATCGCTCGCCGCGTGTTCCTCGAGGAGAACCTGCGGCTGGTCGGCGCGCTCGAGGCGCTCGGCACGCGCGCCCGGCCCATCACCAGCGGGGTGTTCACTGCCCAGTACCTGGACAAGGACAAGTACGGGTTTGTCGGCAAGATTACCCGCGTCGATAAGCGCCCGATTGAGGCCAGCATCCGCGCGGGCGCACTGCCCATCCTCACCAGCCTTGCGGAGACGACAGAGGGCCAGATGCTCAATGTTAACGCGGACGTCGCTGCTGGCGAGCTGGCAAAGGAGCTCGAGCCGCTCAAGATTGTCTACCTGAATGAGAAGGGCGGGTTGTTCCATGGCGTCACGGGCGAGAAGCTAGATGTGATCAACTTAGATGAGGTACGCCGCCGTCCGGTTCGCACAGTTACGGCTCTGACGCCCTGCAGGAATATAACGACCTGATGAAACAAGAGTGGGTCAAGTACGGTACCAAGCTGAAGCTGCGGGAGATCAAGGAGCTGCTTGACCACCTCCCGCGCACATCGAGCGTGGCGATCATCCGGCCCGACATGTTGCAGAAGGAGCTGTTCACCGATTCTGGAGCAGGCACCCTCCTCCGCCGCGGGTACAAGCTGTTCAAGCACTCCTCCCTGGACGCGGTAGGCGTCGACCGCCTGCGCCAGATCATCGCCGATCGCGACCCGGACGTGCTCTCCGGCCGCGCAAGCGTCGCCGGCGAGCTGCACGCCCTGTCCTCCGACGGGGTGCCATACACGATCTACGGCGACGAGCCGCTCGACGCGGTAGCGATCGTCTCCCACCCGCCCGGTGAGCCACCCGTCCTCCGCAAGCTGCTCGCGAGCAGGACAGGCGTGCTCAACAGCGTCCTCGACAATGTGTTCAACGCCATTCGCAAGGACCACCGAAGGCTGTTCTGGACCGCCCCCGCGGACGACGATGTCATCAGCCGCTCGTGGCACTTTGACCGCGCGGACGGGAGCTTCACCCGCGCTGGCAGGTCCGCTTCGTTCTCCCACTTTAGCAGGATAATGTGTTGATTACTGAGCAGGAGTCTCTTCTGGTACGGCGTGCAGGATGCCGGCGAGGTCGAGCGCTGCGTGCGCCTATTCGAGGAGAAGGGCCGGATCGAGCGCGCCTACCTCCCGCTCGTGCGCCGGTCCGGCGGGTCGGCGGGCACAGCCCCTTCCCCGCCCTCGCACTCCGCCTCGGGCACTCCGTTCTCCCCCACCGGCTCCCGCCGTGCATATAGCACCAACTCGCCCAAGCGGTTGGGCCTGATCGGCGCGCGTGGATTCACGGGCACAGCCCTGACCAGCTTATTGTCCCAGCACCCTTTGCTCGAGCTCGCACATGTCTCTTCCCGCGAGCTTGCCGGCCAACCGCTCGCGAGCTACACGAAGCGCCCGGTGGCGTACGAGAACCTTGGCCCCGAGCGCGTGGGCGAGATGGAGAAGAGCGGCGAGGTAGACGCGTGGGTGCTCGCGCTGCCCAACGGCGCCGGCGCGCCTTTCGTCGACGCGATCGACCGCGCGGGGGGCAGGGGCGTCGTCGTGGATCTCTCGGCCGATCGGAGGTTCGAAGAGCCGGAGAGCGAGTGGGTGTACGGGCTGCCTGGTGGGCTTGCATGAAACTTTCTGGTTGAGGACGCAGCTAAAGAATACATTCCCCTTTCTTTTTCTTCTATGTACTATACCACCCCTGCGAAAATGCACTCTTACGAAACCGAATCGATGCTCCTGCCTGGCGTGGCGAATGAAGAACTTTACGGCCGCGACAAGCTCCGCACCGCCAAGCGCATCTCCAACCCCGGGTGCTACGCGACGTCCTCGCAGCTCCTCCTCGCACCGCTCCTCCCTCACCTGGACCTCTCGCGCCCGCCAACAGTCTTCGGCATGTCCGGCTTCTCTGGCGCGGGCACGAAGAAAGGACAGGTGGACGCCGATGGCCGACCGACGACGCTGCCCAAGGTGAGCCCCGAGGAGCTCGGGCTCGGTGTGCGCCCGTACAGTCTCACGGACCACATCCACGAGCGTGAGGCGGCGCGGCATCTTGCTGCTCTCCTGGGGGGCAAGCCGCTCGAGCTCGCGTTCATCCCCAACGTTGGTCCGTGGTTCTCGGGCATCGTTAGCGTCCTCTCTGCTCCGCTCAGCACGAAGCTCAAGGCTGCCGAGGTCTGGGAGCTGTACGAGGAGTACTACAAGGGCGAGAAGCTCATCACGCTCCAGAAGGATAAGGTGGTGGAGGTGAAGGACGTCGAGGGCAGGCAAGGCTGGAGGGTCGGAGGCATCCAGGTGCACTCGGGTGGACAGAGGGTCGTCGCGGTTGGTGGGCTTGATAACCTGCTCAAAGGCGCCGCGACGCAGTGCTTGCAGGTAGGTTACTTGCTCTGTCAAAGGAACTTCTGCTGATGATCACGCAGAACTTGAACCTTGCTCTTGGATACGATGAATACACCGGAATACCGCTTGATGAAGCATAGTTAGAGGCGAGATTGCACTCACGAAGATAACGTCTAGTTTACGCTCTAGAATTTCTGACACTTTCGTCTTCGAGAAGATAGAGCACAAAATGAAGCTTGTTTATTCCAGCCTTCAACCAGCTGCAGCTGATCGGAATGGGCTTGCACATAAAGGTGACATTGCACGTGAGGAAGCTGGCGTTATACAGTGTGTCATCTAATCATATCTAGTCGTAAAGGTCGTTCTCGTGGAAGGTAATTCTATATATCAGTCGTGGTAGAAGTCTGCGTTGAGCGACTCCTTGATAATGTCCGCAGCCTTCTCGGCGACCGCGATGACCGGCGCCATGGTGTGGCCAGAGACGGTCCTTGGGAAGACCGAGGCATCGACGACGCGCAAGCCCTCAAGACCGTGCACCTTGAGCTTGGTGTCAACAACGCTGTCCTCAATCGAGCGTCCCATGCGAGCAGTGCCGGTAGGGTGGAAGAGCGTCTCCGCCTTGCGCTTGCACCATTTGGCAATCTCCTCGTCCGAGAGCTTCTCCTCGCGCGCATCGCCAAGGTTGTACACGTCTTCCTCCTCAGAGGAGACCATGTTCGGGTCTTTGACGTCGCGCAGGGCAAGGTCCTCCACCAAGGGATTAGCCCGCGCGATCCGCATGGCGGTGCGAACACCGCGGACCAGGCAGGTGACGTCCGTCTGGGTGGAGAGATAGTTCGGGTCGATGTCCGGGTACTCGAAGGGGTTGTCCGACTTGAGGGTGATGCTTCCCATGCTCTCGGGCTGGAGGAGGTAGGGCATCATTGTGATGGCGTTTGTGCCCTTGGGTGCCTGCTTGTGGCCGAACTTGACAACTCCTACAGGAACACCCATGATCTCTATGTCTGGCGCACCAGGGTTCGCGTTGGACACATAGGGCATCTTCTCATCGGGCTCCTCAAAGTTGAGCTTGGGATCGTCCGTGCGGAAGAAGGCGGCGACCTCGGCGCAGTTGGTCGTCATCGGCCCTTTGAGGTTGAGCAGCCATCGGATGAGAGCTGGAAGGGCCATTATCGGGTTGCCAGCGAGCCAGTCCATCGTCCGACCCTTCTTGGCGCGGAAGAGGACCGGCACCTGCAAGTGATCCTGCAGGTTCTGCCCGACATGTGGCAGGTCATGCTTGCACGGGATATCGTGCTGCTCGAGCTGCTCCTTGGGGCCGATACCAGAGAGCATCAGCAGCTGGGGGGTGTTGATGGTGCCAGCGGTGAGTATCACTTCCTTCTTGGCGAAGATAGTAAGACGGCCCATCCGTTTCTTGTCGTCGGCGACCTCGACACCGATCGCCCGTTTGCCGTCGGAAGAGAGGATGATCTTGGTCGTCAGGGTGGACGTGACGACGGTGAGATTAGGGCGAGCGAGTACTTCAGGAGTCAGGTAGGCGGTGGCACCAGATGACCGGTGTCCCTTCTGGTCGACAAAAGTAGAGAATTGGGTAGCGCCGATCGTGCCGCGCGGGGTGTTCAGGTCTCTGTGCAGCTGTTGAGCCGATGATCGATCACCAAGATTTAGAAGACTCACGGGTTGTAGGGTATCCCAACTTCCTCTGCTGCGCTCACAAAGTTCTTCATGATTGGCTGAGCGTCGCCAAAAGTCGTCTGCCACGGCCCATCCTTGCCTCGCTCGCTCTCATTCACGTCCTCGTGCCCCTTGTGCGGGGTATACCGCTCGCTCTTGAGCAGCGCCGGCCGGAGGCCCTCGTATCCCCATCCCTCGCAACCCATCTCCTCCCACTTGTCGTAGTCGGACGGCGCGCAGTGGTGGTAGATGAGGACGTTGATGCTGCTGCTGCCGCCCAGGAGTTTGCCGCGCGGCCAGAAGAGCTTGCGGTTGTTCAGGTTCTTCTGCGGCGCGGTGTAGTGCTGCCAATCGTAGGAGGACCAGAGTGTCTTGGACCATGTGGCGGGGATCTTCGTCCAAAGCTTGTTCGAGTTCCTGTTCCTGGGTTAGTGCGGGCTTGGATGAAGAGGTGATGCGACTCACGTCTCGCCCGCTTCTATCAGGAGCACCTTCGTTCGCCCATCCTCGCTGAGCCGGTTGGCAAGAACACATCCCGAGGGACTGCTTCCGACGATGATGACGTCGAAGTCTTGCTCTGCCTGCTCGAGCCAAGAGAAGTTCTTGACGGGCGAGGAGAAGATCTTTCCCATTGTTCTTATTGTTGGTTGTGTAGAGTAGTGAATAGGAGTGTAGGTGATGTAGAGAGTCTAGTGTGGTTGATGAGTCGCTTGAGAGCTGAGTAGTAGCTGAGGAGCCGAGACATCGTAACGAGCCCGTCTTTATACGCATCTTGCGAGAAGTCGAGTTGAGACGCAGCTGGCAGAAAGTATGGTGCATTTGCGCAGTATCATGCGAGATAGAACAGCACTGAGGAGGCTTGACTGTGCCGCACGACATGATTTGTTCGCGGAGGAGGACAAAGTCCGGCAATCAAACGTTCTCAGCTAAGCCAGAAGGGAGAGAGAGAGAAGTTGCGGTACTGCCCGGAGGTGTGTTCGGCGCGTCAGACGAGTCGTTGTCGTGCGACGCGTGATTCTGACTGCCAGCGCGACGGGGCGACATAACCCCCGAGGCGCGTATTGCGAGGCGGCGTGCTTCTTTCCGCAGTCATCTAACAGTGCCACTGCACGAGCGTATGCGTGGCTGGGCAGCTCGGGACTGCGCTCCACCCTCGGGCTGGGCTCCGCTGGACTGGGCGAGGAACGTGATGGGATGCATTCAGATGCTGCGGTCGGGGAGGCGGGCAGATAGCCGGCGGATGCGAGAGGAAGGAAGCTCTAACCCGGCCTCGGTACTACGTATGGTCGTTCGAGCTTGTTGCTTGCGTTTGTGTCTCGGAACGGGCACGCGCAGAGAAGCTGGTTCTGTGCAATCCGTGGTGGAGCGTGTCCGGCAAGCAATGTGCCTCCATGACAAGCAGGAGCGATTGAAGAATGTCAGAGAAAGATCAAGAGTCTTGACCAGGGAAAGCCTTGTTCTCGCGTGCCATCGGTGAGTAAACTCCCAGTTCAGCGCATTCGACGCTCAGAACTTGCAAGTCATTGTTTGAACAGAAGCTTCGACTGGCCCGATCCGCCCGATACTTCCGGCTATCAATGTTTCCACCATGAATTGGATTACGTACCCCCGTCATCTTCATTAGTGATACCGGACATCACGCGCCGGCAGTTCGCGTCCCGACGCCAATCACTCTCGTGTGGCTCATGGGGGTCTTGGTTTGGAACCAGTTTTGGAGGCGAGTAGCCTTTCGTTCATTGGAAGGCGTGGGACAGACGGCAACGGAACGGAAGAATGCACCTCCGGGGCGGCAGAAGGTCTTATGTGACTCAATGTCATAACCCTGTCAGCGACGCTAGAAGCCTCTTCTTGTCAACCTGGGTTTCCTCGTGATGTCACTGGACTCGTCCCTCCAGCAATGTCTGGCTCGTTGCAGTGACGGCATCCACCGGAGACTCGACACGCCGGAGGTCAGAGCGGACACTCACTGTCTTCAACCAATATTTGCAGCCTCGTAGCACTGGGCCATGCTACTCCTGCCTGCCCTCACGTCTATAATACACGTCAGCGGCCTGCTCACGGGTCACTCACCGCCCTCCTAACGCCCTCCCGTCCGACGCACGATCATGGGCTTCCTCTTCTCCAAACTCTCTCCGCTCAAGCCCTTCTCCTGGCTCGACAGCAAAGAGGGCGAAGCGGCAGGCTTCGACGTGATCATCATCGGCTCCGGCCCTGCAGGATGCGTGCTAGCCAACAGGATGAGTGAAGGTGGGAAACACCGTGTGCTTTTGGTCGAGGCGGGCGTGTCGAACGAGAAGAAGACGTTTACGAAGATCCCGGCGACGTGGACGAAGAACATGTGGACATCGATCGATTGGCAATACTATACGACGTTCGTTCCAAGCTGCTGCTGCGCATATCATGCATACTGATACCGGGTGTATCACAGCCCACAACCAAACATTGACGGACGCACGCTGTTTTAGCCTAGGGGGAAGGTACTGGGCGGGAGTAGCAGCATCAACGCGCTCATCTACCACCATGGAGCGCCGTCCGACTACGATGCGTGGGTGAACGAGGGCGCCGCAGGATGGGGTTACAAGGAGCTTGCACCGTGCGTTCAATCCCATGTCCTTTGCACAGCCGACCGACGAGCAAACGCAGGTATTTCAAGAAAGCCGAGCACCACACCCCGCACGAGAAGCACGGCGACCTCGACCTCGAGCACCGGGGCAGTGAGGGGCCCTGGCACACCGGCTTCCACTGGCCTTCTCCTGGGCCTAGTCAGCGCCGAAGGCAGCCGGGGATTCTCCTAAGCAACAGCTCATACGTCACTTACGCAGTCTCTTCCCTGCGCCCGAGAGCGAAGCGTCGTTTTCCGATTGGTGATCGAACATTCACGCGGGCGAGGGAAGCAACACCCCGCAACCCACTCGGAGTTTCCGGCGCGCAACAGCAGAAGGAGAATGAGGTATGAGCCACATTCTACTCCTGGTCTTGATCCCAATTTCTGCCACGGCGCGGGATACAAACGCCTTCCGGGTTGAGCCTAGCGAGGAGCCTGCAAGAACAGTACAGTCCCTGGCTGGAGCCCGTGACATTGCAGCCGGAGCATTGCGTGCCCCGGTCCCAACCCACCTAGCGCAGTTTCACCACGAACGTTTACCTACTGTACTGAATTTTCGCCATCGCCAGTGACCGTCCCCCCGCAGCGGGCGTGTGATGGTCGACCGTGACCGGGCTCGGCACGACCAACGCCCGATATCCGATACTGTATGCCCGATCCTTCCGCTCAGGGTTCAGGCATGTGAGGTGAGGAATCACGCGCTTCTCCGGCGGCGGCCTGGAACATCGCCTGTTGTATAATGCTGCACCGAAGCAGTTGCATACATGACCTTGCTTACGCGGGTTCTGGGTAATGCAGCTTGCCTCCAAACAGGAAAACAGGAAACAATAAATGGGAAAACAAGGAATAGGAAAAGAATCAGCAAGAGAGGTGTGATTTGCACAAACTCGTGCCTCGCGACAGGGTCCCGGTGTGTCGTCGCCCCGTGCCCCGTGCCTCTTCGCGCAGAAAGAAGCAGCGCTTAGTTTGGGAAGATGGGCATAATACGTCATCCGCCTGCTTCCTTCTTCCCCTCGCAGCGCCTTTATCGGCCTCCCGTGACACTGCAGGACGAATGACGAGCCCCGAGCGGGCGCGCTAGAAGCCTTGTATTCCTGCGTGCCTGCATGTCCGGGACTGCAACACCTCCAGCTGACCGCCCGACCGCCCTGACGATCCGCAATCCGCACCGCCCCCGCCCAGAAAAGGCATCCTCCCACCCTCGCACGACCGCATCCCGTACCGAGCGACCGGCACTTGCTCGCTCCGGTGCTCAGGATCGCCGGCACCCGCAGCGTGGTGCGTGTGAACCCGTCTTTCCTGTGCTGTCACGGGCCTCACTCAGAACCAGAAGAAGCAAAGGTATTCCGGCGTCTTCGACCGGAGGTAAGGGTGGGGTATATCACCTCGCCTCCCTCTCCCTCTCCCGTCGCCCACTCAGGCACCCCTGCACTCCCTCCGGCAGCCAGCAGCAGCCATGGGATTCCTCTTCTCCAAGCCCTCCCCTCTCAAGCCCTTCTCCTACCTCTCCACCCCCACCGCCTCCCAATCCCAAACCCAGCCCAGGGAGCAATACGACATCATCCTCATCGGCGCGGGCCCCGCAGGGTGCGTGCTCGCGAACCGCCTCTCCGAAGGCGGGAAATGGAACGTCCTGCTCGTCGAGGCCGGCGGGGATAACGAAAAAGAGACGTTTACGAAGATCCCTGCGACGTGGGCGAGGAACCTTTGGACGGGCGTGGATTGGCAGTATTATACTACGTGCGTCTCCCTTCCTCTGTGGGCCTTTCCCGCAGAGCAGCAGAGCAGGCTAACCCCTCTCAACAGACCCCAGCCAAACATGTCCAACCGCTCCCTCTTCTGGCCTCGCGGAAAAGTCCTGGGAGGCAGCAGCAGCATCAACGCGCTCATATACCACCATGGTGCGCCGGCGGACTTTGAGGACTGGCAAAGGGGGGGAGCGGAGGGTTGGGGCTATGAGGAGTTGGCGCCGTGCGTTCTTTTTTCCCTCTCCGAGCCTTTGCTCCCCACGGCTCGCCCTGCTAACCCGCTGCCCGCAGGTACTTTAAGAAATCCGAGCATCACACGCCTCACACCGCGCACTCTGACATCGACCTCACTCACCGAGGCAGCACTGGGCCGTGGCACACGTCCTTCTCCTCCTCGACGCCCATAATGACTTCCTACATCTCCTCCGCACAAGCGATCGGGATCCCCTACATCCCGGACTTCAACACTCCCCAGGGCACCACTGGGGCCGCCCAGCTGTCGACGTTCGTGGACCCGAAGGGACACAGGAGCTCGGGCGCGACGGCTTACCTCACCCCTGACGTGCTGGCCAGGGAGAACTTGACCGTTCTCACGGGCACGAGGTGTCTGCGGGTCCTGCTCCGCTCAGGGCGGGCAGTGGGCGTAGAGCTAGCGAACGAGGCGGAGCACAGTGCGGTGCAAACGGTGTACGTGAGAGAAGGGGGGGAGGTGGTGCTATGCGCCGGGGCGATCAATACGCCGCAGATACTGTTGCTGAGCGGGCTGGGGCCGAGGAAACATCTGGAGGATGTGGGGGTGGAATGTCTGGGAGACCTGCCCCAGGTGGGGAGGAATTTGCAGGATGTGCGTGCCTCCGAGTCTTCCTCTCCCTCCTCCACGCCGCTGACCCGTGGGCCCGCGCAGCATCTCCAAACCTGCATCCCGATCCGCACGAAGCCGGGACACTCGCTCGACTACCTCCAACTGTCACCGCTCCGCTCCCTGCCATCGCTCGTCCGGTGGATGCTGGGCTGGGGCGGGCTGCTGACGGGAAATGGGGCAGAGGCGGCGGCTTTCTGTAGGGTGGATGACCCCAGGTGCGTCATTTTTGCCTCTCTGTGCTCCCTTTCAGCCCGCCTTGCTATCTGTCCTCCTCGTGGCCTTGCTGGCTGGAAGTGCAAGGGCTGGAGGGACAGGGCGAAGCGGCAGGAGCGTAATGAGGAGCGGGCTGACACCCGCGCAGGTTCAACCTTGACGGCCCCACCCGCACGCCATACACGAGCAACGCGCACCCCGGTGCGCCAGACATCGAGATCGTCGCTGCGCCTGTGTCGTTCGTGAACCACGGGCGGTTCAAGGCGCCTTGGATGCGTGGGATCACCATTGACCCGTACCTCCTCCAGCCGCGAAGCAAGGGCTGGGTGGAATTGCGCAGCAAGGATCCTTGGGAGTATCCGATTATTGAGCCCAAGTTCGTGAATTTCTCTTTCTCGGCCGGGCACGGAGAGAGAGATGGTCGGGCATGGGTAAAGAGATGGCACTGACGCGCACCCAGCTACTTCTCAGACCCCTCCGACCTCCAGTGCCTCGTGCGCGGTGTCCGCCTCTCCCTGCGCATCGCGCGCGCCCCGCCGCTTGTCAACTCGCTCGACCTGCGGCCCGGGAAGCACCCGAACGTGTACAAGGACCGCGAGGAGGAGGTGTACAATATGGGCGATTCGCGCGAGGAGGAACTGGGGGACGACGAGATTGCAGAGTGGGTAAGGAAGAATGCAGAGACGATATATCATCCTGTGCGTCACGGTCCTTTTTCTGCAGGCTGCGCGTAGTGGGAGAGCGGCTGACGCAGGGCTAGTGCTGCACCGCCCGTATCGGCAAGTCGGCAGAGGACAGCGTGGTCGACACCCAACTGCGCGTGCACGGCGTCGACCGCCTGCGCATCGTCGACGTCTCTGTCTTCCCGCGCATCGTCTCGGGGCACACGGTGCGTCTTTCCATTTGCGTCTCCTTGAGCTCTGACTGACTGAGTGGGGCAGACCGCACCGGTTATCGCGATCGCGGAAAAGGCGGCGGAGATTATCCGTCTCGCGCTGACGGAAAGGGAGGCGAAGGACTGAGTGTGCGTGTGAAATAACTGATGATGTGCATGCTGTTGTATGCGCAGATCTCAACGAAGTGGCAATTTGTTCTTTTTGGTTAATATAGGTTCGTCGAGTTCGTGCTCAATGCATGCTGTTTCTGCCTGCCGGAGTAAGGGAGGGAGGGATACAGTTCCATGAGTAGACCAGGCCCTCGTTCGGCCCACATGATTGTGTGTGCGGTCGGGGGTGCTTCACATATCAGCGACAAATGCTCCGAGTCACTGCTCGTTTGATCAATGATATTCATTCGGACTGCTGAAAACATAGATTGGTTCAGTATCGCGTGTTTCCGTGGAAAGCACCCGAAGCACGCGTCGCAAAAGCGCGTCCCTTGCCTAGTCACGCCTTTGACTTTCCGCGGCGTGCCAGTGCGTGCTTGGTGCCCCACAGACATACGAGCACTCCACCATCCCCGCGCACGGCCGGCACATAAATCATAGACTCCCTCTTTCAGGCGACCACTGGCCCGCCTCCACGTTGAATGGCCCCTACGGCGGGCAAGAAGGGCGCTGCTGCACCGAGGAAGGGCAAAACCGACAAGCCGACGATCAAGCATGTCCAGCTTGGTCTTGTGCCGCTTAACGGGAGTCAGAAGCCGCTCAGGCAGGCGTCCTTGGTGCGCATACACGTGTCTATGTTGTCCGGAATATACATTGACGAGATACATGAACAGACCAAGTTCTCGGTCTCGCTACCCTCGCCGTCTTCTTCCCAGGAGCTGCCGAAAAAGTCGCCCATTGCGGCTGTCAAGGTGAAGGCGTCTACGAAGGGAAAAGAGAGAGCGGTCGAGGCTGTAGAAGTTGCGTTCTTTCACTAAACATGCTACATCACGGTCTTACAAGCTGTGCAGATGCAGGAATGTGGATGGACAGGTTCGCGCCGACGAGTCTGGTACGTGTATGCGCTTCCCTGCGCTACCCCAGCTCCTCACTCAAATCCAGGAAGAACTGGCCGTCCACAAGCGCAAGGTTCAAGATGTACGGCACTGGCTCGAAGAAGCCACGACCGGTGGTCCATCTGGCACACTGAAGACATACCGTGTGCGTGCGCATGTTATCATCCTCTTCCTACATCTGATGACCGAGGGCAGAGACTCCTCGCCCTGTCAGGCCCTGCCGGTGCGGGAAAGACAGCAACTATTCGGGTCCTGGCAAGGGAAATGGGGATTGAGATCATGGAGTGGCAGAATTCCCAAGACGGCATGGATCCATTCGGTGATGAGTGTGCGTCTTAACCCTGCCACATACATACCCGGGGTGGTCTAACGCCTCTATCATCCAGTTCCCGAATCACACTCACACACATTCTCCAACTTTCTCTCACACGAAGCTGGGATGGAGGAACATCTCAATCTTCTGCCCTTGTTTTCGCGTCCGACTACGTCACATCCCTCTGCTCAACGTGTCCTTCTGCTTGAGGATCTTCCGAATGTCCTCCATCCCGGCACGAAGGAGGCCTTTCAAAAGTCTCTGGAAGATATCGTCAACCGCCCAAATGCACCGCCGGTCGTATTGATTGTCAGTGAGAGCGGTGCGAGGGGAATGGGTGCAGAGGGATGGAGGAGGGAAGAGAGGTGGGATATGCGGAACATATTGGGACCGCGGTTGTTGCAGAGTCCATACGTGACGGAGGTTCAGTAAGTCCCACCCGACATCGGAAGCACCGCATATTAACATTCGTCAGATTCAATCCAGTCGCCGCAACAATTATGCATAGCGCGCTTTCGCGAATCTTGTCGCAGACGCATCCTACAACGAATCACCTTCGGCCGTCCCCCGAGACGCTTGACATGATTGTGGAGAGCTCGATGGGCGATGTACGAAGTGCGATCAATGCTCTACAATTCGCTTGTCGCGTGCAGATGGCAGAGGTGGTCAAGGGCGGTGGAAGCGGGAAGAGGAGGAGAGGGAAAAAGGGCAAGGTAGGAGAGGTGGTTAGAAAAATGTGCGGGCTCTTCCCTCTCAAATTGGGACAGCGGCTGATTCTTTTCACTTCGTAGTATTGAAGGCGTAACGAGAAATGAGCAAGTCCTCGCGCTCTTTCATATTCTGGGCAAGCTTTTCTATAACAAACGTGCGCTATATCTCGCCATTTGTGAAGTATTCACTCAAACATCACCCCTAGGATTCGGTGATGATCCTGAGGAAAACGAGGACCCGGTGCTAGAGGCCTCTATTCGAGGCAGCCTTCCTCTACCTCAGCACTTATCTGCTTTCGAACGGCGTCCCTCCAAAGTCGACGTAAATGTATGGCCCTTTCCCTCTCGCAAGCCGTGCCCGGGACTTACAAGGAGAACAGACGCTATATGCAGATTCGCCAGTCGACATATCCCTGCTTTCAGCATACTGTCACCAGAACTATCCCCAATTTTGTTCCGAGCTCGAAGAGCTTGAAGTCGCTGCGGAATGGATAAGCTATGGCGAGGCATTCTCCATGGACTCTGAAGTATTTTACATCAATACCTCTCACACCTCTTGCTAACAGCCCCTCTAGCATATTAACATGCAGCTCCCGGAATATGCATTTCACCTCCTCGGGCGCGGTCTTCTGATGTCACTTCCGTCCCCGGTACCGCGGCGAGGTCAAAAACTACTCAAAAGCGCGTACTGGGAGTTCAGTCGAAAGGAGCGCGACGGCATCGAGTCGCTCCGTTCTTGGTCCCGCCACGATGTTGGCGCTGCACGAGATCATAGAACCACCGAGATGCTCGAACGGGCATGGCTTATGGGGCGAGCCGGCCTTCCGCAACCGAAGGAAGTGTCACTGTTGGCCTACATGCCTTGGATGCCACCAATACGAGGGGGTGGATATGGTCAACAACTGCTAGAAGAAGGGGAGGTGGCGGAGGTCGAGCCGGCGATTCCAATGTCGCAAAACTATAAGATGGAAGCGAGTGATGATGAGGGAGGCCATGGAACGGTGTCGAAGGCGAGCTGGCTGGAGGACGATGACATTGAGGAGGACTAGGTCCCCAGCGGCCGGACGTGTATGATTACAAGCTGATGATTGTGCTACGGGACTCTGTTCTTTTGAACAGATAGTCGTGTCGAGTTGCTAATGCATGATGCGATGCCCCCGCGTTCACATTCCTTGTCGAAAGATCATGAATACATTCCCACCACACCCAACATCCTGTAGCCGAAGCGATGACAGAGTACATGAGGGTATAAGTACATGTGCAGGCAGGCAAAAGGGGCGTCTCTGCGATGATGGTCAGTCTCAGAGCGTGAAATGTGAGACTAGTTCGCGCTCACCAAAGCCAATCACGGCTTGTTGGCCCAATGAGTGGCAGCGGCTGCGCCCCCCATAAGGGCGATCATGCCCTGATCGGTGCCAAACTTCACTGCCTGCGGGGACGCCTTTGCAGGTGGCTTTTGGATAGGATTTGCGCTCCTGCTGAAGAAAGAAGTCTGTGCAGTGGCCGGCTTTGGCGCGCTTTGCACGGGGAGTAGCGCGTCGGTCGATGAGGATGACATTGAAGACATTTTGGTCGTGTTTGGCGTGCTGGCAATTGGTTGGAACTGGTTTGTGATAGCTTACCGCTGCGACGAACCCGCTGCTTATATACCCCTTTGTAAACCTCCCGTCTTCATGGTTCCGCGAAGTAAGCAAATCCGCAGGCGCCGGCTAAAGCTTCCGCTCAGTCTGACTCCCCTAACCTGCATCGCCTGACTCCGCTGCGGTCAGAAGCCGCTGCTGGCTTGGCACAATCCAGACCGGACATTCCGTATTAATTTCCAGTCAGCTGCGCGCTGAGGATGAAGCGAGTGTGCCGAGACCGTGACTCGTACCGGCCTTCGGCGGTTCGGCGCGGGATGCAGTAGAACAGGGTCTAGGCTTACGGCATGAGGTTGTCTTGAAGAAAAAGCGCGGGTGATGCGGAGTCTTGGCGAGAAATGCAAACTTGAAGTCGGGCACAGTCACTTCTAGAAGGCTTCGCCTACGAGCCCCAAACGAGTATCTTATCTTAATGGTAGAACAGCGGGAAACAGCACATTCCGTGTGAATTACGAAAATACAATTGACAGATACATGGCCGAAAAAGGCAGAGCAGAGCAGTTCATCCGACTCTGTTAGAGTCTGAAATGGCGAACTCATGCTTCCATTCTCTATCACGTAGCTTTACGTGCAGCGATCGAAGCACATCATTATACTGTGTAGTGTGCAGCGGGGATGAATAGTATAATCCACCCCTCATCACATACGCGAATTCCGAATACAAATGGAGACAGCGTCAAAAGAAGAGGAGGCGAAAGTCAACTGAGGAAACATGTCTATCAGAGACGCCCAACATCGTGGGATGGATGTCGACTAACCATGCTCACATCCTCCCACTCCGCGCGCCTAGCTGTATCGAAGCCATTCCATACTTGTCCATAAGCAGCGCGAGCGCCTCCTCTCTACTCATCTGAGGGATGCCGCCAGGCTGCTTCGGCTGCCGCTGGGGCTGGGGCTTGTTCTCCTTGCGCTGCGGCGGCGCCTCGGATTTGTCCTTGCGGCTCCAGAAGTGGGTCTTCTCAGAGACCGGCTTTGGTTGCGGCGGCAGCGGTGTCTGGCCGGTTATCCCGATGCTGCCTTGCATGGAGGCGACGGTCGAGAAGTAGTCCTTCTGCGGCTTTTGCGGGAGGAGCGCTTCCGTAGAAGAGGAGGGGATGCGCGAGTATGACATAGCGGTAGGTTGGTTGCGCTGAACTGGATGCGGGCGAGGTTGTGAAGGCAGGATTGGGTTGCTTGAAAGGAGGTTGTTGGTTGTCTGCCTCTCCCGTCGAAACGGCACGTCATATATATGTTTCCCGGGCCGACTGCGCCTCAGCACCGAAACGCAAAACGCCCATTGGTGACTCCTGTCCCGCCACAGGTCATCGTTGGTTTTACCCGATCGGGAAACGCATACGCCGATAGGGTTCTTGCGCGTGCGGGACCGACGGCAATCAAGTCATCAAATTGGGCGCCTGGGACTGCTTTAGATTTCTTCCCGTGATCCGGGCTGAGGAAGCAGGGAAAACGACTGGTAATGGCATCGCGTTGCATTGTCGTGCACAGCCGAACACAAGGAGCGAGAAGTCGCCGAAGCAAATAATACAGCATGCACGGCCTGCGGTGCGTGACTGCGTACGAGTCACTCAGCGCGAAATGACTCGAGCACTATAGGGGATGATGTTATTGTCGCCATGCGGTCACCAGCAAGGAAGGTACGTTCGCTGTCGGGGTCGGGGCCGAGGCCGCGGCACACAGGAATGTACGGTGTGTGGAGCCTGCGCCGAAGCAGTTTGCACCGGAGATTGTCCGATGAGACACGAAAGTCTCCAGCAGTCGATATCGGTATGTTGTAATGTTGTGAAGAAATGTAAGAGGATCGTCTTCGTCCACTGGCAGCCTGCGCGCGTTGTCAGTGCTGCGCGTCTCCGGGCGTCACCACACCACAACGGCCGTTCTCCGGATCGAAATCGGCTCACAAGTGCATGTTGGGTGACAATGACATAGCACTTTGCAGGCGTTTACAGTGCGGTTCTGCATTAACACTAGACTGCAACTCGGAACTCTGACGAAGATGCGGAAGGGATAAGGCGAGCGACATGCAGAATCAAGGCGGCTCCAGCGAGGCGTTCTCACGCAGAGACCGTGTCGACCAGGACGCTCTCACAGTTACCTCCATTGTAACAACAGACGATGTCCAACGAGCCCTTCGACATCCTCCTGGTAGGCTATGGCTCAGTAGGGATCATCTGTGCGTCCCGTCCGTGCTCCTTGATTCCTAAGCTGAGTTTGGGCAGAAGACACGTACGTGCTGGAAGCGTCTAAGAAGGCTCGTGTGACCGTCGTCGCGCGGGGAAACTACGTTCAGCTCAATGGTGCGCGGCATTACACGAGACTGACAGGCGTCATGGCTGATGGTCGGCGTGCAGAGGAAGGAGCCGACATTCAGAGTGAGAAGTACGGCGACCACCCAAGCTGGAAGCCATACAGAAGTGCGTACTCTGCCGTCCTGCGCGTCCTCAACTAACATCCTCCGAGCTCTCCCTAGCGTAGAAGCCGCCGCCGCGTACACCTACACCTACGTCCTCCTCGCGACCAAATGCCTGCCGGACGTACTCCCCACGACCACACTTCTCGCCCCGCTCCTCACGCCCGAATACGCGAAAGCACACAGCCTGCCCACGTTCGTGCTCCTCCAAAACGGGCTCGGGGTGGAGGAGGCGCTTGATGCGACGGCCAGGAAGCTGGATGCAAGCGCGGTCGTCCTGAGCGCGGCGGTGTATATCGATTCGAACTTGACGGAGGGGCGGGCTGGGGTGAAGCAGACTGGGCCGGTGCGTGCGCCATCCACTCGGTACTCCTTCCTGCTAATGCGAGTCATATGATCAGGAACGCCTGGCGGTCGGCGTCTACACCGGCCTCGGGCTGTCCGCCTCTCAGCCCGCTTCGCCCAAAGGCCAGCAAGCCCTCATCACGTTCTGCGACCTGATCACCTCCGGGGGCGGAACCATCAGCGCCGACGCGCACATTCAGCACGCCAAGTTCCGCAAGAACATGTGGAACGCGTGTATCAACACGGCGTGCGCTCTGTCCCGTCTTGGGACACCTGCGTTCAGCGCTACACCCGACGTGCTAGTGCGGATGCGCACTGCGCTCGAGGGCGTCGCCAGCGAGATCGTCGCCATCGGGCAGAAGATGGGGTATCCGATTGCGATGGCGCATGTAGAGCCGATCATGAAAGAGGTGTTGGAGGAGGAGGGGACCACTACGGAGCTCAAACCAAGCACGCTGATGGATGTGGAACGCGGGGCACCGATTGAGAATGAGGTTATCGTGGGGAGCTTGGTGAGGTGGGCGGAGCAGTACGATGTGCCGATACCAAGGTGTGTTGTTCCAGTGCTCGATTGAAGCTTCTGGACTGAAAGAACGGGCAGGCTGCAGTTCGTATACGCTCTGCTGAGCGCCATACAAGTGCAGAACACGAAGGCTCGATAAACGGTACGGTGTGAAGGACAGTGCCTCCAACGAGTCATGATCGGGCATCATTGTCATTTCGATAGATTGTGCGCAATATAAAGAACGTCATTCCGTCACACGACAACTCTACAAAACAACGCACGCTACACCTACAATCGCATACACGCCAGTCTCACGCTCAGAACAAGTTCTCCAGATCTGCGAATGGATCTTTGCCTTTCGAAGCGCCTCCGTTCTGCCCTGTTGCGCTGGGCGTGCTTGTTGCGGCGAGAGGTTGCCTCGGCGGCGAGCTGAATGCCCCAAATCCACCGGTGTTTGACGGCTGTTGTGGTTGTTGCTGCTGTGCAATGAGTGTCGGAGTGTTGACCCGGCTGGTTCCTTGTGGCGCGCTCATGGTGTGCAGGTTGAAGAACCCAGGACCGGCCGGGCTGCCTTGCCCTTGCGGTTGCGGCTGGAAGCCACTTGGTACAGAGAAGGCAGACATACTGCCCTGAGGTGCGTGCCTGCTGCCAGCACTCGATCCTTGGGAGTATAGGGCTGCGAGCTGGGCCGGAGTAAGGGGGCCATGTCCGTGCGCTACACGCGGTTGGCCAGATGGCGTGCTCGGTGCAGCGGGTGCCGAGCTGAAGAGGCCCGTCAGATCGTCAATGCCGTTTGCAGGTTGGGCAGCGGATTGCTGGTCTGATTCATCGAGAGAGATGAGGTCATTTGGAACAGAGGGAGCAGCTTCTGGAGGCCTGCTTCCTGCTCCGAGACTGATTCCAGTCAGTTTGGCAAATCATTCAAGGGACGAGAGTGGACGCACACTCCACCATGGATCTCAACACCCTGCATGCTGAAGTCGCCCTTCAGATAGCTCTCGTAGCGGTTCAGCACCGAGTTGATCAGATCGTTCAGCTCCAAACATGTTTCTAACACCTGTGGGTCCTCCGAGCTGGCGCTTTCTGCGTCTGATATCCACTTCTGCAGCTTCGGACGCGCTTGCCGGCAAATAGTCGCTACTTGCTGTTGGATACAACTCGTGAGACGTTGCAGCACAATACGGTGAACAAATCAACGCACGTCATATGCGTCACCCTTGGCGAAACGCTCTCCCGGTGCTGCATTGTTTAGCAGGTCGTTGAGCAGAATGACCTTCTGCTGCACCTTCTCCAGTTCTTTGAGTGTCTGGGAACGATAATCGGGCTTTGCATCCGGATTTGCACCAGCCATGATCTTCATGAGCTCTTGCGCCGCAGCAAGATCGCGTGGTGTGCCTCGGCGGATCAGCTCTTGGAGTTTCTATCCGGTCCATTAGCATTCAGACATGTGTGACGTGTGTTAATCAGACGTACAGCAGCTTGAGCTGCGCGATCCTCTTCCTCTAGCTCGTCTGGCGATTTGAGGTTCTCTGTGGTAGGGACGAAAGCGCGGTTTGCCGCTCTTGGTAGGTCGCGGAATCGGTAGCCTGCGGGCGTTTCAGCATTCTTTCTCGTGCATATGGGCAATATGCTCACCCTTGAAGCCCAGCAACCGATGCATATCTCTGATGTTCCCCAAGTCTTCCTTCCACCTGCTCTCTTTGCATATACCCTCTCGCCAATCGCTTATCACTTCCAATATTCGCGTCATGACGGGGCCAGGAAATGGCGGTGGGCGCTCGGGGAATCGTCGTACGAGCTCGTTGAGGAACTCTTTAGTCGCAACTTGGAGATGAAAGGGGTATCCAACGGTTTGAACAAGGGTTTGAAGGAGCTGAGCGAGAGTATCAGTACATGGAAGATGTATTGCGAGGCAGTCGGGTTTACGGTCAAGGCGAGCATGTTCACTTGCGGATTACGGTGGTTCACGTAGCGCACGATCGCCATGGCTGCCTCGCGTGGGCTGTTGAATGACGATGAGCATGCCAACACAGGTATAATAGCCTGCGAACACGCACGTATTAGCTTTCTTCTGTTCGATGTATTCGGCCAACTCGAGATTGAGAGCATAGTTCGGTTCCAGCAATGTCGGATCGCAACATCGATCTCCGACTCAATCAGCTATACGAACAAGACAGCCAGATGCCAGCCAACTCACCGACATACAGCTGCACCGGACTAGGCTGCTGGTTAAATGATTGCGCCAGCATGCTGGACGAGGATATGTAGGTTGTGCTCAGGCTGGATAGAATGCAATACGGTCCCCTGGGCTGGACGTGGACTCGGATTGCTCCCGATACGCTTTGCGCGTGAACGGCGATCTACGACTTTGGTGTAACGTTCCTTGCGGCGCTTGCGGAGACTGCGCCGCAACTTTCAAGTTCGAGCGTACTTGTCAAGCAAGGTTTACCATAATGCTTGAGACATAACGAGCACCTCTCCGATCTAAGCGGTTACATTCCTCCGGCCGCAGGCCGAGACGCTGACCGCACATCTTCGACTAAACCGAAAGCTTCGCCATTCAGTTTTGCATCTACGATATCTTCTTGCCAATGAGCCCGTCTCCCTATTGGTCTCTGGACTCATACCTGTTGAAGTTCGGGATCTTACCATGTGAGTATCTTTATGGCAATGCATTTCTATGAGGAGTACAGGTAAGGGGCAATGGGATATTTCTTGTTCATTCTTACAGGCTTCTAGAGGATGATCATGTCAGGAATACTTGCTAAATATGGGTTGTTATATATAGTATTCTGCGTACAGTCGGCTGGTACGTTAATTATTTCTGTTTAGTGGTGTGATGCGGCTGGTGACACCAGTGCGCTCTCCTACTGGACTCAGTATTACATTGGCAGCCTCCTTCAATATCTCGTGTTTGGTTGTTCTTCCACATTCGCGACAGATGCTTGAGATTCCCGTACCCCTGCTTGTATCGGGCCCCTCATGTTCAACGCAGTTCGCAAATGATGTTTCGCCCGATGGAGTTAGAAGAAATGTGTGCGTGCCAGCGCTGGGGATAGTTCAGGTCAAATATGGTGTTGCTAGATAACAAATCTCTGAGTCACATAGCGGGCTAAGACTTAGGCAATTTGAAGACAAAAATGCAGGTCACACAATCGGGAGGAGCCCAATCGGAGGTACAGAGCCCAAGGGGCATGAATGCACAAGAGGACAAGGAAGAATCAGTGTATGATAAGAGTGTTGTAGATGGCTTAGCAGGTAGCAGCGCGGTTTACAAAAGCGTGAAGCTAGTTGCGCGAGTTCATGGTATAAGAATCCTCGCACCACGCGGCTGCTTTCCTCAGATATTGTTGTCGACAAACATATGCTGAGATTGGTTGAGGTAGAAATGCAGATCGCAGAATGAAGCGGAGGGTGGGTTAGGAAAAGGACGATGAATGTAGACGAAAGAGGCACGTGCACGTTGTGTTATCGCCCCAACTACGGAAGCTTTCAATTACAAACGCGTGCCTCCGCGCGTGACGCGACTTGCGGTCGCGTCGCCAGTACACGCTCATACCCGGACTACGCGTCCACCATACCACTCACCTTCTTTTCTTTTCTCCATGGCCCGAGGAGGACAGAAGACCTTCGGACTTGTCTCGTCGCGTGGTCGAGGAAGAGGGGGCGGTTTCAACTATCGAGGCAACTATCGAGGCCGAGGTGGTTTCCGTGGACGTGGACGCGGACGAGGAGGCGCGCAGGGCAGCGGAGATGGACCCACTCCTCAGAGGGGCGAAGATGGAACTGCACAAGAAGAGAGATTTGAGGATGTCAGGGTCAGGGATGAGATCGATGAGAAGCTTGGTTTCGCCAAGTACCAGGAAGGGCCATCGAAGGTTGGTTGGATGGTCAATATGCATCCTGTGCGTGCCTTCCACTTGTCGAACATTAGTTATGTGTATGCTAAGCCGTGCCTCAGACGTTAGTGAAGGACGAAGACCATGCCGGCGGTAAGGCCGGTGTGGACTACTACTTTCTGCAGGACGACGGGGGCATGTTCAAGTGCACCATGCTTTACGAGCCGTACTTCTATATCGGAGTTAAGGTGTGTGCACTGGATCTCTTCCAGACAGGACTATAGTAATAAGCGTTCGCGCATAGACCGGGCATGAAACCACCGTCGAGGAGTGGCTCATGAAACGATACGAAGGACTGATATCGCACATTTCTCGGGAAAAGAAAGAGGACCTGAAAATGCCGAACCATCTACTCGGCTACCGTCGCCTATACCTGCAACTCAGGTTCCGGAACGTCTCCGATCTCCTCACGGTGCGACGCGACATGCTGCCTCTTGCTCAGAGCAACCAGTCCAAGGCAAGCGCAATCGAGGCATATGCTGAGGTTGTCGGTGCTGCCGACATGGGTATCGAAATGGAGATGGACGATGGTGTGGCACCGGAGATTCGCGGTGGAAGGAAGGTCGAGCCAGAGGAGTGCGTGCAGGACATTCGGGAATACGACGTGCCTTACTATCTTCGCGTTGGCATCGACAAAGGTGAACATCATAATGATTACAAGTTGCTCCACGACTGACACGCTGTCCTTAGACATTCGCGTTGGAAAGTGGTACACAGTCGCCGCTACGTCGGGGGAAATCACTCTTACCCCAATCCCTGAGAGGGTTGCTCGTGCCGAACCTGTTGTCCTGGCCTTCGACATTGAGACGAGCAAAGCCGCTCTCAAGTTCCCCGACCAAGCCGTGGACCAGATCATGATGATTTCGTACATGATTGACGGCCAGGGCTTTCTCATCACGAATCGCGACTTCGTCAGCGAAGACATCGACGACTTCGAGTACACTCCCAAAGAGGGCTATGAAGGGCCGTTCACCGTGTACAATGAAAAGGATGAAGAAGCACTCATCCGGCGGTTCTTCACGCACATCCAGGCTGCCAAACCCACCGTCATTGTCACATACAACGGCGATTCCTTCGACTTCCCGTTTGTGGAAGCGCGAGCGCAGCATTACAATATCAACATGCTCACCGAGATCGGTTTCGCCAAGGATAATGAGGAGGAGTTCAAATCGCGTCAATGTTCTCACATGGACTGCTTCAGATGGGTCAAGCGCGACAGCTACTTGCCCCAAGGCAGTCAGGGCCTGAAGGCGGTCACAACCGTGAAGCTGGGATACAATCCGATCGAACTCGATCCGGAACTGATGACCCCATACGCATCGGAGCAACCTCAAGTGCTAGCCCAGTACTCTGTCTCCGACGCGGTTGCGACATATTACCTCTACATGAAATACGTGCATCCATTCGTGTTCTCACTCTGCAACATCATCCCTCTGAACCCCGATGAGGTACTCCGAAAGGGCACTGGGACTCTGTGCGAGACCCTCCTAATGGTAGGAAGGCATTTCACATCCACAAGTACCAAGAATGCTAACTCCCAACTCCAGGTAGAGGCGTACAAGAGCGCTGTCATCATGCCTAACCGGCATGAAGAACCGTTGGGCAACATGCACGAAGGTCATCTGTTATCTTTTGAGACCTACGTCGGCGGCCACGTCGAGGCATTGGAAGCTGGAGTCTTCCGGAATGACATCGCGACGCACTTCAAGATTGTGCCAGAAGCAGTGCAGCAGCTGATAGACGATCTCGATCGGGCTCTCCAGTTCGCTATTGTGACGGAGTTCAAGACGACATTGAACGATGTGACGAATTACGACGCCGTGAAGGGGCAGATCACGACACTTCTCGAAGAGCTTCGGGACAATCCCATGCGTCAAGATAAGCCACTTATCTACCATCTGGACGTCGCCGCCATGTACCCCAATATCATGTTGTCAAACCGACTTCAACCCGACTCAGTGGTTGACGAAGCAATGTGCGCCGTCTGCGACCACAACAGACCAGGCAAGGAGTGTGACCGGAGGATGACGTGGGCATGGCGAGGAGAGTTCTTCCCGGCAAAGCGCGATGAGTACAATATGGTCAAGTTCGCCCTCAACAAGGAATTGTTCCCCTCGAAGCATCCCAGCGGGCCGAAGCGACGTTACGTCGACCTCAGCCCTTCTGAGCAGAACGCGCTGCTCCACAAGCGTCTCGGTGACTACTCCCGCAAGGTCTATAAGAAAACGAAGGACACCGAGGTTGTTGTCAAAGAAGCCATCATCTGTCAACGAGAGAACCCATTCTACATCGACACCGTGCGTAGTTTCCGTGACCGACGCTATGAGTACAAAGGCCTGCACAAGACCTGGAAGAAGAATCTTGATAAAGCTAAGGCGGCTACGTCCATGACACAGATGGACGAGGCAAACAAGATGATTGTTTTGTACGATTCGCTACAGTTGGCTCACAAGTGTATCCTCAACTCCTTCTACGGCTACGTCATGCGGAAGGGCGCTAGATGGCACTCAATGGAGATGGCAGGAATCACTTGCTTGACCGGTGCCAACATCATTCAGATGGCTCGTCAACTTGTCGAACAGATTGGACGGCCCCTCGAGCTCGATACCGATGGCATCTGGTGCATGCTCCCGGCGACCTTCCCGGACACCTTCTTCCTTGAGACGAAAGGCGGCAAGAAGCTCCAGCTTTCGTATCCTTGTACCATGCTGAATCACTTGGTGCACGATCGGTTCACAAATCACCAATATCACGATCTGGTCGATCCGGCTACCGGCACATACGCTATTCATAGCGAGAATTCCATTTTCTTCGAACTGGATGGACCCTACAAAGCAATGATTCTGCCTTCTTCCAAGGAAGAAGATAAGCTTCTCAAGAAGCGTTACGCCGTGTTCAACGAGGACGGTTCCCTTGCCGAACTGAAGGGGTTTGAAATAAAGCGTCGCGGAGAGCTCCAGCTCATCAAGATATTCCAGTCTGAGATCTTCGAGAAGTTCTTGGGCGGCGAGACTCTGGATGAATGTTATGCCGAGGTCGCGACAGTGGCCAACTCCTGGTTGGACGTCCTCTATACCAAAGCAGCGTCCCTGACCGATGAAGAACTTGTCGAACTCATTGGCGAGTACAGAAGCATGTCCAAGACTCTGGCCGAGTATGGAGCGCAGAAGTCCACGGCCATCAGTACCGCGAAGCGCTTGGCTGAGTTTCTC
This sequence comes from Calocera viscosa TUFC12733, assembly GCA_001630345.1. Classification (NCBI taxonomy): domain Eukaryota; kingdom Fungi; phylum Basidiomycota; class Dacrymycetes; order Dacrymycetales; family Dacrymycetaceae; genus Calocera; species Calocera viscosa. Next base: position 278,771 of record KV417294.1, on the reverse strand, counting down.
GGCGCTCAAATGGTGAAGGACAAGGGTCTTGCTTGCAATTTCATCATCTCCGCAAAACCCCATGGTGCGCCCGTCACTGAACGAGCGGTCCCCGTCGCGATCTTCTCAGCCGAGGAATCGATCAAGAAGCATTACCTGCGGAAATGGCTGAAGGATAACAGCCTGGAGAACTTCGATATGCGGTCTATTCTCGACTGGGAGTACTACATCGAACGCCTGGGCGGAGTGATTCAGAAGCTTATAACCATCCCCGCCGCCTTCCAAAAGGTCTCCAATCCAGTGCCTCGCATCCGTCACCCTGACTGGCTGCATCGACGAGTCGCTACTCAGGAGGACAAGTTCCAGCAACACAAGATCACAAATTTCTTCCAGTCAGGTCCGAAGCCCGTCGCGCCGTCAACGGATATCGAAGACATAGGCGTGTCTCAGGATAAATTGCCGCGAGACAAGGTTGCAGTGGTCACAAAGAAGGCCAAGAAGCAGAAGCCGGTTCCTGACATGAAGAAGGACTATTCTGGCTGGCTCAAAGCGATGCGTCGCCTGTGGAAAAAGAAGCGTGAAGAAACCCTTGGCGGCTCCACAGCAATGATCGTGCCAGCCATGTTTCGAGGTGCCCAAGTGCGAGAAGCGCGTTCGTGGGACATATTCCAAATTCGACCTACCGACAGGGCAGGGCGGTTTATCATGTGGCTGCACACGGACACCGAGTTTGTGTCCATTGCTTTGCGCGTGCCGCGGCAGTTCTACGTCAATTACAAGGAAATGCCGGAGGAGGGAACCTTCCTCTCGTCCTACGCTGCCGAGAACCTTACAAGGACCTTGCCCCACGATCAAGCTTGCCTGAACCTCTTCCGGATCACGGTTCCTGAGAGCCTGTACCTCGAAGAGGAATCGCACTTCACCGGTCTCATTGCAAACGTTAACGTAGATGGCGTTTATGAGATGCAGATACCTTCGGAACTGCGCGCTATCCTTAGACTTGGCCGATCTTGCTCTATCACACGCGAGGCTGGCATCAACCTGAACAGAGCACGATCGACAGGAGTGGACCTGCAGCAGCTGGAACGACCAGCAACTTCCATGATCAAACGAGCTTATCTTGGAGGCGGAAAGTCGATGAAATGCGCTCTTCTTATTCACTTCACGGCCGATCGCAGACATGTGTTGGCTCTGTTCCGCCCGGACGGTACCCTGAGCTTGCACCTGGTCGATCCCGCTCGCGAGAAGCAACCGATACAGAAACTAGAAGAGACATACAAGGCAAAGCTCGAGTTCCTGCACCAAAAGAGACCAGAGACTCAAACAGAGACCGCATTCGACTATCCCGCTGGCCTCACTGTCGATGCACCGGTCTACCATGCATCAGAGGATAGAGCGCTGAAGGCCATATCGACCGCGCTGGCCAAGATGCCCCAACATACGTCCCTGCTTCTCGTTTCGTCTGATAAGCCCCTCTCTTACTATGAGCATGGCGTGCAGAAGGTCTCCACATTCCCTGTGATGATGATTCCCAGCCGACCTGGGGCGCATGCCATGCCAGTCTTCTCGTGGCAGAAGATTGTCGCCAGTCACATGATGTCCCGATATGTCTCAGTTGGCTCTTGGTTGTATCAGGAAGTACAACGTGCAGCGTATCATGATGTTCCGGTCGGGAACGTGCCTGCGGATCGGGAGCTGTTCTATGCCGACGTCGATTTCTCACGGCGTTTAATGGACCAGGACATTGTCCTGTGGTGGTCTAACACCTACCGACCTGATCTAGGAGGCCGAGAGGAAGACAGCAATCTCTTCGATGAAGACGTCATCAACCCGGAAATCTCGACACCTGGCTGTTTTTCCAACGTTGCTGTTGCTCTTCAGCTTCAGCAACTGGCTGTCGATGCCGTCATGCAATCCGCCCTGGTCAACGAAATGGAAGGTAGCGTGGGTGGCAACACGGCAATTGGGGCAGCATCACACAATCTTGACGAATATGCCCGTGGATCAGCCGATGCCACTATCACTCTAGGCGATATCGTACTGCCTGCATCAACATTCGCAATCCTCAAAGCCATGATAAGATCATGGCATGGCGACATGGTTCATGGTAATCTGGATGCGAAGACTGTATTGGATCACTTCTGGCGATGGTTGTGCAGCATGGATGCTCGTATGTTTGATCCAACTCTGCAGCGGTTTGTCCATGGCTTGATGAAGAAGACCTTCCTGCAATTATTGGCGGAATTCCGACGACTCGGCTGCAGTGTGATTTCAGCAGACTTTAATCAAGTTACGTTACTGACATCAAAACCTCCTGGAACTGCGTCGGCTTTCTTGACATACTTGCTCACCGCGGTCGAAAATCAGGAGCTATTCCGATATATCAATCTACGCATCGATCGGGTTTTCGACTTCATGCTCTTCATGGATCGGAGCAACTTTGGTGGCTTTGTCCACGAGGATCTGGCCGCCCTCGACAAGCCAGATGCAACACCCGCACTGATGATGTGCTGGAATATTGAGCGTTTCCTGCCTCCAGCGCTGCAAAACGATTTCGCCATTATTATCCGCAAGTTCATGACCGACTTGTATGAGGACAAGCAGAGGCGGGGTCACAACAGAACCCCTTTACGCGTCATCCAGAATCTGACGCAGGACCAAACTGCGGTTGCCACGGCGGACAAGATGCAGGAGATGGAACGAGTACGGACTTATGTCTCGAACCGACTGACTCGAAGACTGCTAGCAAAGGTCCAACAAATCGTCGACCGTTACGAGAAGTCGTCCATGTCGGACGCACCCGAGGCTGAGGAAGATTTCGAGTTTCCGCTTCTGCCCGGATCGTACATCACCTTCACGTCACCTCCCCTCGAGTTCATTAAGTTTGTCTGCGAGGTCCTCCGTCTGCACAAAGACCTCACGCTGGAGGTCGGTGTCCTCAAGCGCAACCTGCTCGACCTCGTCCATGTACGCGAGTTTGCCGAAGAAGCTCAATTCAAGAACCCATGCGAGAGCTTCAAGCTCCCAATGGTCATCTGCACCCAATGCTCAAGCCAGCGCGATATGGACTTCTGCAGGGACGAAGATTTGTTCCCCGAGCCCGGATCTACCGCACCAAAAGCGTGGACATGTGCCGAATGCGGGCACCCATACGATCGCTCGGCTATCGAGGTGTCCCTGATAGATATCGTTCGGCGCCTAGTGACAGCCTTCCAGCTCCAAGACATGCGCTGCGGAAAATGCAAGCAGATCAAGAGCGACAACCTAAGCGCGTTCTGCTCTTGTTCAGGCACGTATGGCTTTACAGTCGGCAAGCAGGAAACGAAGAGACGGCTGAGGACAGTTGTCAATATCGCAGCGTTCCATGGCCTAAGCATGCTGAGGAGTTATGCCGAGGGAATACTGCAGCGGTGGTAACGCCCGCCGACCGCATCCTTGATAAGAGATATCTTTGTTCATCAGCATTGTTAACTCCATGGCATGTATTCTCACATAGCATAGCATATTCCCTTGTATTAGTAACGCAATTCCGTACCCATCAACTCGATCGTATGGTCGATTGCATTCCAGTCCGAAAGAAGCATTCAATGTTGCTTTCGCGTGATTGCGCCTGACCTGATCATGCCGCGTGTCGGATGTTGTTGGATGCCCCGCCCTGACCGTCGCCTCCCGCTTTCGCCATCACTCCGTCAGCATAGGCGCTACCTTCGCTGTCGCTTCCTCTCCTGCCTGCACCAGAAGTAGATCCGCTGGACGATCCGTGGCTCCTTATCTCCGCCCCTCGCCCATTTCCCACGTCATAGACAGCCGGGAACGCTTAGGGACGACGCCGGCCGTGCCGCCTGACTCCTGACCCCACCCCTCCTATATCAGCGCCGTCGTCAGCTTGCCGCGTAGCGCGACACGCTGTACCGTTACTGCCCGTCGCTCACGCAGCCTATACCCTCGTGCCCCCGTTCATACCTTACTCGGAACGCAAGACGGCCCACTCAAGGATGAACTTCTTCAAGTCCCGGTCGCGTGGACCGAGCGACGTCGTGCGCGCGCTGAGGGACTCGATCGCCAGGGTTGACTCTACCCCTGCCGGGAGCGATGGACGACGGAGGGCAAGCGAGGATGTCACCAAGTGGTTAGGCGCCATGAAAGGGATCTTGTTCGGTGGTGATGGAGGTGCGTGTTTGCAGCTGTATGCGAAACCGTTACTGATAATACCCGTGACGAGCAGAAGAGCCCTCGCCTGAGCTGGTTGCACAGCTCTCGCAGGAAGTCTACTCGTCCGACCTCCTCCTCTCCCTCGTCAACAGCATCAGCAAATTCGACTTTGAAGCGCGCAAGGACGTGGCGCAGATCTTCAATAACCTCCTGCGGCGGCAGATCGGATCGCGATGGCCGACGGTCGACTATCTCGCCACGCGCCAGGACGTCATCTTCGCCACACTAGCGGGGTACGACAATGAGAGCATCGCCCTCAATACGGGAATGATTCTCAGGGAGATGCTGAGGCACGAGCTGTTGACGAAAGTGCTACTTTACTCGGACGAGTGAGCATACCGGGGCCCATATCGCTCATGATCGATATTGACGGGTGATACGCGACAGGTTCTACCAATTCCCCTCCTACATCGAGAACACGACATTCGGCGTGTCATGCGACGCGTTCGCTAATTTCAAAGATACGCTCACTCGGCACAAGCAGATGGTAGCTGAGTACCTGGAGCAGAACTATGATCGAGTGCGTCTTATCATTGATCCACCTCTCTTTCTCATACTAACGCATTCCAGTTCTTCCTCACCTACGCGTCTCTTGTGGGCTCCGCCAACTATGTGACGAAGCGGCAGTCTCTCAAGCTCCTGGGCGAGATCCTCCTCGATCGCGCCAATTTCAACGTCATGACGCGTTACATCGGGAGCGAGCAGAACATGAGGACGATGATGAATTTGCTCCGGGATAAGAGCAAGAATATCCAGTTTGAGGCCTTCCATGTATTCAAGGTACGGACCTCTTCCCGTCTTGTTATACATCTTGCTGACATGCATTCATCATCTAGGTCTTCGTAGCAAACCCAAGGAAGCCACCGCAGATCGAGAACATCCTGCGGCGGAACAAGGACAAATTGTTGACATTCCTCAAAGACTTCCACAACGATCGAGAGGACGAGCAATTCACCGTGCGTTTGCCTGTCTTCCCTCTGGTACTCAGAATCATGCTGACACTCACGCAGGACGAGAAGCAGTTCCTGGTTACGCAGATCCAGGCTCTTTGAGCCGCTGCCTCGTCATCGCTTTTGGGTATTGTGTTCATTTCCTGGTTTCTGTCGAACTCCACCTTGTGTTCGCCCTTTGCTCGCCTTTCGTGAGCATGAAGCCCATTGGTGCATACCCTCCATGGTTCAGATCAACCAAGGACATTTCGATTTTTCTTTCCGCGAGCTTTTACCTCTTATCGCTGCGATCCGCGATCTGTCATCCCTGCATACCTGTAACATTACCCCATTCTGCTCATTCAAATTCGGCTTTTTTCTTGATAGCCAGTCATCGTGAAGCATGGTGGGTCATCGGCTTTGACGTATTTGTGTAGGATAAAGGATGTATAGCACCAGCTCTGATCGAATGGCGAAACCGGATTTTGCCGAACAAAGTCAATGAATTCAAAGTGACACGTGGCGCTCCCCATGTAAGTCTCTCGCTCCGTGATAACGCCTTCAACGCTGCTCAGCAGGAAATCCGACCATGATGGAACGACGGATACCCCTCATGCCAGCGGACATCATCGACTCCATCGCTGCGTTCGTGGATGAAGGTCCCGACCTGTACAACTTCTGCCTCGTCAACACGATCTTCAATCGCATGGGGGAGCGATACCTCTACCGTTCGCTGCATCTAACAGGACCTTCAGGCGCCAAACACAACGTTACCCTCTGCCTTACCCTGTCTCGCCGCCCATCTCTGATGCAGTGGGTACACACATTGGATTTTGGGCTGACTCGACCCCGCTACCTTACGGAGACCACATCTGAGGAACCCGCGCGACAACTGTTCAAGACCTCCCTATTTCGATTGTACTTTCGCACATCTATGCCCTGCGGAATTTGAAAACTCTACGCTTATACCTGTGGATTGATGCGATGGACTGGCTCGGCAACTTTGGCAGATTCCCTTTCCACCTCAGATTATTCTCCCTCAGGATGCCTGTGATGTCAGTCGAGGACGTCCGCATCGAACTCTTGAAGTCGTTGTTGCAGCAACCATGCTTCACGACATTGCGATACATTTCATCCCCTTATGGCACGCGTGGACTCTCCAAAGTGTTGGATTGGCTGAATCGCACACCCGCCATCGTTTCTGGTCTCACAGCTCCCGAACTTTGAATCATGGCGAATGGCTCCCAATCGACCATCAAGACTGCCTCAGCGTCCAGAGGCATGACCGCAGGAGAATATGGTGCAGAACTGATGGCCGGACCCTTGCTGCTGTTATCACAGTCGACAGGCCCGGTAATCCATTTGACGCTGCGTTTGCCCACCCTGAATCCGGATGTCCTTTGGCTCGTTGGGCAGTACTTGGAGCATGTGGTGACACTTGTGCTCCTGGACGTGAGAATTGACAACAGTCTGGCATGTCTCTTCCTACTTGACATCAGATATGGTCGCTCATTGACGAGCTCCTGATGTAGGCCCCGTATGGAAGGGAATTCGCCAGCCAGCTGCCCCGACTCGCGTTCCGATCTCTCACACGATGTTCGCTCAAAGATGGACGATACAATCTTACTGCGGTGGATGTGAGCCGACCAACCCAGCTCTGGCGTCACGTCATGTCGTTCGCAGTTGCGATTTCCGCTGCAGCCGCGTCACTGCGCTCCGTGGCAGTGACTTTCACAACAACAGTACGCATCCAAGTGGCATCGAGCAATCCATTACACTTCGTGCCATACAGAAAAGTGGAAGAAGAGCGAACAACGGAGTTTCGAACGGACGGGGCTAGTTGGATCTGCGACGGATACAGGCTCCCGACCCAAAACCATGGAATTATTAGAAGACAACCATGAGTCCCATGGCCGAAACACGCGCGCGAAAGGCCAGACAAGCTGCAATGCCGTGGTGACTGCCCTGTGAAAGCGCTCACATTCATAATGTATGGCTTCAGTCTGGCCTGTTGCACTGCTTTAGTTGATGTGCAGACGTGGCCTTGTTGAAGACTCGTACATGACTTTGATTCACATTCTATCAATGCGCCCTTTTCAGCCTCCACCAACCAAGAACCCGACTCCATTTCGTGCGGTGGTGATTTTTGCCCACCAGCCGAGAGGTTGTGTGGAAGTCCTCAAGGCTAGCGTTATCCAGCCGCATCATGTGCTCCACGACTCGATTGGCGAACGCGGCCGATTGCTGTTGATACTGTTGCGAAGAAGCACTGTACGATGTGAACGTCGGTGATGCCGGACTATGTATCAGATGGGTGGATGCAACATGCAGGCGGCCAGATTCCTGAAGGCGAAGAGGAGGAGGAGGAGGGAAGCGCAACGGTGCTATGGTCGAGCTTCTGGCGAATGGCATGTTGCTCGGATACACGACTTCGAAGTTTCGCTTCTTCCTGAGGAGGCGAGTAGGAGGGGCAATTCTTGATCGCGGCATCGGTAGAATGTCGACGTCCTCGCCGATGTGTGAAGGGAAGACAGAGGGGCGTCTATGCCCGTCATTTTATAGAATTTCAAATGTGGCAGCGATCGGTCAGTGGCGAGGGGGGGAACGGAGAAGGAGGAAGGAGCAATGTTTTGAGAAGAGTGGCCACTAGGAGGTCCAGGTCACTTTTTCCCCACCCGGGAGTAGGAACTTGGAAGGACGTTTGTCGATTCCACATGTGTTCTCCAGTGGGATATTTCAACGGTGTCCATGGATGTAATAATTGCGCCTCTGTGTCCAAAAGAACTCAGGGGTCTCTTCCTCATATTGATCATATACAGGGGTAAACAAATCCCTATTTCAGGCCAGCTCCCGTGGGCACAGCGCTCCTCATACTACATATGGAGAAAGGTGAGTGAGTCATAGGTAATGGGATGTATTGCGGGCGCGCGCCCAGGGGTTTCTCTTGAGACGGGCTCCGAGCCCTGCCCAAGGACAGGTCTGTGCACTATCAAAGCAGGGAATAACCTTGAGCGACGATGCCATACCGCTACACCTGTACACTCTCGCCCAAATTGTGAGACACCAGACGCAGCCCCTGTAGAAGTAGTCTAAGCTGTGACCATTTATCTTCATCGACGTCTCCCGTGCGAGTGGCAACTTGTATTTCAACCCCAGGCCTTGTCCGCCAAAGGTAGAGTGCAGCCTGGATCGGCTCTTGAAGTCTACCACCGCGCAGCTCGATCAGAAGCGGTGCGCCCGAGCTTTCTGTCCGGAACGGCATCCCTGGAAGAGGAGTCGATGCGTCCACGTAATCCAAGTCGATTGAGTCAAGGTAAGGGCACCTAGAAATAAGCTCAAGTAATCCTCGCAGAGAACACGAATACGCAATAGCCGCGGACTCGTTTCGAGAGCTATAAATGTCGCTTCGAAGGTGGAGCTTTCGTAACGATGGCCATGCCTTCGCCATTGCCCTGATGTCATTTTTACGGTAGATGACAGTCCCGGGTCCAACAGAGAGGAGGGTGAACGACTCGAGACTTCGACAACCCAGTATACCGCTGAACAGTTCCCAATACAGACGAGTATTGGAGTCGAGGTGTATTGCGAGGCCAACTTTCCTCAACGCCGGGAAGAAGTCAGGAATGCTTCTGACGAAATCAGCATGTTGAGAACGTTCCCCAATCAAGTGATAAACTAGGTTTAGAGTTCGTAGGCGTCTCGGAAGAGCCCGAAAGAGTACCTGGCCATCCACCAATAGACAATGGTAAGTGAGATGCATCTCTTCCATGGCGGGACAGATTTCTGATGCGCCAACCACCCGTTCTCCTAGCAGCGGGATCTGTCCTGTAAGACGAATGTTTGCCCGGGCTAGGTGCTTGTGGGGACCCAGGGCTTGAAAACATGCTGCGGAGTTGATTCCATATAGCTTGATTGCCTCAAGATGCGGAAGCAGAAGAATCAGTCTCGATATCGTCCCAGTAGGTAGTCCATTCGCCGGATCGATGCGGAGTTCTCGAAGAAACGGCGTGATGGAAGGCAGAGTGTCGAGCATAGCAACGGTGGTGTCCATGTCAGGAATGTTTTCAAAAGCCGTGGGAAGGTCTACAGAAAGGTTACGCCTCACGAGGGCATCCTTTAAGTACAATTCCAGGGTTTGAAGGCCACGATGCGCCAGGTGTAAAACGAGATGAGAATGGCTGTGTCCGTTATCTTTCAAGGAAAGCCGCACGACGTTCGGAAAGACATGCTGGCCCAGCTTGTGAGTCAAGCTCCCGAGGGCGGTGATGCAGTTGATTGCTGCTTCCTTCGCGTGACGACGTCTTCTCATCGAAGGAGCACGTATGGGTGCACCAACACCCCTGGGAAAGGTCACATCCACGTCCAGTTCTCGTACAAAAGAGGCGTAACCGTGAAACTTGTTGAGCAGAAGCTCTATTTCTGAGTCGGTCAGAAGCAATTGGTGCGCTGGGTCCATTCGGTCGCCAAAGACCAGCAGGGCGAGATGTACAACGCCCTTCTCGTTGATACACCTCCAGCGAAGTGGGACTGCTGAGGAGTAGAAAGCGCTGCTCGTGGAGCAGATGGGTGCCAACTCGTCCTGGGACAGAAAGCGGAAGATGGCGTCAAGGATGTCCCGCATTTCAAGTGCTCGGTGCATTGCGGAAGGTTGGGATGTTTGGTGCGTAGCCGGCATACGTGTTGTAGGGGGCCGGTGGATGTTCGGGGTCAAGTGCCGCGGGGTAGGTACAGACATGGTCGGTATTTAAGTGCGTGACTCCAACGACCTGCACGAGGCAACGGGTACAAGCGCATGTGTGTGCCGTCTCAGGGCCAGGCGATGATGATGTCGTAAGTGCGGAATAAGGCCCGTTCCCCTGGTCCACGAGGACGCGGTTTCCGTGAATCAGCTCATACGTCGTCTAGCGCTGCGGAGATCTCCCCACGAGGCGTACGTCATGGTCCTGCAATAGCGATACCTGCGCGACAAGACGCTTCCATGTCGTCCTGCTCACACAGCAGCCGAAAGGTCGCACACTTCAAGAGGGGAAATATCATACATTCAGAACACAGATCCGGGTCATCCTCACACCGACTCATGACAATACGGGAAAGCGTAACAGGGCAATAGGAGTAGAGACAGTCTGTTGGCTGGGCGATGTCTACGGCGAGCGCGCGCAAAGGGCAACGCGGGGTACGCGGAAAACGCTTATTTGTGGAAGGATTTGACAATCGGGACAATGATGATGACGAGGAGGACGGCAATACCGACGCCGATGAGGATGCGCATCTATGTGGGTGATCAGCACTGTGTGCATAGAGGCGCCCTCCCATGTTCCGCCGTGGCTGGAAAAACGCGATTGGACGCATATATGCAGACACTCACCTTCATGTCCTTCCACCACATGTTCTTCCGGACACGGTTCGCGCCGCGCCTGAACCCTTGGGCGGACATGGCGAGGTTGTCTGCCGTCACACGTCAGCTCGAACTCAACCCGTTCAAGTGAGACAGCATAAACGCACCAGTCTTGTCGCGAAGCACGTCGATCCTCTCCCCCCGCTCGGCAACCTTGGTGATGTTCTCGCGCATGATGCCGACGGTATCGTCGATCTGCTGCTGGATGGCAGCAGTCTTGCTGTTGCCCGCGGCGGGGCCGGGTGCGGCAGGTGGTGCACCGGATGAGGAGCCGCCGCGGGGGACGTAGGGGTCGTATGGCTCACTGGACATGTTTGATTCTACGGGAAAGATGGCGCGTCAGAGCGTGTCCTGCACGGATGACTTCAAATGGACGTGCGAAGTTGGTGGTAAGAGTGGAAGAGGGGAGATTTGCTCACTTGGAGGGTTTGGTTGGTTTTCGCTGCTGCGGTTACAAGGAGAGATGCTGTGGAGACGGTGCGACGATGGGCAGAGGCAGTGAGCCTTCTGGGCAGCGGGAGCGGACGGCGCCCTTTGACACGACTGATGACGACCCCCGCGCCCCTCGGCGCCACCCGGACGGACTTACACGGGATCAAATCCATGCACAGCCTCTGATGATATGGTAAGGCACGGCGGGCGGGTCATCTCCGGAGTCCAACAGCTTACGTCTTGGAGTTCTCGTGGATGAGGGCAAATGACGGTTAACACCGGCTGGTTTCTCCGTTCTTCACGCCAGGCAATGCCCGTCTGCACATCTGAGCAGAACACCGCTCCTCCGCGCTACTCTCATTCAATCATTTCTCACCTGGCGAACCTGGTGGGCCATTGCCAAGATTTTCACCAAAACTGCGCCCTGCGCCGAGTTGTTCCATGATTGTGAAGCACACAGGTTACACCAACAATCAAATCTGTTAGCAAGCAGTCATGATTCATTATGCTTTGCGAGGCCATGCATCCCCCATGACTCGAAACCAGTCTCGTCAATTCGGGCGACTGGCTTGCATGTCGACCAGACCAATGCTCCTTCATTGTTTGCAGGCCCCTACTCCACTGACTGAACATGGACGAAGCAACTGGAGTTGGCAATCCCCGGAGGGCATGTAGCTCAGCGGTAGAGCGCTCGCTTAGCACCCTATATTTGAACAAGCTGCGAGAGGTCTTGGTTTCAATTACCAACCTGTCCAAGGATTCTCGTTTTGTCCCCATGTGCTAGTTGGAGGGTTTGACGATGAGGTTCTCGTCCAAAAGGTGAAGAAAGGCCAAAGGCCAATGCGCACAGCCTTATTAGTTCGCAGCTTGCGAAGTGGTTGCTGGGACGGCAGCTTAGGCCCGTTGTCGGGTTGCTTGGGCACAATCCCATGCTTGCAGGTGCGGTATAATGAAGCATGGCACTGCTCTGCTGCTTTAACTTGAGTGAACCACAAGTTCTTGTCGTACATAGAACATATGCCACGTTTGGTTTCTCCAGTTCAGTATATGATTGACAGGAACACACTGCCAAGTCATCACAGGGTCATTGCAAATCTGGCCGATTCTGAGATGATACGGGAGTCATGCTCCTTGGCAGCAAGTTACCAGTCCAAATCAGCAGAGGCAAACCCAAGCCAGATCATGACATCTGAGTTCCTGCTGCTGACAGCAACCAAACACCAGCATGAGCAGGGCAGTGCTTTCATCAACTGCACTTCAGCCCACATTAGCATGTCATTGGTAGTCACATCAGTGGCCCCATCTGCTTCCGCGACGCGTGCCCTGGCTGTGGCCTTGCTGCATCCCTTTGCTTGTCTCCCACCACCACAACACAAGGAGAAGACACCCTCCTTGACGTGTCTTATCCCTCCTTGTATAAGTTTGCTGCTATCTACCCGCAGCAGTTGGACGCCGCACAGAGCAGTTGTCATACAGTGCTCTCCTCTTGTCGAACGCGTCACGACACGCTCACCAGCGGTGCCATTGTCCTTGCATAGTGGGCAGATCCAGGCTCCCATACAGGGACTGGCAAGAGGCCAGAACATCATCACGCAATGGCGTTCCCCACTCTGGCGGGTCCGCAGGCAGGAGTGCATGCACCCAAAGCTGGAAAGGGTGCTAGGAAAGGGAATGGGATCATAGTGAAGGGTGCGCCCTCTAACACCGCACTTATGATGGTTGCATAAACTGATGCGTACCTCAGGAATTGGGTCTCTAACGTCGCACCAATTGAATGGAATTACGAGCAAGTCCAGTACGTCTGATATCCTGTACCCTCTGAACGTCTCTGACATTACCCCAGCTCCTGTGGGCGGCCGCCCCACCAGTTCACAACCCTCCTCCTCTTCCCCGACCGTCTCCCCCACCTCCTCCCTCGGTAAACGAACGCTCACGGAGTATACCTCCTCCCAACCCACCGCGTCTCAGCCTCCCCCCGCCCGGCGCCCACGCCGAAGCTCAATCTCCGACTCCGAGGTCGAGCGCGAGCTGCCTTTGGTGGACGAATCGCCCCCGAGCGGCGCTGTGCCTCTGGCTGGGAGCTCGAGAAGCGGGGGAAGAGTTGTGGCTGAGGAGAAGCAAGGGACAAGTGTCGGGAAGGGGATCACGATCCTGAAGGGCGAAACGCAGGAGCAGGACGTGTGGGTGATCGACTCGGACTCGGAGGCCGGGGAGGATGCTCCCGCGGCCTATAAGACTGCACCTGCTGTCAACGGCGTGCCCATTGTGGTCTCCGACGACGACAGTCTACCGGATGACCCGCTGGACGACTACACACCTCGTGCCACGGTCCGAATACGCAAGACGACGGGCGCTGCTCGTAAATTCCCGGGGTCCAAGCCCAAGCCGGTGGCCAAGCGCTCCCCTGCACCTGACGTGGATATGCTCAGCGGCGATAGCGACATCGTCTTCCTAGATGATGATGAGGCTCTCCCTACTCCTTCACCCGTCAAGACTCTACCTCGCCATTTCGAAACCCCGGAAGCCGAACCAACGCCGCCTCGTTCATCGCTACGACCGAGTCTGAGTAACGCAGGGACGCCTCGCCCCTGTACGAATGGTCAAGCCGTCAAGGCGGATGATCTCCCTCCGAAGCGCAGACGCATTCCGATCATTTGGATGGAACCAGAAGACGAGACTGTACCTTCGGCCACTCAGTCCGCGTATGGTGTTCGAGGCGGTTCGAACAAGTCTGGTGCGCATTCCGTGCGTGAGGCTGCCGTACCCGTCGAGATCGGACTTTACGTCCCGTCTAATCGCCCCCGCTCCACGCCCGTGCCACCTACATCGGACGCTCCGCGTTCCTCCCTCCACTCTACACCTGTTACCATCACGCAATATACTTCTCCCAACAAGAAGCCAAATAGCCTCCTTACGCAAATTGCTACTCTTCTCCCATCCCGTGCCGTGGCTGGCCCCTCCACGCCGCAACCTAGACTCTCCCAGGGCAGACAGAAGACTAGCACTACTGGGCTCAAAGCATCCACAACCATCTCAAGATCCAAATCAGATCCTTCCCCCGCCCCTCCTGTATATAAGAAGACCTCGCGTCCAACTGGAGAGCGGGCTGTTATGCAGGCGGCTTGGGATGCAGAGTTGCAGAAGACGCGTGCTGCTAAGGTTTTCATTGTTGGTAAATTTTACAGCGACCGCAGTTCCGTCCCGGATGTACCTCGTGGATTTACCTACTTGGAATCAGAATACTTCTAGTATGTACTTTCTCTCACCCCTTCCTAGTGTATGACTGACCTTTCACAAAGTGCGATGCAGACTATAGATCAAAATCCACATACTCGGTTTCTACCAAGGTCGTTTGAACATGTTTGCTGGCAGGACAATGAACATTGTACCATTCGTCCTCCAAGACGTGACGGATGGCATGAATGTCATAAACAGCAGAAGAACTATAAAGGGCAGTTTGCATACGATGAACAGGCGAGCTACACGGAATCCCAAACGTAACGGATATTAACCGCGTGTTAGGGCTTATTCACGTTCCAGTTCCCTGAACATGTTGTCATCCAGGAGTGCAATAGAGTGAGCTACGTCTGATTTCGACTTCAGAACGTGCCTTCTGACCTCATCTCAGTATTGCTTATGTGACAAGGAACAGTGTCAATTCTCTGTCGCCCAGCGGACGCGGAAACATGAGCTGGAAGTGTTCGAGACAGAGAGCTGCGGCTGGGGCGTGCGGACCGCGCAAGACCTGAAGCGGGGCGAGGTTCTGGGAATGTACATGGGTGAATTCATGTACGTCAGTCCAGCTTTAAGATCCTTCATCCTCTAACTTCCATGCAGCACGCGAGAAGAAGCTGGAAAACGTCAAGGCAATTACGTCTTTGACCTGGATGCTGAAGAGAGGCGTGAGGACCTGTCTCTTGCTGGGAAGTTCTCCGTTGATGCCGAAAACTGTGGAAATTGGACGAGGTTCATCAAGTAAGCTGCGGTGTTTTCTTCTGAGGTGCTCTAGACTAATGTTGGTGCAGTAACTCTTGCGATCCAAATCTGATTGTCCGCACGGTCAACTTCGATGCACCAGCAAAGCAACACCCAGGCCGGCTTATTTTCATCTGCAACAGGGACATTGAGGCTGAGGAGGAGCTCAGTTTCACATATACCCCGACTCATGCGGTTTCAGCTGAAGATATCGAGATGAAGCCCAGGTGTCGGTGCGGTGCAGACAACTGCAGAGGTTGGTATTGAAAGTGTAGCACACTGGTCATCACGGTTTCTCAGCGCCATCTGGCAGCTAGCATATTGTATTCCTAGTCAAGTTCCCGCATGATTTACCCCTTAGGATACACCAATGATCATTGGTTTGCTCCCATCTATATACAAGTGAGGAGCCTATCTTCTATCTCAGCTCAAGAACTTTCTCCTCAATGAACCCTTCAGCTCTGTCTCTAAAATAGCCTTTTTGATTTGAAACCAGTCTAACACCCTTGATGGTAAAGTCGCAAGAGTAGTGAGTGTGTCCAAAGGCCCAAAGAACCAGAGGAGCGCCCCACCAAGCCTTGTTCGTAAGCTCGGTGCTGAAGGCGGAACCTGCCATGCTGCCTTCGTACCGTGGACTAGAAGTGCCGTCAAATGTCGGGGTATGATGTGTGAAGACAACGAGATGGCGCAGCGGCTCTTTACTGCGAATGTCTTGAATAGTCTTGACGAGCCAATCCAGGTCCCTTCGATGCTCCTTTGCATATGCTGCCGTGCCGAAATCCGAGATTTGACGGAAGTCACTGAGACCCATGTATATGTGTGAAACATACTTTGGGTCCAGCGCGGACCAGAGGGTGCAACCGAGGATCGTCAATGTCGGCGACATGTCGTATCGTGTGCGGTTCAGGTATATGAAGCGATCGTTGCGATCGGCGTATCTTTGAAGTCGACGGCGAGAGTCTGCCTTAAAAATATCCGGGTTAGCGGGCGCATCGTATCAAGAGAAGAGCCTAACTAGGTTTGAACGGTATGCCTCGTGGTTACCAGCCAAGAAGAATACCCTCTCGAACTGCTTCAGCTGGACATCCAACCATTTGAAGAGGGCATCGTCCACCGTGTTGCCGATGTCTCCCAGCAGAGCAAGGTTCTCAGCAGCGACAGGAAAGTCGAATTCGTATTGTGACGTCTCGAGGTGAACATCGCTCATCAACTGGATGTGGATCACTGCGTCGATTTCTCCAGAGGGAGGAGCCTGTGTTTTCAGCCTGCGAGATAGTCGGTTGCCCATTTGATGAAGGGGTGAAGCGCAGCTGAGGACCACATGCTTAGAAGCAATGCTGTGCACGGAATATCTAAAGAAGCGACAGGACTTTCGGCTACAGAGAGCACGTTCTGATGATGAGTCACACTTCTATCACCTTGGTCGGGTCGAACCCCCTCTGTCCGTCCGACGGGTATCCTCGCTGATTCGAGACCGCCCTAACGCCTTTCCTCTCAAAGTCGCACGTCCAGTGCGTATGGCCAAAACACCACGTCTTCAGCGGAGCACCCCACCACTCATTCTCCGTCAACTCGGTGGAAAAGGCGCTTCCTGCGAATCCGCCCTTGAACTTCGGATCTTGAGTGTCCTCGAAGGTAGGAGCGTGGTGTGTGAAGACGACGATCTGCCGGTGGAGCTCTTCAGTTCGGATGGCGGCGATGGCGCCTTCCAGCCATGTCAAGTCGGCCTTATGTACCTCGTCGTACGCAGCCACATCGAAGTTCTCTGTGAACTTGAAGTCGGGCGAGATCTTTGCGATTGCGTCGGCATGCTCCGGGTCTATGGCCGACCAGAGCGTGCATCCGAGTAGAGTTAGGGAAGGCGAGACATCGTATCGCGTCCGGTTCAGGTAAACGAACACTCCTCTCCCATCAGCTGGTTCAGACCTCGTTTTAGCGTAGTCTGACAGGCGCTTGAGGGATTTGTCCTTTAGGTGAGGAGTGGTATCAGCGCAGTTACAGCGCTCAGCAAATCACCAGGCGCACCAAAGACCACCCGTACGGCTCATGATTCCCAGCCAAATAGAACACCCTCTTAAATCTCGTCAACTGGAGATCAAACCACTCGAAGAGCTCGTCGTCCTTCGTGTTCCCAATGTCTCCCAGCAGCGCCAGGTCGTCCGCGACCACTGGAAAGTCGTATGCGTACTTGGAGGTGCCTGGTCCTTGGTCATGCTCGAGGTGAACGTCGCTCAGCAGCTGAAAGCGGAAAGCCGTGGAAGATGACATTGTACGAAAGTGTTAGGGTAGATTGTATGGCATGCAATACAGTCCGGGGGGCTTCTGGCGGAAGCAAATCAGAACAGATGGCATGTCCATCGGGCGGATCGGCTGTGCCTGCCAGTGCCTTTCAGCAGGATCAACACGCATCTAATGACACAGAAATCTCATTTACTTCAGAGCCAAATGAAATGACGATTGTCCCAACCGTCGGCCCATCCCGGAATCAAGAAAGCAAATCAGGAGGTTAGCAACCTCACCTGCGCATCTTGAACCACGCAACCATCTGCTGCTACATGATATGGCGACGGCGCGCTCAGCCTGCTACATTTCCTTTCGAGCTGTTTGACTCTTTCATTCGGCTTGTTGATAGAGACCTCGATATTACCCAGCTCTGCCTTGCAGGCAAAGCAGTGCGTCATCCTGCCCGAACAGAGCTACAGTATATCTGCATATTGTTCTCGAGGTCGAGCAGCAAGGCATTCGGTATATCGAAAATAATCAGGACCTTCGGCAGGGTAGTGGACGAAACCTCGCGACACGTGCAATATTCTTCACATCCCTGGTGAGCTTTCAAGATGGAGTAGCGTGATGGGCGAGGAAGAGATATATGAGACGGTCGGATGCAAAATGATTTGGGGACTGGTCAATATGAAGCAATTTTCCCATTATAGTAACAGCGTCTTTGGCCTAGCTGGTTGTCACCCTGGTTTACTATACCGTGAAGCCGCGTGGTGTGAGGGTTACTATACCGTGAATCCTCCCCATAGGGGTGGGGATCGGGCGAAGCTGGAGGCGCTGAATAGCAGTTGATGCACCTTTTTTGAACTCAAGTTCGAACCTGGTATTTTGCAAACAAACTCATTTACTTTTGGAAATGGCAGTATGCGCGTCTGTGCGCCCTCTGTATGCGCGTTTGCCCTGGGCGGGAATCTGTCAGAATGTGGCAAGGAAGCATTTTCATTGGCTCCGGGCGCCCATCATCACAACCCCCAAGCAGCAAACATGTGCAAGGCAAGAAAGCCGCTTTCTGCATGAAGTTTGTCCTAACCAGGGAGGAAGCTGGTTTGTGCCTCAGAACACGTTCTTTATCTCTCGCAACGAAGTCTTCATTCGAACTACGATGTCTCGGAGCCGCAACTCCGACAAATTCTTCCAACAGATTCCCGGCCAGGGCATCGTGTGCCCGGACGCACGCTCACAGGCCCCTTTACCCTGCAAGTAAAAGGATTGTTTGCGAATGAGCGGTTTTGAACCTGAACGAAAAGACAGGGAAGAACGCAGCCCGTTCGTTTCTCCATCATAGGCTGCGCTCTTACGAAAACATTTGTAAGAGTGCAGCCTATAGCCCTATTGCCAGGCATCCGGTATCTCAATTATCACCGCGCACGGTCAAAGCCGGTCCGGAGATCCATGATGCTCTCGCGCAACTAACTTCACTGCCTGAGTACTGTGTACCAGGGAGGTGTGAAACCAGGGTGATAACCGCTAAGCCATCCCAACACTCTTATTGGGGCGGGACAATTACGTGTCCTTGACCTATACACAAAGTCCCTTTTCGCTGCGCAACTCCTATCACTCCCTTCCGCCTTCCTCTCAATTGTGTACAGTGCACTTTTAAATTCAAACTGGCGGAACCTTTGATTAATGGACTCATTGTTTTGCGAGACATCCTTTCACTTGATCCAACTTCAGCGCTGGTGGCACACGTCTTATGTGTATCCTCCGGCCAAATGCCCAACACGCTGCCTGCGTCGCACAACGGTACCCCGACAGGGATAGGAGGAAGGACACCCCAACCGTCTTGTGTAGACGTCGAAGTAGCATCTAATGCAGATGCCGATATATGGCAGGACATGGTTCATGTACTGCCCACTCCACCAGAAGAGCTCCCCGATATTACCAGCTGCAGTATGGCACAAAATATGAAAAATATATTAACAGAATTTATCGAAGGTTCGACAAACAGGCAAATTCCAGCCTACCTTTCCAAACTTTCCCGCGTTTAGAACCGCCGTCACTCATCTTCGTCCCAGTCGTCCTCCTCTTCCGAGTCACTTTCCTGGCCCAAACTCTTGTTCCGTTGGCTGAGCGCTGCGGCCAACGCATTAGCGAGATCGCCCCCTCCTGCTGCACCGGCACCAGCTGCGGCCGCGGATGCGGCAGCCGAAGTTGGGGATTGGGGTTCTTCGCCTGATGTAGGCTGGGTCTGTCGAACGAAGTCAGCGAATCGGAGCCAGATCAGACAAGACAGCGAACACACCTTCTTGAGGAGATGAACGCCTGCTCCCTGGATGCTCGCCAGAAGGTCGTTGCGCCCTGGAGCAGCAGGGGGTAGTCCTGGTGGTGGAGGGGGC
>KV417294.1:237394-258648 GCA_001630345.1 Calocera viscosa TUFC12733 | reverse complement strand
GACCGGCGGCGGCGGAGGAGCGCTCACTGGCGGCGGCGGCGGCGGTACACTCGTGGGCCGTGGTGGTGCCCTGCTTGGAGGCCCCGCTGGAGGCGCAGGAGGGATTGGCGCGAAGGATGGTGCTGGAGGTGCCGAGGGAGGAGGTGGCGGGGGTGGTGCACGAGTAGGCTCCGTTGGCATGCTCAATGTCTGTCTTCGAGGTGCGGGAGGCGGCGGTGCTTTCCGCTTGATCCTCTGTTCATCGGGCGTTGCCCTGGCAGCCGCTTGCTGCTGGGCGAACGCGTCGACACCTCCGTGGGCGTCCACAAACTGCTTGACAAACTCCTCGTTGCCCTTAAGGGAGCTTGCAGCGATACCCATATTCCCCAGCGTCTCGAGCAGCGTCTTCCAGGATGGATCAACACCGGTAGATGAAAAGCCTTTCTCTGCGTCGTACCCCATATGTGCGACATGCTTGAATGCGCTGGGTGCTGAGATCATCGACTTGTCAATCTTGCCGCCCTTCTTCTTCTTCTTCTTGCTGGAAGAGGGAGACTCGGGTGCAGCAGCGACTGCCACGGGCGCAGCTGCTTTCTTACCTGAGTTCGATGTTAGTGCGCTGTAGACGAGTACTGAGTCAACGACTGCGCACTGGACTTGGCCCGCCCCTCCACCTTCTTCCGCATCGTCTTCGCCTCGCCCTCGTCCGCAAAGACAAGGCCGACCATGCATTTCTATCAGACAAAGATCAGCACACACTACACAGTTCAAGTGAGCCGAGACATACATCACCCTCGAATGAATAGAAGAAAGGGCGATCCTCGTTGTAGCCGAATGGCTCATAGAGCTCGTGTTCCCAGATAACACCCCGAGTTCCCTGTATGCATTCCAATCAGCAACCATTTCCTCGCTTATCTTTTGCATCAAACTCACGCTGAGATCAATCATCTTGAACCAATTGCTGTTCCTGCCCTTGTCGAATACGAGCGCCAACCCGCCCTGCATACCCGCATAGGTCCAATAGTTCGGGTCCGGGTGGGCATAGTACACTCGGGCAAGCGCCGCCGTGGCGACCTTGTTGTTCGGGCTGGGCAGCGCATTCTTTATTTTCGCTTTGTCGTCGCTGGATATGGCAGGCATTGTGCCGATGTTCAGGGGAGACGGGGTGGTGTGGGAGGGGGACAAGAGACAAGGTAGGATGATGTCGTTGACCCAGATGCGGAACTCTGGCTCCGCTGCACACGCATAGCCACGCGAAGCCACCTTACCCTTACTTCGGCGTCGACATGACTAGTTAGGGCAAAACTGCGCTGTCTTTACCACAAATATGGAACATGCGAGCTGTCAAGGTGTTCATTGGGACCAATGCTAACAATATGAACGGATAGCTGCACAGAATAAAAGGTCATGATGGTCGTTAGTTTAAGGCTATCTTCTGCCTCCTCTCTCCAGCACGTCAAACACCGCCGAGTCCTCCGAGTCAAAGTTGAAGTACGCCATGTACGTCTCGTCGTCGCCGTCGGAAGAGAACACGTATGGGCTGATGCTACGCACACGAGTACTGGGCTGCGGTCGTTGTTGTGGCTGATTTGAAGTCTCCTGGCTCTGGGTTGGCATCTGCGGGAGGGGATGTCGGATCGGAGGTGCTGGAGGATCGACGGAGCCACTTGGCAGAGGCGGTAGCGGGCGTTCGAGATCCGACGCCGGAATATAGGCATTCATCGATAGAGGAGGGCCGTTATATGGAGGAGGCGTTTGATTCATCGGTAGAGGAGAGCCGTGATATGGAGGAGGCGTTTGATTCATCGGTAGAGGAGAGCCGTGATATGGAGGAGGCGTTAGCACGCGTGTAGTCCAAGGGGCAGGGAAATTGGAAAGCGCAAGCTGTGTCTCGATGTGGGCACGGGGTTCCGGAGTGGCGTATTGCGATTGACTCTGATGTTGTGACGGCTGCTGGCGTGCTTGCTGCTGCGGCTGAGTTGAAGTCAAGTTACCGGTCTGTGCCGGGGGAGGATAGCGACTGAGCATAGCAAAGAAGTTGCCGCCGCCGCGTGGCTCTGATGGGCCGGCCGCATGCGAAGAGCTGGCACGCGCGTTGCCGACAGTAGCTCGACAGCACGGGCAAGTCCGAGCACGCGACAGCCACGTCTCGATGCAGGACTTGTGGAACCAGTGTGGGCAGGAATCGAGGTGTGTTACAGTGTCGTCTGGATTATACTGTAGAGAGACGATTAGCTTTTGCATCGTTTAGGCCGAATTTGTAGCTCACCTCCTCCAAACAGATGCTACAATTCCTGTTTTCTGCTGCTTCCTGTTCGTCCCTGTACAGGCCAGAGTGCAGCCTAGTGATTGTGTCCGGACTGACTCCTCGTGGATGCGTCCCTATGCGGTCAGAGAGCCTCAAAAGAGCTTCGTAGGACATGTCATTATCGCTCTGCATAAAGGAATCAGCATCTGGATCGAAATACATTGTCACAGGCATACCATATAATCGCTCAGGCGCGAATGGCCTCTCCAGTTCGTTTGCGGGTACAGCGGACTCCACATGTCGCCTCGGTCATTACCACTTGCTCTGCCTGTCCTGTTGAGGAGTCTCGAAAGCCTCTCACGAGGCTCTGCTGCATATTCTTCTGAGTACGACTGTCGAAGGAACGCAGCCACTGCTGACTCATTGCGACTCGGCGGTACATTAATGGTAGGTCTGCTGGTCCCACTTGTGGGAGTTGCCAGGTTGGTTTGTGAAGTGGTGGCACGAGGCTGAGATGTCGGGGTTGGTTGACCTTGCCGTGCCTGGCGCTCAGCCAAGATGTTGGTCCATGACGATTCATACGCCCGCATCCTGCGGTCGCGAGCCTCGCTATCCTCGCTCGTCTCGGGTCGATACCTGTGTACGGTACGTTGTCGAAGTACATGCTCATTGCGCCGCTGCTCGCGGCGCTGGCGGAGATTTTCTCGAAGCTGCTCAGCACCACTTTGGACGTCTCTACCGGCCTCGAGTCTGGGAGGTGCGAGACGTGACCGACGGCCAGGCGCTGTTGAGGTGGCGGTGGCGAGACCTTCAGTATCGCTACTGATGTCCATATCATCGTCTGTGACAAGGGTGCTTGAGAAGAGAGAAGGCGGCCGCTCCCCGGGCCGTGATGAGCTCATATTATCGTCCCAGCGTCGAAGTCGAGAGCGAATGTATGCGCGATCACGTTCCTGCGTTGACGCTTCTAACGCCGCAGTCCGACTACGAAGCTCTTCCTGAAGGACAGCATTTCGAGCGCTCAAGCGCTCGAGGTGCGGATCCGTCGCACTGCTTGCCTGTGTTGCTACTGTGTTCTGAAGCGACGACACTGCGGAAAATGAAGAAGATGGTCGTTCTCTAGAGCGCACTTGCTGCCGGAATGTTCTAATGCGAGACTCAGCAATTCGTCACACAGAAGACAGATGCAGACGCACGCTACGTTTCTCCCATTGTACAACGGATAATCAACTCCCATGGGTGTTAGCGGAACAGCTCTCATACGAGGGCGAGCACTTTCCATGTGCACATCGCGGTCGGTGTCCCGGACGGGGTCATACCTGGAACTCGGTGAAGGGCGGGGTGGAACAGGTGGCGGAGACGGAGAATTCGCTCTTGAGGGGTCGTGAGGTCTAGGATTTGACTCGCCATCGACAGAAGACCTCAGATAGGCAGGCATCCTACGACGCAGAACAGAGTCTCGCCCTGCGTCGGCACCGGTTATGCGTTCTCTTCCAAACTGCGCTGGTGCTTCAAGACGATATGCTCGTAAAAAGTCTTCGGCTCGAGCAGCGTCTCGAGCAGCATCCCTGGCTACTCGCTCAGCATCTTGTCTGGTTAGAGGACCAATCGATGGCCCCGGATTGACGACGGAAGTGAGTGGGTCCTGAGTCACCTGAATTGTCGTCGTCAATTTCGTATGCAGGAGGGCGCAAGATGAAACACACATCAACAGTCCGTTCTCCGACTAGTTGCCGGATGGCGGCACCAGTGCGACGATGCTCCGCCAGCAACGGCTCTGTCTCTGACATCAAACGCACCTAGAAACCAGTTAAATATTGGGTATAAAGATGTTTAAAATAGCTTACAAATTCGGCTTGCCCACGTTCATCAGATGTATTGCGGCGATGAGCAACGGGGCGTGAGGCGAGCAGTGCAGCACTCCCTGATCGATTGGGTGCGATTTGACGAGCTCGCGCTTCGGCGGCAATGCCACCGCGCAACCCATGCGATGCAGAGCGTAACTGACGAGCGGCTTCTTCCAGATGCGATGTCGTGAGACCAGCAAGACGAGCCGTGATTATGCGCTCCCGCAGCTCCAGCCTATCTCTGTGAAGTGCATTGAGGGCTTCGACCATTCTCTCTCTCGTCATTCCGAGCTCAGTGGTCACCATTAATTCACCTGCCACCGGTGTTACGGAGCGAGGAGGCGCCGGGGCGATTATATTGGAAGGCCTGGGACTGTTGGCAGTGTCCGGAGCAATTTCCATTTCCAAACCGAGGCTGTTCTCACGCGCAAAGATCGGTAAGGGAGCGGGCATGTCTCGTGAAGAGCCTCGATCTTGAGTCATGCGTGGGGGTTCCACACGTATGACGGGGACGTCGTCTGGTGCTCTTGCTCTCTGCAAACTTGACTGAACACGGTCAGTCCGCTCCTGGACTTCATTCAATAGCTGGGATAACTCGAGGATCTGCGTCGGATGTCGGCGCTCATGTGGAAGTGTGAACGAGCGATCCTCTGGCTCTGTTGTGCGCCAAATGGACCAGGGTGTTGCAGGCGAACTGCTCGGGGGAGGCATTAAGCGCGTCGACGGGAGACCTCCAAGCGAGTCCAGCGACGGTAGCCGGTTAGCGACATCTGAGGATGTTCCAGGCAGATCTCCAACTCCGGCACCATCCTACAGAGAAACATGAGCTTTCTGCCCCGTCATTAGAGTGAAAAGTTCTGACTCTGCGCGTAGAGCGTTGTGCCACGTCTTGGCGGGGCGCTTGCTCGCGAACATTGGAAGTCTGAGGCTGAACGGCGGCACGCTACAACGATCAGCAAAATATCCCCTTTGAGTAAACCCATTACGCACTGTTGAAGTCCAATATTGACCGAGGTCTTGCTCGTTCTCCGCTATTGTCTGAGCCCGATTTCGGTCAATAGTCATTGATTCGTTGGTCTCAGGCGGTGGCCTATGAGAGTTTGCCTCTCTCATACGGATGAGAGTTTCGAGGATTTGTCGGCTCGACGCGGCGGCGTTCGAAAGTACGTTATGCTCCTCCTGGCGAGAAGCGGGTTGCTCATCGGGAAATCCCGCAACCACGGATGACAGACGAGGCAATGGGCCCCTGGTTCTGATGGGAGGTAGTCGCATTTGATTGTGGCCAGTATCACGGGAACGTGCGGTTGCACGGCTCTCCGACCTGTCGGTGTTCGTACCTGCGTTATATGGGCCATTCTGTGGTTGAACCGGGGATGCAGGTTGAGAAAACTGTCTCGGGCTGGTACTGCCGAAATTGGGCAAGACAGGTGCTTGCGACCTCGGAACTTGCTGCGATTGCGGTTCGTTGTCCCTTGGGTCCCGCTCCCTAGAACTGTTCCGTGGAAGGTCGGGATGATGAACATAGGGACCGGGCGATGGTGCAAAGCGAGGATATGGCGACCCTGGGAATATAGTCGGTGCGATGTCCGACTCGTCGCTGTACGGACTGGCAGGGCTACCAGAGCTCCTGCGGAAATGGGGCGGGAGAGAGAAGTGTCCTCTTGGCGGACTGTCGGGTGGAGACCTGGGAGGAGGAGGCGAATGCAGAGATGGATGTAGAAGTGGGCTATGCGGTGCCGGGGGTGGTTGATGTCGGACGCCTGCTTGACCTGCTGGTAGCATAGATGGTCCTCCGACAGAAGGATGACGCAACCAGCTCGCCTCGAACAGAGGATGAGGTGGAGATGTTGGGACTTGAGCGAGCCGTTCACTAGCACCCAAGTGCGGCAAGACAGTACCGGACGATCGAGATGAGTTCTGAGAACGGGGGAGAGATAGAGATAGCGGCGCATGTCGTTCCGGCAGGGCGTTCGGCGCAGTGGCACCCATCTGAGAATACGGATCCCAATGAAAGGTCGAGCCTGTTGCAGACGAAGGTGGCGTGCTCTCTCGAACCACTGGTCGTAATCGACTGAGGAAGTCGCCGAAGTGTCCAGGAGTGTGCTCCGCTTGCGGAGCGGGGCGAGGCGAGGGTGACCTGCGTAGAGGAGCTAGAGTGTCCGAGAAGCGTTGTGCCCGAGCAAACTCGCTTCTGACCGCTTCAGTTGAAGGAGGTGAGCGGGCACGATGCTGCGAGCCTTGAGGAGTTTCGTTAGGAGTGAGCCAGGGGTCGTCGTCTGACGATGATGAATGCGGGCCGCCCCGATCGAAGCTCGATATTGTGGGCAGCCTGACGCCAAATCTAGACTGGGAAACAGTGGACAGTTGGGCAGCAGAGGATGAGGCTTGAGGTTCATCGACGTCCATATCAATGTCCGAGGCCGAGGCGTCGCGGTCGACGCTTGTCCGCTGATCCGCTGCACTGACCACCGGTGCTCGGTCCGGCTGCTGGTCTTGTAGCTCCATCTCTCGTATGCCTCGCTCCATAGCCGATGCAGCTCTGCTTGAACTTGCGGTGCGCTGCTCGGCACGCCCCACACTAGCGTCCTCGTCGCTCCTCCGGCGCTTTGTACGGTCGTCCTCTCCTTCCCCGCGTGCCTGTTGCTCCGGGCTTTCCAGTGAACGCTTCGATGGTCGAGTTGAGGTCGTGCTCATGGGCTCCGGCGAGCCCACTTGACCTGGTGTTGCAGACGACATGTGAAGAGAGGGTATAGGAGGTGTGTATGCACTAGATAGCGGCGGTCGTATGAGAATGGCGCGCGATGCGGTGAGTAGTTAGTACGGGGGATTCGGCTCGCGATTGGTGCCGCGCGCATAGGTATAGGCTAAGTAATCGTCACAGCACAGCTTCAGGCATTGTTCGCCTCACAACCAAGCAGATATAACACTGGTTTTTTTACAGCTCATGAGGTACTTTGATCTGGTCAGTTCACTGTCTATAATACGGTACAAGAGCACGACAGGATATGCAGAGAATGATACACTTGGATATCGAACCGGGAAAGAGGGAAGCGCAATGCTGTGCATGCTACAGACGGCAGGCATCCTTCCTCCGCGCACGGCCAGAGCTACAATGGCTCTCCAGTATGATGATTACTTCGCAGCAAACTTCTCTGTCCACTCCCTCGATATCTCCTGTGCACCCGGCAGATCCTCCTTGTAGTGTTTGGCGACCTAGAGAAAGGCGCCCGTGAGTCAAGCAGTGTATGGTAAAGCTCAGGGAACGCACATCTGTCGCCAACGGGTCATCTGGATTGGGCGAGGACAGCAGTGCTTGCACGGAAAGAAGCACAGTCCGAATCTGCAGAGCCGGCGACCACTTGTCTGTACACGTATGAGTCAGCATGGACTAACGTGATGCGAGGAGCACGTAGGCGGACCTTTCAGAATATCCAAACAGATCCGTCCGAGTTTATCTATCAGAATTTAAGCTCGTATCCCCTGAATTGGCTATGAGATGCATGCGCACCGATGTTGGGATGGTAAATCTTGGTGAGGAAACGGACTTTGGGAGGAGCCATCGGGTATTCTTCTGGCAGGAACAACTCCAGATGGAAGTTACCGCCTGTTCCAAGTGTCAACATCAAGTTGATGAGTCGCAGGGAGTACAAATGGGACAGTAGTTGAGAAAAAAGATAACAAGAGGATTGTGGATGAAGGAGCAGGCAACACCACGACCAGCGATAGAAACGTAGAGCGCTCAGCAGCAACGAAACAGGACCGTCGCACTCACCAGCAAACGGACTTCCGTCGGGCCCTTCCACCGTCACGTCAAAGTACCTGACATTGTCCTCGTGTGGAACAGCAGTAATACCAGGCGCAGGGTCGTTCCTGAGTCGTTCAGTTTCCTAGGCAAGGGCATAGCACGATGAGCGCCGTTGGTCATCGCCAGCTGGTGATCAATTGCTCACTTTGAGGATCCTCTGCAGCACATCAGTTAGCACTACGACCTGAAACATTGCACACATGCACACCTTAGGAAGAGACATTATCGTGAAGGGTGTACAACAGAAGGAAAGTAGAGAAAGGAGACAGTCTAGAGCGCTCTGATCTATCGGTACCTCGAGGAGGTCGGGCGCGTGGAAGGAGCGATGACGGGCGGAGGCTAAACGGCTCCTATCTGGGCCGTTGCCCGGTTCCCGGGCTCTGAACGAGTTCGAGGTGTGGTTCCCACGCCGACAATGTTGAGATGCCTGGTATGAGTATGCAGACCCACTTTGTCGGCTGCGGTGATCATTAGACTCGGACATCCTTGAAAATTTGCTCAAACTTCGTGCGCGTTATGTCAAGTCAGCCGGAATTTCTAGAATTGTCACATCACGTGACTACATTATGACGCGTAATGTAATTTTAGTCCCTTCTCTTGGGCCCACAATCACTTCGCGTCGTCGAAACGCGTCGATCTCATCCAACACTCTATCAATTCTGACGATGGACGATACCCAAGAGGTAGCGAGGCTCCTCGTATGCGTGTATCGTTATTCTCATCAAACAATCAATGATAGGAAGGACCGTCTGGCTGGGTGAAGCTCATCAGCGAGGATGGCTTCACGTTCATCCTTCCCGAGAAGGCTGCACAAACGAGCGGCTTCTTCAAGAGCACGCTAAACAGCACAGGTAAGGCGGCTTCCCCTCATACGCGTCATTGAAGATGATCGCTCATCTCCGCATCCTAGTGGGTTTCCAGGAGTCCGAGACCAAAGTCATCCGATGTGGCGAAAGGTAGGGCGCGGCACCCGTCTCTCATCCGCGTCTGCTAAACCAGACTGATTCAACATCTCACAGGGCTGCTGTGCTTGAGACCGTTGTAGAATACCTCGTTTTCAAAGCAGAGTTTGGGCACACATCAGGCAAAAACACGATCCCAGATTTCACGAAACGGATACCAGCGGGACTCGCTCTCGAGATGTCAGTACATTTTCATCATAAGTATCCCATCTATCCTGATAAAGCTAATCTATAGCTTGATGGCTGCGGACTTCTTGGACTGCTGATGGTGTTCGTCGCATGTAGTGCTATTGTCCAGTCCAGCCCGCGGGAGTATTGGAGTGCCTGAACCTAGACGATACGTCTCTCATATGGCTTAGGCTCATTCTCTTGTCCCTCATATCAAAACGTAATCCAGACATGCTGTATACAATGTCAAGATTCGTCGACTGCCGACAGCTTTAGACAACCACGTACAGATACAGTTCGTTACAGTACTTTGTTAGACACTGCTTGGTCGGTATCAATTATGTCTTCTGCATTGCCACTGAGAAGCGCTTCCGCGTCTCCCTAAGGGGTGCTCCTCGTCGTCTCAAAATCGACCCACAGCGACCACGCCGACCGACTCCCCTCATATTCAGCAAAGGTGAGCACATTATCTTCAACGATGGAGGCATGCAGTTCGTCTTGAGGACATGGCCGGGTTGTGAGAGAAAGGGAGGAGAGGACGCGATGGGTGTCGTAGATGATGGATGGATGGAGGGACGGATGGATGTAGTTGTCGGCTGGGTCGCGATGCGAGGGTCGACTGCACCGGCTGCATGCCTCTGTCGACGTTGTTTGCTAGGCCACGCCCTAACCACGGCTGCGTAGATGAAGGTCGAGATCGACTCTTTCTCCGGCTACAAGATCTATCCCTCGAAGGGCAAGCTGTTCGTTCGCGGTGACTCTAAGGTGCGTCCACGTCCATCTATGTTCCCGCCATGCAAGTTTCTAATACGCGACTGCAGGTTTTCCGGTTCGCAACATCCAAGAATGCCTCGCTTTTCCTCCAGCGCAAAAACCCGCGCAAGATCAGCTGGACCCAGTTGTATCGCCGGATGCACAAGAAGGGCACGACTGAGGAGATTGCTAAGAAGCGGTCCCGCAAGACCGTCAAGCACCAGCGTGGTGTCGTTGGTGTTGACCTCGCTACCTTGATGGCTCGCAGGACGGAGGGCAAGGAAGTTCGTGAGAAGGCACGCACCGATGCCATCACCAAGGCAAAGGAGGAGAAGAAGGCGAAGGAGGCCAAGAAGAACAAGGTGCGCCCTCCCCTTGGTTAGTGTGGCAGAACCACTGCTAATCCTTATTCAGCCCGCTCGCCCTGCTGGTACCCACGCCTCCGGCCCCAGAGTGTCTAAGCAGCAGATGAAGGGTGGTAAGGGCGGTCGCTGAGCGTGCTGGAGGAGTATTTTGGGTCCTGTTCATGTATTTCAGATATGACATGAATCCACTCATGCTATGTGACGGGCTGGCATTTCTCTTCGGCCCGTTGATACTCACGGCGAGTGAGTTGCAACCACATTAGCACCCCACCTCCATTGCATCGAATCGCGCGAGTTCTGAGAGTGACTTCCGCTAAAATCCGAGACTACAAGGACCCGTTACCTTCAGGCACTGCAGGCGGATTATACGTGGTTTCGATCTGCAAACGGCCTACATTGTCATATTGCGCACATGGACACAACGAGCTCAAACATCGTTGCTCTTCTGTTTAAGCCAGCGTAGCGGGAGCTCTGTGTATATCCCATCGAATATCGAAGCTATCAAAGTGACGTAGTCGTACCCTTCTGATGAAGTCTCGTCCCACGTCGTCTCCCAGGATCCGAATATTGCGCAAAGCCGGAAGTCTGCCTTTCTCCAAGGCCTTGAGCAAGTCGTCTAACTGTGCCATCAACGAATCATGGCGATCCGAAGTGTCCGCTCGTCGATATACCGTGATTGTGCGAAGGTGATCATGCCGTTCCAAAGGTAGTAGCCAATTCCAGCGTGATCGGGCTGCATCCGCAAGGAGGAGATGTTCCAGGCTGGGAAGTTGGGTGAAGACTTGCCAGAGGCGATCAAACGGGCTATACACCTGTCGCTCGTGATATAGACTTCGAATGGTGCGGTCATGAGCGCGGAGAAATTTCAGCGTATGCTCCTCCATATATGATTCGTCGGCTCGAGTGACATGAAGGTGTTTCAAACTGGGCAGGGTCCATGATACCAACTCTTTGGGTATCTCGGGCAGCTCCACGTGCAATGTGTGTAGGTGTAGAAGACGATTATTCATTGCCGGAGCTTGGGGCCAAGGAGCAGGGTCGGGTTGTGAGTCGGAACCCACACGGTGGGCGATGTGATCGCTCACAAAGCCGATCGACGATGCATGACCCAATTCGAGAACCGGCAGTTGGGATAGAAACTCAGCGAAATGAGAAGGCTTCACAACGATGCTCTCGCCAAACTCGATCCTCCTCAGAGTTCGACCATGGAGCCCGGCAATGTTCTGCAAGAGCTGAACGGAGCAACCCGCACTCCAGTTGTAGGAATAGTAGCGCCCGCGCTCAAATTCGGCCCGGATGCTTCCTCGCGGATTCAGTCGCAATACTTGGAGATGAGAGCAAGCAGAGAGCAAGCCCCAGAGGTTGTCCCAGCCCTCGGTCCACTTCAGGAGCCTACGGTTGACGTCGAAGTCCAGCTCCAGCCTTCGGACCCACCAACCCCGGGAGGGGCGTCCATGTGCCAGTGGCTTTTGTCGCAAACGGGCTGATAGCCGAGTAAAGGCCAATGGTCGTCTGATCAAGAGTATTTCGTACAAGAACTCTTCGACCAATGCGTGGAATGACCGCGAAACGAGGCTGAGCGAACGTTTAAAGTCGAGAGACTGTTCGATGAGTACCCTTGTCTCCAGTCGATCCTCCTTCAATGTTCCCTCTAAGCTCGTCTCGAGGGCCATGGGTACATCGGTTGCGAAACGCAAGATAGAACGAATAATCTCCGGCGGAAGTGCCACAGGCACCTTGTCATCCATGACGGTGTTGTTGAGATTCGTTGCAGAGGGAGATGGAAGAAGAGCCGATGAAAATGACGTGAAGACCGTTCACGGAAGACTCGGACTCGGACACGCGGTCCCTGACCGGACCTCCGAGACGCCAGCTCATCTTTGCGGACGGGGCATTTGGACTTGCCTCCGTCTCAACAACAACGGATCAGATGATGGTGCAGCATATACCCATCTTTCATAGGATACTGTGTTATGGATTAAAGGAAAATCGTTCCGACCAGTCATCAATTCACATCCGCTTTGAGGTACCTTCGGTGTCTCGCCCAATACCCTGCTAATCAGCCTGCTTACAACAGCACCTAGTACCCGTCTTGTCGATGAGATGAGCACCTCCCGCATGCCCTTGATCCACACGGCCCCCAAGACGATTGAGGCATGATAACAACTTGAATCAGCGGATGTCCAGCCACGATGAGGTTGTCGCGGAACGTGCTGGTAATCTGGCCAGAATCGGCAGTTTCGCATGGTTCGAAGTGCTACCCGGGAGCATGAGATCGCGGAGGCTTGTTTGATGCCTAGTCGTAATAGGATATCAGATCGGGTCGCAGTTCCCAAGTGATGCCCATGCGGAGCAGCCTCGCTCCGAGTCTGTTTGGTCGCAGGAATTGTTCGCAAGTCCGACCCGCAACCTGTATCTTCTTGAGTGCGGGAATGCGGCCTTGTTGCACCCGATGTAATAGCTTCTTGACATCCACTATCAAACTGTGCTCGTGAGTTGACATGCCGTTGAACAGGAAGACTGTGATGGCGCGGATCTTCATGTGTGGTCTGGTTGGCAGCACCTTGTCCCATGAACTTCGCCAGCAATCTCTCAATCGAAGGTGCTCCAAGTTGGGAAGCATGTCCAAGATATCGGGCAGGACAACGATCCTCTCGTTCTCCTGATGATAGTAGATGCTGACGATGGAAAGGGCGTGTATGCGCAGAAGGTCACGGACATGATCTTCAACGCCACGGATATAGCGATTCCAGATGGTGATATGTTTCAGCTTTGGCATTTGACCGGCATCGATTTGCAAAGGCATGCTTTCGAGCAACAGTGTGTGAAGATTCTGCAGTTGTTCTCCTGCTGGCAATATTCCGATCCACTTCTTTGACGAGCAAGCAATTGGTGTCAGAGATTCATCCAGCTTGGCTATATGGATGACCTCCAAGCTGCACATAGACGCGAGCATAGGCTGCAAATAGCTACGCGAAAACTTGACGTAACGGGGCATGTCGAGTCTGCGAAGTGTTTTACCGCAAGTCCGGGCCACATTCCGCACGAATTCCTCGGAGCAAACGGTCCAAGCGGGTAGAGAAGAGCTGCCGTCGACACACCACACTCTGTGCAGATCTTCAGAGGAGCTCCAGTGGTAGAAGGACGCCCTGCGCGGGTGGAAGTACAGCGCTTCGAGGTTTGGGCACGCGGGGAGCAAGCCCCACAGAGTGTCCCAAGCCGGCATCCATTCGTCCCTCTCCGACACCTGAAAGTGCATCTCGAGTCGGCGCACACGGTCACCTCGTGCTGGCGGGCCACCACGGTCCCGAGCGCGCAAGAGTGACGGCAAGCGGCGGATGGCGTCGCAGGTCGGAGGACGCGTCAAGACCAGGGCTTCGTACAGGTATTCATCGACCAGGAGGTGGAACGGCTTGCACACGAGGCTCAGCGACGTTTTCGTTTGTAGCGAGTCGATGATCAGCCGTCGCGTCCGCTCGCGGTCCTCGTCCAGCACCCAAAAGCAGCTCGTGTTGAACGCGACGGGTACATCGGTGGCGAGGCGCAGGATGTACTGGACGAGCTCGACGGGAAGCGTATTGAGGGATATGCGGGGCGCTGGGCTGTCGGACAACTCACGTTCGACGCGTTCGGTCCGACATTGTCTGTTACGCTGGGCCCACGCCATGGTTGGGGATGAGACTGAAGAGAGGGGCTCGCGGTGGATGACTCGCCGCGCAGGGCTTTTGAAGGGTCTTACTCATACACACGACAACCGCATTCCCCGAATAACGTTCAACCATATGCACGTGGATTCTGCCGGCTCGGCTCATAAATATCCTCCCTTAATACATGAGCGCGAGGTTTTCTTGTTTTACGAGGCTTTGGTGTCCGGGTAGTAGGCAGTGAAGGGCGAAGCCACGAAGGAATTAATTTCAATAGAACACAAATATATGCCCGCGAAGATGTCAATGTCATTAAATGTGAGCATGATTACAAAGGTGTAAACGTATCCGATTCAGAGACTACCATGCCATGCCTGTAGATTTGGTTGCTCCTTCCATGTGATTCCGAGACGGCTCCACTTTTCACCGAGTTCGCACAGTCCTTGCCGATACTCGTCAAGGAAAGGGCCGCCGACACGTATCTTCTTCAATTGCGGAAGACGCCCTTCTTCTACCGTATTCAGGAGGCTCTCCATGTCGCCAAGCAGACTGCTTTCATCATCAGACGATAAGACGACGAAGAGAGTGAGAATCTGTAAGTTGCTATGGGCTGGAGTCGGAAGAACCATGTCCCACGCTAGGTTCCCGCAATCGCGTAACAGAAGATGCTCCAAGTTCGGCAGCGTCTCGAGAATAGCGGGTAGAGCGGCGTATAATGTATTCTGCTCGTAGTAGAGGCT
Source organism: Calocera viscosa TUFC12733 (assembly GCA_001630345.1). Lineage (NCBI taxonomy): Eukaryota > Fungi > Basidiomycota > Dacrymycetes > Dacrymycetales > Dacrymycetaceae > Calocera > Calocera viscosa. The sequence goes on along the minus strand of KV417294.1, from coordinate 244,137 downwards.
GATGATCGATCCAGCGTGCGATTGTAGCAGGTCGAGAACGGTGGGGGCGACAAAAGTCCCGAGGGATACGTGTCTCACTCTCGGCAAGGAATGGAATGCGATGTCTGAACACAGAATCTGGCCGAGAATGGTATGCAAGTGCGTCATGCGATCTCCTATCGGAAGCGTTCCGGTCCATTGCTTCGAGGTACTGGGGTTCAGCTCGTCATGGTCAACATCGGGGATGCAGATGACCTCTAAGTTCTCCATGCAGGCCAGCATAGCCTGTATACAGTGTTGAGGAACTATGATTCCCCGTCCTATCTCTAGTTTCCGTAGCGTTCCGCCATATCTCCGGGCAATATTGCGCATGAACTGTTCAGAGCAAAATATTGCCCATGGCCAGTGCATAGAGAGGACTTGCGGTTGAAAGAGCAGCGCCTCCAGGTTCGGACATGCGGGAAGCAGACCCCAGAGTAAGTCCCAAGATGTCGACCAGTAACCAGCGTCCTCCTGGAAGTTCAGCTCGAGTCGACGAACGCGTTCGCCACGGGATCGCACATCATCGCATCTTTTCTTCCGAAGGAAAGCAGCAAAGCTACGGAGAGACTCGTAGCGGGGAATATCGGTGACGAGGATGATCTCATACAGGTATTCATCAACCAAAATGTGGAACAGCTTCGACACGATACTGAGAGATAACTTCGTTTTGATCGAGTCGATGATCAGGCGACGCGTCTCGTCGCGATCTCCGTCGAGGACAGACTCAGGGCTCGTATCGAACGCGACGGGCACGTCGGTCGCCAGACGGATGATGGAGCGGACGATCTCGACGGGGAGGGTGTTGATGGATGCACAAGACAGATCGAACGACCATCCTTCGACAGGTTTGATACGCGGCGGGGAGAGGTTGGGAGAATCCTTGACTTGTGATGATCCTTCGACGGGTTCGACACGCGAGGTTGACAGATTGTGAGGACGCTTGGCCGGCGACTGGGACGATCCTTCGATGCGTTCCACGTGTGACGAACGCTCGGCCAGCGACGACGTGGTCGACCGCTTGGAGCGCGTCTGCATGAGCGTTTGAGGAGAAGAACGAAAGGAAAGGGAAATGATGGCTCCGCGTCGCAAGCGGTCTTTATAACGCCGTGGACACGTGACCACGGCCACCCAGAGCGTTACCTCCCAGGCTTGATGCCAGTTTCCCGGCAGCCCCAGCCCACGAACGTCGCCAGCAAGGTCGGAAAGTAGTATGGCCCGCGGATATATATTGGATAAGAAACAATGTCCAGATGATATAATCCATCCCGAGTTATAGATACAGTCTAGGTTGGGGTATCTAGTTACGCTTGTATGCCCACCCTTCGTGGCCGCGATATGCCTCCAGCTCTGCGCAGAGCACTTGCGGGCCTGTTTCATTCGAACCCCGGCACGACGGTTTCATCCTGAGGTGTATGGGCACATGGGCACAGCACTACGGCCTCTGCGCCTCTTTTAGCCGCTTCTCGATTTTGAGATCCTCCGGGCTCACGAAAGCGCCCACCATGCGCGTAAAGCTCGACTCGCCCTTGAGCACGAGGCTGGGCGTGAGCGGCTCGAGTTACTTCATCGCTAGGGATTCCCAGGCGTGATATCTGCGGTGAGGAATGAGTATATGCTGCAAGGGGGTTCGAGGGTGTGGGAAGCAGGAGAAATGGAGGTATTGCAAAGGATGGAAGTAGACGGGACAGGCGAGAGGAGAGAAAAAAAAGGTAGGAAAAGTAGGGAATGGGACGCACGTCAACTGTCCAGACTTGAAGAACTCCCAACCGCTCTCGTCAGCCTTGGAAGACACGTGCACCATATCGATGTCCTCTCCTCTCCAGAAGGGCCAGAACATCGCCCGAGTGCCCAGGACTGTGAGCTCGTGCGGGTAGAGGAGTGCGAGTTCCTGCATGAGCGTCAGCGGGGAGAAGGATGAGGGAGAGGGAATGGGAGACACACCCATGGTTCGGCTACACTGTGCCCTGCCCAGACACTCGAGTCAAAGCTCTCGTACATCGCGAGCCAGCGCTTCAGGAACACGCCTCCCTCCTCACGACAGTCACGGCATTGCACAGTCCTCCAGGCTCTAAAGCCGTGCGTCGGCTGTCCGGGCTCGCCTTCATCCCCAATACCACGTCCTGTGTCATAAGCCCCGCGCCGTCGAAGGAACGCAGGACGTAGGTGTCGATGTCTACGTATATCGGGCCGAAGGCGATGAGCGGCTGGAGACGGAGGACGTCGGCCTTGTGCGCGAAATGGGAGAGACGGTGGCCCTACACTTCTTGAGGGGGTGTGAGTGGGGAGAGCGTGATGTGCGGGGCGAGGAGGTCCTAATAGGGCCCGTGCGGGGGAGAGGCGTGGTGGTGGTGCATGAGCATTAGCCGGGGGCGGAGGGAGAGGAGGGCAGAGCGCAGGGCAAGGTAGTGGAAGTACGGGAGCGGGGGTGGGCGGTCGCCTGACATGTGGTAGATCGTGTGCACTAGGGGCGGGACGGTGTTACCTCTGCTTGGGGCGGGGAAGGTGGTTGTGTTGAGGGAGAGGGTGGGAGGGCGCGGAGGGGAAGAGGGAGGGCGGGACGTAGAATGGGATACAGAGGCGCTCGAAAGTATTGCGCGCGGCCCTGACGCGGATTCCATTTAATTTGCCTATCGGAGATAATGCATGCTCTCCGGGCGCATTTCGGGGAGTTTCCAAGACTGAAACCTCTTACCGGACACTTAATATGTAGTACCTATGGTTCTAAAGAAAGGATCCCGAACATAAAAGGAGGGTGGCCTCACTTAAAAAATGTAGCTATTTGAGTTGTGGGAATGGGCGGCCAGGCACTTTTCCCTGGCTCAGGGCCCGAAACTGCCAAAAGCTGCGAGACAACGGAGCAGATTTCGTCCGCACACTAAATACAAAAGCCTCTCCATACCCTCTGAATTGGTACCTTGGGACCATTGCAATATTGGGGTAATTATCCGGCAAGATGTTGTAGTCTCAGAAATCGTACAAAATGGAACTTGAGAACCTACATTATCTCCGATAAGCGAATTAAATGGAATCCGCGTCAGGGCCGCGCGCAATACTTTCGAGCGCCTCTGTATGATCAGCCATCGTGTCCGCACGCGGTCCTGGTCCAGCACCCAAGAGCAGCTCGTGTCACGCGACGGGAACATCGGTGGCGAGGCGCAGGATGTGCTGGACGAGGACGAGCTCGACGGGAAGCGTATTGAGCAAGTGCACGCGACGTGGGGTGGTCGGACAACTCGCGTTCTGCGTGTTCGGTCCGACTGTTTGCGGGCAGGAAAACGCGCGGTGCAGTGCTCTTGAAGAGTCCCTAGCACGTGACAAGGCTTTCCCCTGATAATCCATGACGAGGAATACACGTCCAAAGGCCCGACTGCACTTGGATCCTGCCGACTCGGTCCACACGTACAGTATACTTATTTGACAGAACGGCGCAAGGTTTCCATGTTTCATGATGCTTTGGTATCGTGGTATTAGGCGGTGGAAGGCGAAAATACCGAGGAATTAGCTTCGATAGAACACACATATGTGCCCACGAAGATGTCAATGTTATTAATGCGAGCATAACTACAAAGGTGTGAAAGTGTCCGATTCACATACCACCATGCCATGCCTGAAGATTTGGTCCCCATGTGATTCCGAGACGGGTCCACGATGCACCGAGTTCGCACAGTCTTTGCCGATACTCGTCACGGTCACCGAACAGGCCGCCGAGTCGTATAGTCTTGAATTGCGGGAAAAGCCCTTCTTCTACCTTCTGTAGGAGGCTCTCCATGTCACGAAGCATACTAGCTTCGTGATAAGACGTAAAGCCGAGGAAGAGTGTGAGAATCCGTAAGTTGCTATGGGCTTGAGTTGGAAGAAGCATGTCCCAGGCTGTCGTCCTGCAATCGCGAACCAGAAGATGCTCCAGGTTGGGAACGGTCTCCAGAATAGCCGGCAGAGCGGAGTGTGATCTATTCTGCTCGTAGTAGAGGCTGACGATAGATCTAGCGTGCAGTCGTAGCAGGTCGAGAACGGTGGGAAGAACAACGGTCCCGAGGGATACGTGTCTCAATTTCGCCAAGGAAGGGAAGGCTACCTCTAAACGCAGCATCTGGCCGAGGATGGTGTGCAAATGCTTCATGCGATCGCCTGTTGGTAGCGTTCCAGTCCATTCCCTCGATGTCCTGGGGTTCAGCGCAGGATGTGCAACATTGCGGATATAGATGACCTCTAAGTTCTGCATGCAGGCCAGCATCGGCTGCATGCAGTGTTGAGGAAACGTGAGGTCGCCTCCTATCTCGAGTCGGCGGAGCGTTCCACCATATCTTCGGGCAATATTGCGCGCGAACTGTTCAGAGCAAAACATTATGATTCGCCAGTAACTGATAGCGAGGCCTCGCGTTTGAAAGAGTAGCGCCTCCAGGTTCGGACATGCGAGCATCAGACCCCAGAGCGAGTCCGAAGACGGCGTCCAGTCATAAGTATTGACGGGAAAGTTCAGCTCGAGTCGACGAACGCGCTCTCCGCGCGATCGTTCAACGCCGCGTCGTTTCTTCCGGAGGAAAACAGCAAAGCGGCGGAGAGAGGCGCAACCGGGAAACTTGGTAAGGAGGATGATCTCGTAGAAATATTCTTCAACGAGAAGGTGGAACAGCTTCGACACGATACTGAGCGACGACTTCGTTGTGATCGACTCGAGGATCAGGCGACGCGTTTCGACGCGATCTTCGTCGAGGACCGACTCGGAGCGCGTGTCAAACGCGACGGGCACGTCAGTTGCCAGACGGATGATGTCGCGGACGAGCTCGACAGGGAGCGTGTTGATGGACGCGCAAGAGATATCGAGCGGCGATCCTTCGACGGGTTCGATGGGTAGCCAAGGGAGATTGGGTGAATGCTTAACTAGTGACGATCCTTCAACAGGCTCGATGTGCGACGGGGAGAAATTGGGAGAATGCATGACTTGTGACGATGCTTCGGTGGGTTCGACGGGCGACGTTGACAGATTGCGAGGACGCTTAGCCAGCGCCTGGGAGGATCCTTCGACGCGTCTGACACACGTGGTCGACCGCTTGGAGCGCGTCTGCACGGGCATTTGAAGAGAAGGAGCGAAGGGCAACGGAGATGATGACTCCGCGCCGCGGATTGTCGACTATATACAGCCTCGTGCACGTGACCGCGGCCACCCAGAGTGTTGCCACCCAGGCTTCATGCCAGTCTTCATGCAGCCCCGGCGGCAACGCTATCATATCAAGCGGCACAACGCGCGCATATATATGATAAGAAAGAACGTCCAGATGATATGATCCATCCCGTAATAGATACAGTTTATGTTAGGGTATCTAATTGCGCGTATATGCTCACCCAAGCGGCACACGCAGCCAAGCCGTCTGTACGGCCCTCTTTCGTGCTGCACAACTGTTGAATGTCCAAACACCTTCTCCGGCTCTCCCAGAGCGCTCGTCAACTTATTTAATCGTCGGAGCAGTTTCCCTGAAACCCCGGGACGGCGTCTCATCGTGCGATACCTTTGGCGGGGCGCTACGGCCTCTGCGCCTCCGACAGCCGCTTGTCGACCTTGAGATCCTCCGGGCCCACGAACGCGCGTACCATGCGCGTGAAACTGGAATCGCCCTTGAGCACGAGGCTCTGCATGAGCGGCTCGAGGTACTTCATCGCTAGGGATTCCCAGGCGTGACATCTGTGTGAGGTGTGAGCATGAGGATAATGTGTTGGCCGAGAGGGTGGGAAGCGAGAAATTGAGGTCTTGGGAACAGGCTGGGAAGTGGACGGGACAGGCGGGAGAGGGACAGCAGGAGATGGGGATGGGAAAGAAGGGAATAGGACGCACGTCAACTGCCCAGACTTGAAAAATTCTCAACTGCTCTCGTCAGCCTTAGACGGCAGGTGCACCATATCGATATCCTCCCCCCGCTAGAGGGGCCAGAACATCGCCCAAGTGCCCAGGACAGTGAGCTCGGGCGCGGGTAGAGAAGGGCGAGTTCCTGTATGAGCGTCAGCGAGAAGAAGGGAGAGGGAGAGGGAACGGGAGACGTACCCACGGCTTGGCTACACTGTGCGCTGGCCAGACACGCAAGTCAAAGCTCTCGTACGTCGCCAGCCAGCCCTTGAGGAACGACGCATCCTTCCTCGCGACGATCACGGCATTGCATAGCCCACGCGGCTCCACAGCCGTCCGCCGGCTGTCCGGGCTCGCCTCCATCCCCAGTACCACGTCATGTGTCATCAGCCCTGCACGGTCAAAGGAGCGGAGCACGTAGGTGTCGATGAGCAGCTGGAGGGGCGGACGTCAGCCTGGTGCGCGAAGTGGGAGAGACGGTGGCCGTACACTTGTTGAGGGCGTGTGAGTGGGGAGAGCGTGATGTGAGGGGCGAGGAGGTCCCAGTAGGGCCCGTGGGGCGGAGAGGCGTGATGGTGGTGCGTGAGCATTAGCCGGGGGCGGAGGGAGAGGGGGGCAGAGTGCAGGGCGAGGTAGTGGAATTAGGGGACCGGGGTGGGCGGTCACCTCAGAGGGGGTAAATCGTGTGCACTAGGGGCGGGACGGTGTTCCCTCTGCTTGGGGCGGGGAAGGTGGATTTGTTGAGGAGAGGTCGGGCAGCGCGGGAGGTCGCGCGGAAGGTGTGGGGAGAGTGACGACGAGATGAGTACCCTGTACGTGTACTCTCGCGCGCGCCGGGGGCAATTTGCCCCCGCATTTCCTAAAAAGGCAATGTTTGGCCTCG
>KV417294.1:111065-235869 GCA_001630345.1 Calocera viscosa TUFC12733 | reverse complement strand
TGAACTCTCTGGCGATTTGGCTTAGCTCTGTGGCAGACAGGAACTGTGCCAAAGCGAGGCAAGTTCTGGTTCATTGGGTGTTCCAACTGGACTCCTGAAGATCGCCATAATCATATTCAACACTATGTACCCAACAATATCGATGAGGGTGAGCTTCTACAGCTATTCTCAGGCAAGAAACTCGATTTGGAAGGCATGGAAGCCTTCATAGGCAAGCAGTGCACTCAGCTCTTCCATCCTTCCACAGGACTAAAGCAGAAAAGCTGCAGTAAGTGCGACCTCTTTCCTTTGCATATTAAGCTTACCCTGCGATAGAAATGACCCACATCAATTCAGAGGGCTTGCTGGTGCAGGGCACAATGCAATATCGACCTTGTCATGCCACAATGTCGATTTGGGTGCCCCTGGATGATACAGACCTGCGATCTGTGGTTCTCCTGGGGCCTCAACCACACAACCATCCTTCCTTTCCTGAGCATAAGCTTAGTGCTGAGGCGAAGCAAGCTGCTGCTCAGTGCTTTCTTGCTGCAGGAGGTGTCACAGCAAAGCCAAGTACTGTCGATTCTGGGGCTACCACATTGGCGCTTTTGGGGCAGCCTCTCAGTGGAAAGTTCCCTTCATTTCGAGACAAGAGAAAGGTCAGAGACTTTGTCCATGCGCAGAGGCTTGAGGTGGCCCCCCTGGGGCTTGAATGGCTGGGTTAGTGCTGTCATTTTGGTTCTAGAAATCGATACTAATCATTGATAGGCATTATCAATGCTGCTGAAGAAGATGGAAGACTTCCAGCAAATGAACAGTATATTCGATCCACCATTTCGCAGCAAGGCATCCATATTGTTGTTACAATGAACCCAGTGCTTGCAGAGCTCATTCATACCTGTCGATTCCTTGCCTGTGACTTCACTTTCAAGAGAGTTCATGGGAAGTTTAATGAATGGGAGGTGGCAAGTTTCTTGGATGGTATTAACGAAAGTATGTGTCTCTTCCCCTTATACAACTGCTTCTCATGAGTCCCCAGACCTTACTCTTGCTCGCCTTTACAGTGATTCCATGTCATTGGAGGCATTTCGCCTCATTTGGGATGGTTTCTTCAGAGCAGTAGAAACCACAACTCGCCACAGCCTTCATTTCAAAGCATTCCACAAAAGCGGCAACCTAAGCACCATAATCTGCGATGCAGATGCTCCTCAGGCTCAAGCTTTAGGTGAATACTTCCTGAAAATCAATCGTCCTATGGTCAGTGGCATAGAAGAATCCCTCCCAGAGCGACTTCTGTTGTATGCCTTCAAATCTTGCATATTTCATTTCAATCAGTGAGTCGCCCCTTATCCTTCTGTTTCTAACTAAGAAAACCTTTAGAAATGCCAGTGGGCTATCCAAGAAAGGTGCAACAGCCGAAGATGTCAACAAAATCCTTTCCTATCCTTCAATAAAAGACCCAGAAACGCGCCTTTACTTCAAAACATGGTGTGAAGAACATCCCCTTGAATCGATCAAATGTGTGCCCCATTGCTCTTGTTTCTTCCTCTTCTAAACCCCACAGCAGCTTGGTATCGGAACAAGCTTGGCCTCCCCTGGTATTTACCTTCAGTAAATCGGTTTGAAAGCCCAATGGACAGAGAGCTTTGGATAACCACTCCCAATACCTCCAATTCAAGCGAAATTAGTCATGTCATCAGTAATCGCAAGACAACCACTGGCTTACCTTTATTAACGGCAATCTCAGCGTGAGCCTCTTCTTCACACACTTTCCATGTTGCTAACCTATTTACAGAGCCAAGTTGCATGATCAGGAAGTGGCAGAGAGAGTCCAGTCAGCCTTCCAAACCTGCATCCCTACAAACAGGCATAATTCGCTCCAAGATCGCATGAATCGCCAGCTTGGACGTATCAGATCCAAAGCATCAAAGGTTCAGCAGTTCAGAAGTGCCGAAAAGACTGCCATTCAAGAGGTTTTACCTATGGCAGAGAGGCCAGAAACTGCAGAAGCGCAGGGAGAACAAGGCCCCTCTGTTGCAGGGCCGCGTTTCATAAGAATAAAGTTAGGTGATTCAATTTCTTATAAGAAAATCTAGAAATATATCTTCTTGGCATTCACTTCCTCAATTTATTTCGAAATTGGTTCATAATTGAATAAACTGTTCTCATTCAACATTTGTGCGAGCCCTAACAAGGGCCAGGAAAGCGAGGGTCCGCTCCAGGACGAAATTTCCGACAGCGCGCGGACCGTCGAAATTGACTTTTTAAGCTTAGTCATAACTCCCCATTTTTCTGGCGCCGTCGGATAGGTCTAGGTGAGTAGATTGACCTCACAGAATTTCATTGCTTACAAATAACTATAATATTGCTTAAATGACGCAGAGATTTGCGTTGCGCAAGGCCAAACATTGCCTTTTTAGGAAATGTGGGGGCAAATTGCCCCCGGCGCGCGCGAGAGTACACGTACAGGGTACTCATCTCGTCTATACTCGTGTGGGGAGGGGAAGAGGGAGGGCGGGACGTAGAATGGGATGCGGGCTGTGTGATCACCCGTCGCGTCCGCACGCTGTCCTCGTCCAGCACCCAAGAGCAGCTCGGTCAAACGCGACGGGAACATCGGTGGCAAAGTGCAGGATGTACTGGACGAGCTCGACGGGAAGCGTATTGAGAAGTGCACGCGACGTGGGGTGGTCGGACAACTCGCGTTCGACGCGTTCGGTCTGAGAGCGTTTGCGTGTCGGAAAACCCACGTAACAACAGCTTTCCCCTGATAAAGAATACACGTCCAAAGGCCGGTCTGCACCAGAATCCTGCAGGATCAGCTCATGACTCTGCTGATTCAACAGACGAGCGCAGTTTCAGGACGCGTTTTGGACCAGGTTTTAGTGTCCAGACCCAGGGAATGCATTGCACAAACGTCTGAAACTAACTAAAGCCAACAGAATGACAGAGATGTTGAACTATCCACTCTATCAGATGAAATACCACGCATTCACCTTTGGTTTCTTCTCCCATGTAATACCCAGACAGCTCAATGCGGCAACTTGGTAGGGTTCTGGGTCGTACGTTGTAGCGAGATGGCCGCCATGTCGTATCTTTTTGAGTTGCGGAAGACGTCTTTCTTCTAGGCGCTCCTGGAGAGACGTCATGTCCAGTAATCCACTGGTGTCCCAGATGGGATTATCCATTAAGAAGATTGTAATTGTCCGGAGGTTCGCGTGAGGCTGGGCTGGAAAAAGCATATACCAATCTGCCGCCCCGTAGATATGCAACCTAAGGTGCTCCAACTTAGGCAGTGTCTCCAAGAGAAGCGGTAGCGATATGTGGCTTCTAGTTTCATAGTAGAGGCTGATGATGGAAGAAGCGTTACGAAGCAGCAGACTCCGAACAACCGAGTCCACGTCGGAGGAGTAAGAATGACTGACAGAGACGTGTCTCAACCGCGGCAAGGCATGCGTGACTTCTTCGAAGGGAAGAGGCTGGAGGAGGAGGGTATGTAAGTGCTGCATTTGCTCTTCCATAGGCAACGTTCCGGTCCATTGTTTGTTCCGTTCCAACGGTAGATATCGTTCGAGGTCGCGGATGTAGAGGACCTCTAAGCGGCTCATACAGGCGAGCATAGGCGGCAAGCAAGACAGACGAAAGCTAATTCCCCCTCCCATCTCCATTCGTCGAAGTAGTCCGCCATAGTGCCGGGCAATATTCCGCACAAATTTCTCAGAGCAGTAGAATGTCCATAGGGACCTTGAGCTATCCAGGCACACACCTCCATGATCATGGACGTTGTACCGTGCGTGATTGTACGGGCCCTGCGGTTGAAAGAGCAACAACTCCAGATTGGGGCATGCAGGAATCAAGCCCCAAAGCGAGTCCCACGATGTCGTCCAACCCTTTGATTCCATGTGGAAGTGTAGCTCGAGTCGACGAATGCATTCACCGTGCGATCGTACGCCATCTGGTTGTGTGGTCTTGAGGAAAGCAGCGAAGAGACGGAGAGTCTTGGATCCAGGAAACTTGGTGAGGAGGAGGATCTCATACAGATATTCATCGATCAGGACATGGAACAGCTTCGAGACGATACTGAGCGCCGACTTCGTTTTGATCGACTCGATGATTAGGCTCCGCGTTTCGACGCGATCTTCGTCCAGGACGGACTCGGAGCGCGTGTCGAACGCGACGGGAACTTCGGTGGCCAGACGGATGATGTAGCGGACAAGCTCGACGGGGAGGGTGTTGATTGACGTGCACGACCTGTCGAAGGACGATCCTTCGACGGGTTCGATACGGGGCTGTGAGAGGTTGGAAGAATCCGTGACTTGTGATGATCCTTCGACGTGTTCGACGCGCGATGTTGACAGATTGGGAGGACGCTCGGCCAGCACCTGGGACGATCCTTCGACGCGGTTGACGCGCGTGGTCGATCGCTTGGAGCGCGTCTGCACGGGCATTTGAAGCGAAGGAACGAAAGGAAAGGGAAATGATGACTCCGCGTCGCAGCGTGGTCGACTATACAAAGCCCTGGGCACGTGACCACGACCACCAAAGCGTTGCTAGGCTTCATGGCGGTTTCCATGCAGCCTCAGGCGACTCAATGCGCAAAGCGTTACCCGCAAAGCTCGCAAGCAGCAGCATCCAACAACATAAGCCCCAGCGGCAAAGCTATCATTGCAAGCGGGACAACCCGCGCATATATAAAATAGAAAGAACGTCCAGATGATATGATGCATCCCGAGTAATAGATACAGTTTATGTTAGGGTATCTAGTTGCGCTTGTATGCGCACCCATGGCGGCATCCGCAGCCAAGCCCTCTGTACGACCCTCCTCCCAGCTACATACGCAACAATGTCCAAACATCCTCTGCGGCACCCCCAGAGCGCTCGTGAACCTATTTCATGGTCGGAGGTGTTTCCCTGAAACCCTGGCACGACGGTTTCATCCTGAGGTGTGTGGGCGGGGCGCGACGGCCTCTGCGCCTCTTTTAGCCGCTTCTCGACCTCGAGATCCTCCGGGCCCACGAACGCGCATACTATGCGCGTGAAACCAGACTCGCCCTTGAGCACGAGGCTGGGGGTGAGCGGCTCAAGGTACTCGGCGCGGTGCTACCCCTGCGCCCCCGTCAAGCGCTTTCGACCTTTAGATCCTCTGGGCCGACGAAAGCGCGGACCATGCGCGTGAAGCTCGACTCGCCCGAGAGCACGAGGCTCGGCGTGAGCGGCTCGAGGTATTTCATGGCCAGGGATTCCCAGGCGTGGTATCTATGCGGATGTGAGCATGCGAACACGATGTTAGGAAAAGAAGGGAATCTACTCACGTCAACTGCCCGGACTTGAAGAACTCCCATCCGCTCTCGTCAGCTTTGGAAGGCACGTGCACCATATCGATGTCCTCTCCTCTCCAGAGGGGCCAAAACATCGCTCGAGTTCCCAGTACTGTGAGCTCGGGCGGATAGAGGAGTGCCAGTTCCTGCACCGCGGTCAGTGCAAGGTAGGAGAGGAGATGCAGAGCGAGATAGGCAGAGGGAAGGAAGGGAACGGGAGACGCACCCATGATTTCGCTACACTATGCCCTGCACGGACGGTCGAGTCAAAGCTCTCGTACGTCGCTAGCCAGCGGTTCAGGAACGGCGCCTCCCTCCTCGCGACAATCACGGCATTGCAGTCCTCCCGGCTCTAAAGCCGTCCGCCGGCTGTCCGGGCTCGCCTCCACCCCGAGTACCACATCCTGCGTCATCAGCCCCGCTCGGTCGAAGGAGCGCAGGACGTAGGTGTCGATGTGTACGTATATCCCACCGAAGGCGATGAGCAGCTGCAGGCGGAGGACGTCGGCCTTGTGCGCGAAATGGGAGAGGCGGTGGCCGTATACTTCTTGAGGGGGTGTGAGCGGAGAAAGCGTGATGTGTGGGGCGAGGAGGTCCTAGTATGGTTCGTGGGGGGCCGAGGCGTGATGGTGGTGCATGAGCATTAGCCGGGGGCGGAGGGAGAGGAGCGCAGCTGCGCAGGGCGAGATAGTGGAAGTACGGGAGCGGGGCCGGTCGGTCGCCTGAGAGATGGTAGATCGTGTACGTAGGGGCGGGACGGTGTCACCCCTGCTGGGGACGGGGAAGGAGAGCTCGGGGAGCGCGGGGAGGCGACGAGGGAGGGCGGCCCGGGCACGTAGAATCCGATGCGGGCTGTGTGATCGGCCATTGTGTCCGCACTCGTCCAGCACCCAAGAGCAGCTCGTGTCGCATGCAGCGAGCACATCGGTGGTGAGGTGCAGATGTACTAGACGAGCTCGATGGGAAGCGTATTGAGAAGTGCAGGGAGGGCGGAGCGGTTCGATAACTTGCGTTCGACGTGTTCGGTCTGAAATCGTTTGTGCGTTGGAAACCGTTGCGTGCAACGCTCTTGAAGAATCGCTAGCACGTGACAACAGCTCTCCCTTGATAATTCTATTACGAGGAATACACGTTCAAAGGCCCGTCTGTGCCTGGATCCTGCTGGCTCGGCTCACACGTACAGTATGCTTAGTTGGACAGACCGGCGCGAGGTTGTCTTATTGAAAGATGCTTTGGTGCCCAGGTAGTAGGCCGTGAAGGGCGAAAATACCGCGGAGTTACCTTCTATAGAACACAAATGTATGCTCGCGAAGATGTCAATGTTATTACTGCGAGCATGATTACAGAGGTGTAAAAGTATCCGGTTCAAAGAGTACCATGCCATGCCTTTAAATCTGGTCGCTCCTCCAATGTAAGTCCGAGACGGCTCCACATTTCACCGAGTCCACGCAGCTCTTGCCGATACTCGGGATGGAAGTAGCCGCCGAGTCGTATCTTCTTGAATTGTGGAAGACGCCCTTCTTCCACGATCTTTAGGAGGCTGTCCATGTCGCCCAGCATACTTTGGTGTTCATAAGACGAAAACATGAAGAAGATTGTGAGAATCCGTAGGTTGCTATGTGCTTGGGTCCGGAGAACCATGTCCCACGCTGAGTTCCTGTAATCCTGTACCAGAAGATGCTCCAAGTTCGGCAGTGTCTCGAGAATAACCGGCAGAGGGGCGTATACTATATTCTGCTCGTAGTAGAGGCTGACGATGGATCCAGCGTGCAATCTTAGCAGGTCGAGAACGGTGGGAGGGACAAAAGTACTGAGGGATATGTGTCTCAATCTCGGAAAGGAATGGAATGCTCCCTCTGCACGCAGAGTGCGGCCGAGGATGGTATGCAAATGCTTCAAGCGATCTCCTATTGGTAGCGTTCCGGTCCATTCCTTCGATACACGGGGATTCGGCGTGTGATGTCCATTGCCACAGATGTAAATGACCTCTAAGTTCTCCATGCAGGCCAGCATGGGCTGCATGCAGTGCTGAGGAAACTGGATGGCCCCTCCCATCTCGAGGTTGCGTAGCGTTCTGCCATATCTTCGGGCGATATTGCGCGAAAACCGTTCAGAGCACAATATTGTCATTGGCCAGTGCGTTATAGTCAAAACTTGTGGTTGAAAGAGCAGCGCCTCCAGGTTCGGACATGCGGGCAGCAGGCCCCAGAGCGAGTCCCAAGACGTCGTCCAGTCATGAGCATGGATGACGAAGTTCATCTCGAGCCGACGAACGCGCCCTCCAAGCGATCGTACGACGCCGCGTGTTTTCTTCCGGAGGAAAGAAGCAAAGCGACGGAGAGACGCGCAACCGGGAAATTTGGTAAGAAGGATGATCTCGTACAGGTATTCTTCAACCAGAATGTGGAGCAGCTTCGACACGACACTGAGCGACGTCTTCGTTTTCATCGACTCGAGGATCAGGCGACGCGTCTCGTCGCGATCTTCGTCCAGAACCGACTCGGAGCGCGTGTCGAACGCGACGGGAACCTCGGTGGCCAAACGGATGATGTAGCGGACGAGCTCGACGGGGAGGGTGTTGATAGACGCACAAGGCATATCAAACGACGATCTTTGGACGAGTTCGATGCGTGACAGGGAGAGGTTGGGAGAATACTTGAGTAGTGACGATACTTCGACGGGCTCGATGCGCGGCGGGGAGATGTCGGGAGAGTGCTTGATTCGTGACGATCCTTGAGGGGGTTCGACGGACGTTGGCAGATTGCGAGGACGCTTGGCCAGCGACGGGGACGATCCTTCGACGCGTTTGACACGTGAAGAACGCTCCACCAGCGACGACCGTTCGACTCGTTCGGCGCGCGCCGTCGACCGCTTGGAGCGCGTCTGCATGAGCGTTTGAGGAGATGGAACGAAAGGAAAGGGAACTGATGGCTCCGCGTCGCAGGTGATCGACTATATGAGCCCTTGGGCACGTGACCCCGACTACCAAGAGCGTTGTCTCCCAGGCTTGATGCTGGCTTCCATGCTGCCTCAGCGGCAAAGCTATCATAGCAAGCGGCACCGCCCGCATATACTGTGTAGAATGGAAGGAAGGTCCAGATGATATCCGTCCTGAGTAATAGATACAGTTTATGTTAGGGTATCTAGTTGCGCTTGTATGGGCGCCCATGGCGGCATCCGCAGCCAAGCCCTCTGCACGCCCCTCTTCCGGGCTACGCAACAATTGAATGTCCAAACACCCCCTCCGGCTCTCTCAGAGCGCTCGCAAACCTATTTCATCGTCGGAGCTGTTTCTCTGAAACCCCGGCACGACGTTTCATGCGGAGGTGTGCAGGCGCGGCGTTACGGTCCCTGCGCCTCCGACAGCCACTTCTCGACCTTCAGATCCTCCGGGCCCACGAAGGCGCGTACCATGCGCGTGAAACCAGACTCGCCCTTGCCAGTGAGCACGAGGCTGGGAGCTGAGCGGCTCGAGGTACTTCATCGCGAGGGATTCCCAGGCGTGATACCTGCGGAGAGGAGTAAGTATATGCTGCTGCAAAGAGGTTGGGGGGTGGGAAGCAGGAGAAACGGTGGTATTGCCAATGGTGGAAGTAGATGGAACAGGCGAGAGCAGAAAAAAGAAGGTAGGAAAAGAAGGGAATGGGACGCACGTCAACTGCCCGGACTTGAAAAACTCCCAACCGCTCCCGTCAGCCTTGGACGGCACGTGAACCATATCGATATCCTCTCCTCTCCAGAGGGGCCAGAACATTGCCCGAGTGCCCAAGACTGTGAGCTCGCGCGGGTAGAGCAGTGCGAGTTCCTGCATGCGCGTCAGCGGGGAGAGGGGGAGGAGAAGGGAACGGAAGACGCACCCAAGGTTTGGCTACACTATGCCCTGCCCAGACACTCGAGTCAAAGCTCTCGTACGTCGCTAGCCAGCGGTTCAGGAACGGCGCATCCTTCCTCGCGACAATCACGGCGTTGCATAGCCCACCGGGCTCGAGGGCCGTGCGCCTGCTGTCCGGGCTCGCCTCCATCCCCGGCACCACATCCTCCGTCATCAGCCCCGTGCGGAGGACGAAAGTGTCGATGTCTGTATATCCCGCCGAAGGCAATGAGCAGCTGGAGGCGGAGGACGTCGGCCTTGCGCGGAAAATGAGAACCTCTTGCGGGGCCATGAGTGAGGAGAGCGTGATATGGGGGGAGCGGAGGTCCCAGTATGGTCCGTGCGGCCGGATGGTGGTGGTACATGAGCATTACCGCGGGGCGGGGAGAGACTCGTACATGCATTTTAGTCGACGAACAGGTGGAACGGCTTGCAGGCGAGGCTTAGCGACGTCCTTGTCTGCCGCAAGTCGACGATCAGCCGTCGCGTCCGAGTCTTCACGCCGTCCTCGTCCAGCACCCAACACCAGCTCGTGTCGAACGCGACGGGAACATCGGTGGTGAGATGCAGGATATACTGGACGAGCTCCACGGGAAGCGTATCGAGAGATGTGCGGGGCGGGCAACGTTCAATGCTTTCGGCGGGCTCTCAAAGAGTCCTAGCACCGGACAACAGCGGTCCCCTGATAATCGTATGACGAAGAATGCACGTCCGAAGGCTCGTCTACACCTGAACTTGCCGGATCAACTCATGAGTACGCTTGTTCAACAGACGAGCGGGAAGTTCTCCTGTTTCATTATGCTTTTGGTGTCCAGATACATGGGATGTACAAACGCCTGAAACTAATTAATGCGAAGAGAATCACAGAGATGTGCAACTAGACAAATCGGGGGTGGTAGATATACCATACCTTCAGATGTGGCTTCTCCTCCCACATGATACCAAGACCGCTCAATGCCTCCACTTCGTGAGGTTCTGGGTCGTACGATGCGGCGCGATAGCCCCCGAGTCTTATCGTCGTGAGTTGCGGAAGATGACCTTCTTCCAGGAACTTCAGGAGAGACTTCATGTCCAGTAATACACGGGTCGAAATAGGACCAGGGGTGAAGAAAAAGATGGTGATAGTCCGGAGGTTCGCGTGAGCCTGGGCTGGAAGAAGCATATACCAATCTGCCACCCCGTAGATCTCCAACCGAAGGTGCTCCAACATTGGCAGGGTCTTCAAGAGAACCGGTAGCGATACGTGAATTCTGGTCTCATAGGACAGGCTGATGATCGAAGAAGCGTTACGATGTAGCAGATTCCGAACAAAGGAGTCCACGTTGAGGTGGGAGTAAGACTGATTGACAGAGACGTGTCTCAACCGCGGCAACGCATGCGTGACTGCTTCGAAGGGAACAGGCGGGAGGAGTAGGGTATGCAAGTGCTTCATTTGATTTTCCACAGGCAGCGTTCCGGTCCATTGCTTGTTCGGATTCACCTGTAGATATCGCTCGACGTCGTGGATGTAGAGGACCTCTAAGCGGCGCATACACGCGAGCATAGGTTGCAAGCAAGACAGAGAAAAGCCAATGCTTCCTCCTATCTCCAGCCGTCGAAGCTGTCCGCCAGAGTGTCGGGAAATATTTCGTGCAAATTTCTCAGAGCAATTGAATTTCCATGGGGACCCTGCGCTATCCAGGCAGACCCCTCCATGATCATGGTCATGGACGTGGTACCCTCTGTAATTGTATAGGCGCTGAGGTTGAAAGACCAACAATTCCAGATTGGGGCATGCAGGAATCAAGCCCCAAAGCGAGTCCCAGGCTGTCGTCCAGACTTTTGATTTGATGTGGAAGTGTAGCTCGAGTCGACGAATGCGTTCACCGCGCGATCGCACGCTCCCTGGTTGTTCGATCTTGAGGAAAGCAGCAAAGCGATAGAGGGGCTTGCATCCAGGAAACTCTGTAAGCAGGAGGATCTCGTACAGGTATTCATCGACCAGGACATGGAACAGCTTCGACACGATACTGAGCGACGACTTCGTTTTGATCGACTCGATGATTAGGCTCCGCGTTTCGACGCGATCTTCGTCCAGGACCGACTCGGAGCGGGTGTCGAAAGCGACGGGAACATCGGTGGCCAGACGGATGATGTAGTCGACGAGCTCGACTGGGAGGGTGTTGATGGACGCACGGGATATATCGAGTGATGACCCTTGAACGAATTCGGTTCGCGACGGGGAGAGGTTGTGAGGCTGCTTCAAGTGAACTGGTGACGATCCTTCGACGGGCTCGATGCGCGGCGGGGAGAAATTGAGAGAATGCATGACTTGTGAGGATCCTTCGGCGGGTTCGACGCGCGACGTGGACAAATTGCGAGGACGCTTAGCCCGCGACTGGGATGATCCCTCGACGCTTTTGAAGCGTGACGAGCGTTCCGCCACCGACGACGTGGTCGACCGCTTGGAGCGCGTCTGCACGGGCATTGAAGGAGAAGGAACGAAAGGAAAGGGAACGATGATTCCGCGTCGCAGGTGGACGACTATATACGCCCTTGGGCACGTGACCCTGACTACCAAGAGCGTTGTCTCCCAGGCTTGATGTCCGGTTTCCATGCAGCCTCAGCCGACACAATGCGCGTAGCGTATCAGCGAGGCTAGCAAGCAGCAGCATACAACAACATGACGAGACGAGAAAGAGCGTCCAGATGATATGATCCATCCCGAGTAATAGATACAGTTTATGTTAGGGTATCTAGTTGCGCGTATATGCGCACCTTGGTGGCCGAGGAATGAAGCCGTGCGCCAGACCTACACAGAGCACTTGTGGACCTGTCTCGAACCTCGGCATGCCGTTTCATGCTGAGGTGTGTAAGCGGCGGTGCTACGACCCCTGCGCCTCCTTCAGCCGCTTCTCGACCTTTAGATCCTCCGGGCCCACGAAGGCGCGTACCATACGCGTGAAGCTCGACTCGCCCTTGAGCACGAGGCTGGGGGTGAGCGGCTCGAGGTACTTCATCGCTAGGGATTCCCAGGCGTGATATCTGCGGAGAGGAGTAAGTATATGCTACAAAGGGGGTCGAGAGGGTGGGAAGCAGGAGAAATTGAGGTATTGCCAATGGTGGAAGTAGATGGGACAGGCGAGAGCAGAAAAAGAAGGTGGGAACAGAAGGGAATCTACTCACGTCAACTGCCCTGACTTGAAGAACTCCCACCCGCTGTCATCAGCCTTGGAAGGCACGTGCACCATATCGATATCCTCCCCTCGCCAGAGGGGCCAGAACATTGCCCGAGTACCCAGGACGGTGAGCTCGCGCGGGTAGAGGAGTGCCAGTTCCTGTATGCGCGTCAGCGGGGAGAGGGGGAGGAGAAGGGAACGGGAGACGCACCCATGGTTTGGCTACGCTGTGCCCTGCCCAGACGCTCGAGTCAAAGCTCTCATACGTCGCCAGCCAGCGCTTCAGGAACGGCGCGTCCTTCCTCGCGACAATCACAGCGTTGCATAGTCCCCCCGGCTCTAAAGCCGTGCGCCGGCTGTCCGGACTCGCCTCCATCCCCAGCACCACATCCTGTGTCATCAGCCCCGCGCGGTCGAAGGAGCGCAAGACGTAGGTGTCGATGTCAACGTATATCCCGCCGAAGGCGATAAGCAGCTCGAGACGGAGGACGTCGGCCTTGTGCGCGAAGTGGGAGAGGCGGTGGCCGTATACTTCTTGCGGAGGCGTGAGCGGGGAGAGCGTGATGTGCGGGGCGAGGAGGTCCCAGTATGGTCCGTGCGGGGGTGAGGCGTGATGGTGGTGCATCAGCATGAGCCGAGGGCGGAGGGAGAGGAGGGCAGAGCGCAGGGCGAGGTAGTGGAAGTAGGGGAGCGGGGGTGGGCGGTCGCCTGAGAGATGGTAGATCGTGTGCACGAGGGGCGGGACGGTGTTACCCCTGCTTGGGGCGGGGAAAGTAGATGTGTTGAGGGAGAGGGCAGGGAGAGCGGGGAGGTCGCGTGGGAGGTGTGGGGAGGGGAAGAGGGAGGGCGGGATGTAGAACGGGATCCGCGCTGTCAGCGCTAGCGAGCTCGAGGCGTATGACGGGGAGGAGGGGATGGGCAGCGGGCGGAGAGTGCCGAGGTAGTACGTCGTTGACAGGCAGAGGAGGGCGAGGAGAGCGAGGAAGACGCGGGAGGGGAGGAAGGGGAACGCCCCCGGGAGTCCGAGCATCTTGCCCCGCTTCGGTGGCCAGGGGCGACGGCGCGCAGGCCGGAATGGGAGGGGGAGGGGAAGGGGGAGACGCCCTGCGCGTCTCGGACGGGCGTGGGCGAGCAGGTCGGCCCGCGAGGTCGGGGAAGGCCGCCTGGCTGGACTACGGCTACGGCTTCAGGCTGCGGGAGGGCGCTGGGCACCTGTCCGGCCGGGCTTGCTCCAGTAGACGCTGGGTGTGGGGTAGCACAGAGAGAGAGAGAACGCGCAGCGGAGAGCAGAGACGTCGAGCAGGTCAACGCGCGCAGTCTTTGGGCGACGGGAAGCAGGCGGAGGTGGTGAAGGATAATCTTGCACTGCCACCGTGCGAGGGTCACATTCCTGCGCCACATCAAGGGTTACTTGGCACGTTTCACAGCCTGAGCTTAGGCTAG
Source organism: Calocera viscosa TUFC12733 (assembly GCA_001630345.1). Lineage (NCBI taxonomy): Eukaryota > Fungi > Basidiomycota > Dacrymycetes > Dacrymycetales > Dacrymycetaceae > Calocera > Calocera viscosa. The sequence continues at coordinate 222,100 of KV417294.1, read as the reverse complement.
TGCAGTGGGGGGGGCGCATACACGGTGCAACAACTGCTTTACGACCTTGCGCTCGACCCCTCTGTACACTCCCTCGTCCCCAGAAGCCCCAGCACCAAACAAGATGTCCTTGTTCCCCGCCTCGCTCCTCCCGCCCTCCTCCCTCTCGGACCTCGTCCTCCGCCCGCTGCACAAAGACGACCACCTCCTCGGCCACCTCGACGTGCTCGCCGTCCTCTCCCCCACGCCCCCGCTCTCAGCAGAACAGTATGCCGCCATCTGCGAGTCGATGACCTCCCGACCGGAGACGTGCGTCCCTGCTCTGCTCTCCCCGTCCCTCTGCAAGCGTTGACGGCTCACGCAGGTACTACCCCATCGTCGTCTTCGCCCCCTCCCAGCACAAGATCGTAGCCACCGCGACCCTCCTCGTCGAGCGCAAGTTCCTCCGCGCCGGCGGCCTAGTAGGTCACATAGAAGACGTCGCCGTCTCCTCCCTCGCGCAGGGCCGGGGGCTCGGCAAGGTCCTAGTGGTCACCCTCGCGGCGCTCGCGGAGAAGCTCGGGTGCTACAAATGTATCTTGGACTGCTCTAAGGAGAATATTCCGTTTTACGAGAAGTGTGGCTTTTACCACAAGGAGTACGAGATGGTGCGTCCCATCTTCTTGTGCGGCTGCTTGCTCGGACGAGTGCTGACCCGCGCTAAGGTCCAGTATTTCGGCGCAGCGAAGAAGCCCTTGCCGGCCACGCCCACGCCGACCAGCTCCGCCCCAGCCCCAGAACCTTCACCCTCCAAAGCCGCAAACCTGTAACCCCTATGCCTGCCGACTCTGCTCTACTGGAAGGGTCAGCCTGGCCGGGGGCGCGTTGTGGTCGTACGACACGCGCTGTTGTTGTATTTTTAGCATTTGACAGGAATATGGAAAACTCATTCACCTATTGCCGACCTTGCAGCGTATGGACTGCCGTGCGGCAGGGAACGGCGCTCGCCCAGCGACCGGCACTGAGGAGCCGACTCATCTGTCACCGTGAAGGGGATTGCCAAGCCTGTGCTGCTGCCTGCATATATCGTGCATGTATGCTCCCCTTGTGGTATTTCGAACGAAGCTTGTCCGAGAAAGGGTTTGCAGGCATACATGCGCTGCCCATGTGTCAGGCGCTGTATGTATCCTGGTCGCTGCACCCAAGCAGGCTGCAAGTGTCCTCATCCTCCGTCGTACACGTCATGGCACGAGTTCATCGTCCCCTTCTGCGCAAGGTCCGGTCGCAGCGTACACACACACGGCCGGTACGTCGCGCTTGATCGTCTTTCGCTGGTGCGTACCCAAAGCAAGATCGCAGCACATGTCGAGGTGCGCACTCCCTCCGCATGCCGACCAAGAGCACCGTAAATCCAGGGCTGAGACCGGCTAGCGACGGCGTCTCGCAAAGTGCTAGGTAAGCGCGTGTGCTGTGTGTCGTATGTCGTCTGCGTTATCCGGTTCGATTATACCGACGCTGACGTTCTCATACAGTAGTATGCATACCATTTGCAAGTATTTCCTCCGATGGTACCGATCGCCCTGCTGCTTCAGGCGTTCCACCCGTGCACATAAGGGCGGCCTAGCGAACGAGGGTCACATCACCCTTACTCCTTCTACCTCTCCAGCCTCACGGCGGAGGAACACAGCTCATCGTGCATCTGACACGGTGCAACTACCGACGAACGTAGCCTCGCATATCCCCAAAGTCGTACATCTATCACCGGAGCGAGCCAGGACACGCCCGAAGCACACATCAGTCGGCCTATTATAGCCTATCAACAACCCTCAGGAGGACAGGGAGAGTCGATCTCGTCTCACAACATCTGTACGTTTCATGCTCTCGTGTTCTCCAGCTTTGACCAGAGGGAACAGTTGCCATGTCCCCATCCTTACCCCAGAACGCATCGTGTCCCCAACGCCTAGAGCAAATCGATCGGTCTGCAATAGCCTATCAATGCGGCCCGCGAGGGTCCGTTGTACGGCATCTCCGAGTTTCGCGAGCTTGCGTCCTCCCACCTTTCGCTAAACCGAACCGATACGAAGCTCTTGCCTGACCGTCGCAGCCCGTCCGGCAGCCGAGGAGCATCGGAAGTCCCATCGCTCGCTAACGAAGGCTCGCCGGCCCTGTAGCGGGCGGTTGTACATAAGCGCTACGTCTCGGCGAGTGAGAGATAGCCGCCCATCCCTTCAGCTCGCGACCGTCTCACGCCCGTCTGTGTCATCAGCCGGGGAGGGCAGTCAGCAGCCCGAGGAGTCGCTGGTGAGCCGCTATGGGGCCTAGCCGGGTGCTGTTGCGATCCTTTGTTCAGCGGTTGTCCTCTAAGCCCAGACCTCTGCACCTGTTGCGGTCGAGCTCGCTTATCGGCCCCCGACGTGGAGCCGCATTCCACGACATTCCTTCCTCACTCAAGTCATCACCGTGCAGCTGTCCTGCAGGCAAATCCAGATAGGCTTCCAGTAATACAGTTTAGGGCGATTCCGATTCTGCACAAAACGTCCGTTTGCTCGCCGAATCCATTGGGGGAGCGTGCTCCCTTCCAGGGAATGGGCGAACCCGTTGTGGGGAACACTTGACCTGCACAACGAACCCCTTCCGCGGATTTGAAGCTAAAAACCCGCGACGGGGCGGGAATGCCTGGGAGCTCCACAGCCCGAAGCCAGGTGACCGGAACACGCGCAGATGCCCCGAACCATGACGAATCTCCGTCATCACAGGTGATGAGATCGTTGCACAGCGATCCTCGGCAAACGTGCCATGCAGATCAGGTGTTTGGGTAGCGCATTGTGAAGAGAAGATTGCTGGATGGTTGCCCGGACGGGGCCAAGCGCCAGCAGGCTTGCTGCTGATGCTCGGGCCGAGTCTGACAGGTTGCCCGCGCTGTCCGTTGGTCCACATCCCCACGGAGTTGAAGCTGGCACTTTCCGGTAGTTTGGCATAATGGATAGGGTGTAGAATTGAAGGGTCGGGCCGGGAAATGTATGGATCAAGGGAAGAGCAGAAACGGCACGAGGTGTCTCGGCCGACCCTTGATGCTGAGCGTTTGTACCGTATCGCCTTCTATCGTAAACGGCGGACCCGTTGACTTGCCTGCCCGATCAACCTCGCCGCTGTCTGTGACGGTCACATCGCAAAATATTGCCGGCCGAGTTTATGTTTTTAGGGTTGCGCCCGGGTCTTGCAAATACGCCCGCCCCTATTCGCCGGCGCAATCCACAGAACGGGTGGCTGGGTTACGAGTTACGGTGCGTCACACGACAAGCATAGATAGGCTCGCAACGCGTGGTCTGCGCATGCCCTCTTTGTCTTTTCACTGGCACTTGTCCATCAACAGCGAGCCATATCTCTGGGAAGCTGAGTCTCAAACGGTCTATTGCTAGAATTCGCGCCTTCTCAGATTGCATCAGGTTCGCACGTCCACCTACCGTATGCAAGGTTCTACTCGGGCTTATCGGCTGAACGTATCTATCAGCACATCCTATTGGATCTGCCCGTGGACAGCAACGTCCGTTGATTCGTTACCTACGACCTTGGTGGCTGAGTTTGTCGCAACCCTCGTCCGACGACTGACTTGCCAGAGCCGAGACCTGCGTGAGCTTCCTAAACGGCAATGGCGGCTGCTGTTTTCTCGGTACTTCTGGCTCATGCGCTAACGATGCTTGCAAGCGAGCCAACCTACACGCCCGGTCGCGGTTTGAGAGTGTATATATATCCCGTCCATTCCGCGTATCAATCGCTAGCGTTCCATATCCCCAAGTCCTTCACTACTTCCTTTCGGGTTTCATTTGCCCCTACCCTTCCGCGACATCGCCCCACCGATCTCATCCCTGACCAAATATGTTGATCGTCAACTGCAAGGGTACTCCCCGTGAGGTTAGTATCTACATCCGCATTCTCTCGAGCTGGTCCCTGGATCGATTCTCACCTCTTCGTCGTAGATCGGCCTTGAGCACGGTACCAAGGCGGCTCGTCAGATCAAGGACAGCATCAAATATTACCAGAATCAGTTTCAACAAACCTCCCACCTTAAGTGGCCGGCGGTTTGCAACATCGCCCTGAAGTTCGATGACCAGCTGCAAGAGCGATACCCCTGGCTGAAGGAGGAGATGGAGGGTACGTAGCCGCATTCGAACCGCGTGAATGAACGTGCCAATCCCTGAACGTATTTATAGCTATCGCGGACGGTGCCGGTGTGGATTATCCCGACATTCTTGCGTTGAACTTCCGCCAAGAGATCATCTTTGGGCTGTACTGTGATGGTTGTACGTCACTGGCCTGGAAGACGACTGAGACGAGCTTCCTCGCCCAGAACTGGGATGTACGCCCTTCAAGCTTGAAGTCTGTCTATAGATTTGATGTTCTCCCTGTGGTCTGATCCAGTGGATGGTGGAGCAAAAGGACAACATCATCATCCTGAACATTGACGCTCCCGGCAAGCCCCGCATCAGCATGGGCACCGAGGCGGGCATCATTGGCAAAATCGGTGACGTAGCATTATGTCCACATGAGAGCATCTCGGCTAACATAGGGTGTAGGGCTGAACTCCTCGGGCGTCGGCGTGTGCGCCAACGGCATCCGCGTGCGTGGAGTGGACTACAACGGAACGCCTGTGCATATCTGCCGGCGTCTTATCCTGGAAAGCTGGACTCGGGATGAGGCTATCGCCAAAGTCGAGAAGTATGGGACTGCCGCGTCTGGACACATGGTCGTCGGCGACGCTACTGGCTGCATTAGTCTGGAATGCACCACAAAGGGGATCGTCAAACTCTTTCCCGATGGCAGGGGCCGTATCCTGCACACTAATCACCTACTGGGACAACACGATCTTGGGAAGAGCTACGAGAACCTATGGCTGAAGGACAGCCCTGTTCGTCTGAACAGGCTGACGGAGCTGGCGAACCAGCTGGGCCGTAACCCCAGCGAGGCGCAGCTTGCAGAGCTGTTCAAGGACAAGCAGGACTCGCCATACGCCATCGACCGCACAGTGACCAAAGAGGACCGAGCAGAGACGTTGTTCAACATCATCATGGACCTGACCAAGGCGACGGCCATCTTCAAGTTCGGTCGTCCTTCCGAGCCCGAGGAGGTGTTCATCCTCACTCCTTGACGCGGCTCTGTCGTCGTCGCCACCTATGGTTCCAAATCATGCTCTATAGATCACAGCATCACGCTAGACGTATCCGGTGTTAGAAACTTGTATATAATGCTTCCCTTCGCTAATGGAAACAAGCACCCTGTTACGTTCACGCAGTTCAGTAGATTGGCTACAGAGCGCGGAGAAGTGCAGGCCTGAGCATATCCAACAGCTCTGAAGGTGTCATGTAGTCCATGAGCGGAAGTTCAAGAGCAGAAGGGCAAGGCCGGCTGAATATTGACGTTTGGGTCGATTGCTTCCATATCAGTGCGCATTGCGGAAAGTTGATCAGAAGTCCAAGATTGGGAGGTAATGCCGGACAATCGCAAACACCCTGTGGACAGCGTCGACGTTGAAGGGGCGATTTCGATCAGTTGTTCTGCCTTGAAAGGTTCCTACAGGGCATCTTTGCTTTGTCCGATGAAGATTAATGCAAGCTGGAAGAGGAGTGGGTTGCTCGGGTCCCTCTGCCTCGTGCAGCCAGGAAACCGGCATCAATTCGGTGGGAACGGACCTCATCACGTGCTCGGAGCCTTTATATAGTCCGCCCACCAGCGACACGCCATCATCATGCCCCTCTCTTCGTTCCTTCACCTTCTATACCCAGACAGACACGCTCCAAGCGTTCTCACGGGCTTTCTGCGCCGAACGAAGAACCCGTTGAACGGTCGTCACGAAGGAAGCGTTCTGAAGAGCTATCAACTTCGTCGCGCATCGAACCGGCCGAAGGATCGGAACCGGCCAAGCATTCTTCCAATCTGTCGACGACGTGCACCGAAACGCCATCGCTCGATATGCCTTCCGCATCCATCAACACGCTTCCCGTCGAGCTCGTCCGCTACATCATCCGTCTCGCCACCGACGTGCCCGTCGTGTTCGACACGAGTTCCGAGTCGGTCCTGGACGAAGACCGCGACGAGACGCGTCGCCTAATCCTCGAGTCGATCAAAACGAAGTCGTCGCTCAGTGTCGTGTCGAAGCTGTTCCATATTCTGGTTGATGAATACCTGTATGAGATCCTCCTGCTCACCAAGTTTCCTGGATGCAAATCTCTCCGTCTGTTTGCTGCTTTCCTCAAGACCAAACGGCCAGGTGGCGTACAATCGCACGGTGAACGCATTCGTCGACTCGAGCTACACTTCCACATCAAATCAGACGATTGGACGACATCGTGGGACTCGCTTTGGGGCTTGATTCTTGCATGCCCCAATCTGGAATTGTTGGTCTTTCAACCTCAGCGCCTGTACAATTACAGAGGGTGCCACGTCCTTGACCATGATCATGGAGGGCTCTGCCTGGATAGCGCAAGGTCCCAATGGACATTCAATTGCTCTGAGACATTTGCACGAAATATTTCGCGACACTATGGCGGACTGCTTCGACGGCTGGAGATAGGAGGAGGCATTCGGTTTCCTCTGTCTTGCTTGCAGCCTATGCTCGCGTGTATGCGCCGCTTAGAGGTCCTCTACATCCGCGACGTCGATCGATTCCTATGGGTGAATCCGAACAGGCAATGGACCGGAACGCTGCCTATGGAAAATCAAATGAAGCACTTGCATACCCTCCTCCTTCAGCCTCTTCCCTTCGAAGAAGTCACGCATGCGTCGCCGCAGTTGAGACACGTCTCTGTCAATCATTCTTACTTCCTCAACGTGGACTCCTTTGTTCGGAATCTGCTACAGCAGAACGTCTCTTCCATCATCAGCCTCTACTATGATGACAAAAGTCACATATCGCTACCGCTTCTCCTAGAGACACTGCCTAATTTGGAGCACCTTCGGTTGCAGATCTCGGAGTGGGCAGATTGGTACAGGCTTCTTCCAGCCCAGCCTTACACGAACCTTCGGATAATCACACTCTTCTGGGGCCTCAGTGCATCACTGAATATGAAGACTCTCCTGGAACTCCTGGAAGAAGGTCGTCTTCCGTACCTCAAGAAGATTCGACATGGAGACTATCTCGCTGCAACGTACCACCCAGAACCCTACCAAGTTGAGGCATTGGGCGATCTTGGTATTACATGGGAGAAGAAACCAAAGGTGAGGGCGTGGTATGTCACCCCGTAGAGAGGCTAGTTGCACATCTTTGTGATTCTCTTCGCATTAATTACTTTCAGACGTTTGTACGTCCCGTGTGTCTGGACACCGAAGGTATCATGAAACACGAGCACTGCCCGCTCGTTTGTCGAACCAACGTACTTATGAGATGATCCCGCAGGTTCAGGGCAGACGGATCTTTGAGCATGCATTCTTCGTCATTGGATTGTCAGGGGAAAGCGGGTGTCACGTGTTAGGGATCATTGAAGAGGCGTGCACAGCGCGCAAACGGTCTCGGACGGAACGCAAGAGTTGCCCGCCGGCCCCCCCTCCCCCCCAGCCCCGCGCATCTCTCAATACGCATAACGTTCAGGTCGTCCATTATATCCTGCGCCTCGCCACCGATGTGCCCTTCGCGTTCGACACGAGCTGGTCTTGGGTGCTGGACGAGGACCGCGAGCGGACGGGACGGCTGATCACACAGCCCGCATCCCATTCTACGTCCCGCCCTCCCTCTTCCCTTACCTGCATCTCCCGCGCGACCTCCCCGCCCTCCCCACCCTTCCCCCAACACAACACAACCACCTTCCCTGCCCCAAGCAGGGATAACACCGTCCCGCCTCTAGTGCACACGATCTACCATCTCTCCGGCACCAGCCCACCACGCTCCTTACTTCTACTACCCCGCTCTGGGCAGCGCGCTCGTCTCTCTCTCCCCCCCGCTAATGCCCATGCACCACCATCACGCCTCTCCCCCACACGGACCATACTGGGACCTCCTCGTCCCTCACATCACGATCTCTTCACGCCGCCACAAGAAGTGTACGGCCACCGGCTCTCCCATTTCGCGCACAAGGCCGACGTCCTCCGCCTGCAGCTGCTCATCGCCTTCGGCGGAATATACGTAGACATCGACACCTACGTGCTCCGCTCCTTCGACCGCGCGGGGCTGATGACGCAGAATGTGGCGCTGGGGATGGAGGCGAGTCCGGACAGCCGGCGCACGACTTTAGAACCTGGAGGACTGTGCAACGCCATCATCGTTGCGAGGAGGGAGGCGCCGTTCCTGAAGCGCTGGCTTCGACTCGAGTGTCTGGGCAGGGCATAGTGTAGCCAAGCCGTGGGTGCGTCTCCCGTTTCCTCTCACTCTGCCTTCTCCTCGCTGACGATCATCAAGGAACTGGCACTTCTCTACCCACGCGAGCTCACAGTCCTGGGCACTCGGGCGATGTTCTGGCCCCTCTGGCGATATGACGGTATCGATATGGTGCACCTGTCTTCCAAGGCTGCGAGAGCGGTTGGGAGTTTTTCAAGTCTGGGCAGCTGACGTGCGCCTCATTCCTTTCCTTTCCTTAACATCGGCTTACACTCGAACAGGTACCACGGCTGGGAATCCCTAGCGATGAAGTACCTCGAGCCGCTCACCCCCAGCCTCGTGCTCAAGGGCGCGTCGAGCTTCACGCGCATGGTCCGCGCCTTCGTGGGTCCGGAGGATCTCAAGGTCGAGAAGCGACTACAGGACACGCAGGGGTCGTCGCGCCGTGCCTGCACACATCAGGAAGAAATGTCGTGCCGAGGTTCGAAAGAGACAGGTCCGCAAGTGCCCTGGGCAGAGCTGGAGGACGGCTTCATTTCGCGGCCACCAAGGGTGCGCATACAAGCGCAACTAGATACCCTAACATAAACTGTATCTACTACTCCGGATGGATCATATCATCTGGACGTTCCTTCTATTCTATATATGCGCGGGTCGTACCGCTTGCTATGATAGCGTTGCCGCTGACGCTCAACGCTCTTGGTGGCGTGGTCACAGTGTCCACCGCCTTATAGTCGTCCACCTGCGACGCGGAGTCATCAGTTCCCTTTTCCTTCCTTCCTTCTCCTCAAATGCACATGCAGACGCGCTCCAAGCGGTCGACTACGCGCGTCGAACAAGTCGAACGGTCGTCACTGGCCGAGCGCTCGCAACGCGTGGAACGTGTCGAAGGATCGTCGCGAGCCAACAGTCCTCGAAATCTGTCAACGTCGCCGGTCGAGCCCCTCGAAGGACCGTCTCGAGTCAAGCATACTCCCAACCTCTCCCCGTCACGCACCGAAGTCGTCCAAGGATCGTCGTTTTTTATGCCTTGTGCGTCTATCAACACGCTCCCCGTCGAGATCGTCCGCTACATCATCCGTTTGGCCACCGATGTTCCCGTCGCGTTCGACACGAGTTCCGAATCGGTGCTGGACGAAGATCGCGTCGAAACGCGCCGCCTAATCCTCGAGTCGATCAAAACGAAGTCGTCGCTCAGTATCGTGTCGAAGCTGTTCCACATTCTGGTTGATGAATATCTGTACGAGATCCTCTTCCTTACCAAGTTTCCCGGTTACACGTCTCTCCGTCTCTTCGCTGCTTTCCTCCGGAAGAAACGCCGTGGTGACGTGCGATCCCGTGGCGATCGCGTTCGTCGGCTCGAGCTGGATTTCTCCTTCCATGCTTATGACTGGACGACGTCTTGGGACTCGCTCTGGGGTCTGATCCCCGCATGTCCGAAACTGGAGACGCTGACGCTGCTCTTCCAACCGGAAGTCGAGCCTTCAAGGCAATGGCGAATCACAGCAGGTTGCTCCGAACAGTTCGCGCGCAATATTGGCCGAATATATGGTGGAACGCTACGCAAACTCGAGATCGGAGGCGACATCATATTTCCTCAACACTGCATCCAGCCGATGCTGGCTTGCATGGAGAACTTAGAGGTCATCTACATCCGCGATGTTGGACATCACGCGCCGAACCCGTCTGTATCGAACCAATGGACTGGAACGCTATCCATAGGAAATCGCATGAAGCATTTGCATACCATCCTAGGCCAGACTCTGCGCTTGGACATATCATTTCATTCTTCGCCGAGATTGAGACATGTATCCCTCGGGGCTTTTGTCCCTCCCACCGTTCACGACCTGCTACGACTGCACGCTGGATCCATCGTCAGCCTCTACTACGAGCAGAATTTATTTTACAACCCTGTACCGGGGATTCTCGAGACGCTGCCGAACTTGGAACACCTTCTCCTACGGGATTGCAGGGATGCAGCCTGGGACATACTTCCTCCAACTCAAGCCCGTAGCAACTTACGGATTCTGACACGCTTCCTCACCTTTTCGTCTCATGAAGAAACCGGTCTACTTCGCGACATGGAGAGCCTCCTACAGAGGGTAGAAGAAGGGCGTCTTCCACAATTCAAGAAGATACGACTCGGCGGCCTTTTCCCTGACGAATATCGGCAAAGATCGTGCGAACTCGGTGAAGCGTGGAGCCGTCTCGGAATCACATGGGAGGAGCGACCAGATCTAACGGCATGGCATAGTACAGCCTACCATGACTAAATGCAACCTCTACTCACGCATACTCTCTGGTTATATTAACTCTGAAATTAAATGTCTTCCAAGGGGCCGAAAATGTCGTTCTCGAAGCTATGCACTTAGGCAGAGTCGACTGTAGTCTGTGAATTGGATATTTTCACACCTCTGTAATCATGCTTGCATTACTAACATCGACATCTTCTTGGGCATAAAACATAGATTATCGGTTTGCGGGTCAAAGCAGTTCGCGGGTCACCTACCCTTTCTACGGCTAGCTTTATAATTTTGAACCGGCCTAGAAGTGGTGAACATAGACAATTTATAGACATATGAGACAGAGGAGAGAGAGACATACAGACATGGACGTTATCCATACGGTTATTAGGGTACAAGTACAATTTTCGCGTGTCATGTCAATCCAGTCTCTTCCGCTCCAACCACCACATCCGCTGTTGCACATTGCCCTGCCAGACAGTTCACTAGATTTTAAGTAAGATCGATCAAATTCAGTGTTGTTGTGGAGTTGTATGGTCGAGAAGTTGGCAACTGATTGGACTGACGGCATACTGATTGGACCCGCGATATTCAACTGAAGCTAGTTTCTGGGTGTTTTCGCCCTTCACCGCCTACTACCAGGACGCCAAAGCCTCTTGAAACAAGAAAACCGTGACCGTGTGTTGAAGAAGCATACTTATGAGCCGAGCCGGCAGGATCCAGGTGCAGAGGGTCAAGTGTTATCAAGGGAAAGCTGTAGTCACGTGCTAGGGACCCTTCAAGGCGCTGTTTCCGACACGCAACCGACCTGAGACCGAACGCGTCGAACTCACGTTGCCCGAACGTCCCGCGCTCCACCCATCTCTCACTGCGCATCCCGTCGAGCTTGTCCAGTACATCCTGCGTCTGTCTACCGATGTGCCCGTTGCGTTCAACACGAGCTGGTCTTGGGTGCTGGACGAGGACCGCGCGCGGACGCGACGGGTGATCACACAGCCCGCATCCCATTCTGCGTCCCGCCGTCCCTCTTCCCCTCCCCACACCTCCCGCGCGACTTCCCCGCTCTTCCCCCCCTCTCCCTCAACATAACCACCTTCCCCGCCCCATGCAGGGGCAACACCGTCCCACCCCTAGTGCACACGGTCTACCATCTGTCAGGCGACGCCCACCCCCGCTCCCGTACTTCCACTACCTCGCCCTGCGCTCTGCCCTCCTCTCTCCGCCCCCGGCTAATGCTCTTGCGCCACCACCACACCGCTCCACCACACGGACCATACTGGGACCTCCTCGCCCCGCACATCACGCTCTCCGCTCACACTCCCCGCAAGAAGTGTACGGTCACCGTCTGTCCCATTCCGCGCACAAGGCCGACGTTCTCCGCCTGCAGCTGCTCATCGCTTTCGGTGGAATTTACGTAGACATCGACACCTATGTCCTCCGCCTTCGACCGCGCGGGGCTGATGACGCAGGATGTAGTGCTGGGGATGGAGGCGAGCCCGAACGGTCGGCGCACCGTCCTCGAACTGGGAGGACTGTGCGATGCTGTCATCGCCGCGAGGAGGGAGGCGCCGTTCCTGAAGCGCTGGCTGACGACGTACGAGAGCTTTGACTCGACTGTCTGGGCAGGGCACAGTGTAGCCAAACCATGGGTGCGTCCTCCCCTTCCTCCCCTCCCTACCCAGCATTTGCATCTCGTTTCCTTTTCTAACGTAAACTGACCGCTGTGCAGGAGCTGGCACTCCTCTACCCGCGCGAGCTCACTGTCCTGGGCACTCGGGCGATGTTCTGGCCCCTCTGGAGGGGGGGAGGACATCGATATGGTTCACGTGCCGTCAAAGGCTGACGAGAGCGGTTGGGAATTCTTCAAGTCTGGGCAGCTGACGTGCGTCCCGTTCCTTTCTTTTCCCATCCCCTTCTCCTGCTCTCGCTCTCCCACCTGTCCCGCCTCTTTCCACCCTTCCCAATACCTCCATTTCTCCTGCTGCCCACCCCCTCGACTCCCTTTGCAGCATATACTCACTCCTCTCCGCAGATACCACGCCTGGGAATCCCTAGCGATAAAATATCTCGAGCCGCTCACACCGAGCCTCGTGCTCAAGGGCGAGTCGAGCTTCACGCGCATGATCCGCGCCTTCGTAGGCCCGGAGGGTCTAAAGGTCGAGAAGCGGTTGTGGGAGGCACAGGGGTCGTAGCGCACCGCCCACAGACCTCAAGATGAAACTATGTGCGTGGGTTGGCGGGAGAAAGATCCGCAAGTGCTCTGGGCAGAGCTGGAGGACGGCTTCATTTCGCGGCCACCAAGGGTGCGCATATACGCGCCATTAGATACCCTAACATAAACTGTATCTATTACGGGATGGATCATATCATCGGGCGTTCTTTCTTATTATATATGCCCACGTTGTGCCGCTTGATATGATAGTTTTGCCGCCGAGGCTGCATGAAGACCGGCATCAAGCCTGGGTGGCAAGGCTCTTGGTGGCCGGGGTCACGTGCCCAGGGCTTTATATAGTCGACCACCTGCGACGCGGAGTCATTATTTCCCTTTCCTTTCGTTCCTTCTCCTCAAATGCCCATGCAGACGCGCTCCAAGCGGTTGACCACGCGCGTGGAGCAAGTCGAACGGTCGTCATGCGTGGAACGCGTCGAAGGATCGTCCCAGGCGCTGGCTAAGCGCTCTCGCAATCTGTCAATGTCACGCGGCGAACCCGACGAAGGATCGTCACCAGTCACGCATTCTCCCGACCTCTTCCTGTCACGCACCGAACTCATCCATGGATCGTCGTCCGATATATATTGTGCGTCCATCAACACCCTTCCCGTCGAGCTCGTCCGCTACATCATCCGTCTCGCCACCGAAGTTCCCGTCGCGTTCGACACGCGCTCCGAGTCGGTCCTGGACGAAGATCGCGACGAGACGCGTCGCCTTATCATCGAGTCGATCAAAACGAAGTCGTCGCTCAGTATCGTGTCGAAGCTGTTCCACGTTCTGGTTGATGAATACCTGTACGAGATCATCCTCCTCACCAAGTTTTCCGGCTGCGAGTCTCTCCGTCGCTTTGCTGCTTTCCTGCGCAAGAACAGACGCGGTGACGCGCGATCCCGTGGTGATCGCGTTCGTAGGCTCGAGCTTAACTTCCGGATAGACGCTGATCACTGGACGACTTCTTGGGACTCGCTCTGGGGCCTGCTTCCCGCATGTCCGAACCTGGAGGCGATCCTCTTTCAACCGCAATCCCTCCTTACCTGGTACTTGCGAGGGACAATATCTTGCTCTGAACAGTTTTCGCGCAATATTGCCCGAAGATACGGCGGAACACTACGCAGACTCGAGATAGGAGGGGACATCAGATTTCCTCAACACTGCATGCAACGGATGCTGGCCTGCATGGACAGCTTAGAGGTCATCTACGCCCGCCGTGTTGCACATCGCACGCTAAACCCCAGTACATCGAAGCAATGGACAGGAACGCTGCCAGTAGGAGATCGCATGAAGCACTTGCATACCATCCTAGGCGGAATTCTGCGTTCAGAAGTAGCAGTTAGCCCCTTGCCGAGATTGAGACACGTATCCCTCAAGACTTTTATCCCTCCTACCGTTCTCGACCTGCTACGACTCCACGCTGGTTCCATCGTCAGCCTCTACTACGAGCAGACTAGATCATACGCCACTCTGCCGGCTATTCTCGAGACGCTGCCGAACTTGGAGCACCTTCTGGTACGGAATTGCAGGAGCACAGCATGGGACATGGTTCTTCCAACTCAAGCCCATAGCAACTTACGGATTCTCACACTCTTCCTCGACTTTCCGTCTTATGAAGAACGCAGTATGCTTCGCGACATGAAGAGCCTTCTTCAGAGGGTAGAAGAAGGGCGTCTCCCGCAGCTCAAGAAGATTCGACTCGGCGGCTCTGTCCTGGACGAGTATCGGCAAGGACTGCGCAAGCTGGGTGAAACGTGGAGCCGTCTCGGAATCACATGGGAGGATCGACCAGATCTAAAGGCATGGCAGGGTAGTCTGTGAATCGAATAATTCTACACCTCTGTAATAATGCTCGCATTAATAACATTGACATCTTCGCGGGCATATACGCATCTTCAATCGAGCCTAATTCCGCGTGTGTTTTTTGCCCTTCACCGCCTACTACCTCGATACCAAAGCATCATGAAGGAAGACAACCGTGCACCAGTCTGTCCCAATAAGCATACTGTTGTGAGCCGAGCCGGTAGGATTCAGGTGCAGACAGGCATTTCAAAAGTGTATCCTTCGTCACACCACTATCAAGAGAAGGCTGTTGTCACGTGCTAGGGACTCTTCAAGAGCGCTGCGCAGCGCCCGCAAACGCTCTCAGATCGAACGCTTCGAACGCAAGTTGCTCAACCGCTCCACCCTCCGTCCAGTTTCTCACTACGCCTCCTGTCGAGCTCGTCCAGTACATCCTGCGCCTCACCACCGATGTGCCCGCTGCATGCGACACGAGCTGCTCTTGGGTGATGGACGAGGACCGCGAGCGGATGCGACGCTGATCATGCAGGCCCCATCCCATTCTACGTCCCTCCCTCCCTCTTCCCCTCCCCGCATCTTCAGCGCGACCTCCTCGCCCTCCACGCCCTCCCCACCCTTCCCCCAACACAACACAACCACCTTCCCCGCCCCAAGCAGGGGTAACACCGTCCCGCCCCTCGTGCACACCATCTACCACCTGTCGGGGGACCGCCCGCCCCCGCCCCCTACTTCCACTACCTCGCCCTGCGCTCCGCCCTACTCTCCCTCCGCCCCCGGCTAATGCTCATGCACCACCACCACGCCTCCCCGCCCCACGGACCATACTGGGACCTCCTCACCCGGCACATCACGCTCTCCCCGCTCACAGCTTCGCAAGAGGTGTACGGCCACCATCTCCCCCATTTCGCACACAAGGCCGACGTCCTCCGCCTGCACTGCCGATCGCCTTCAGCGGGATATACGTAGACATCGACACCTACGTCCTGCGCTCCTTCGACCGCGCGGGGCTGATGACGCAGGATGTAATGCTGGGGATGGGGGCGAGCCCGGACAGGCGGCGCACGACTTTAGAACCTGGAAGACTGTGCAACGCCGTCATCGTTGCGCGGAGGGATGCGCCGTTCCTGAAGCGCTGGCTTCGACTCGAGTGTCTGGGCAGGGCATAGTGTAGCCGAGCCGTGGGTGCGTCCCCCGTTTCATGTCACTCTGCCTTCTCCCCGCTGACGATCATCAAGGAACTGGCACTCCTCTACCCACGCGAGCTCACAGTCCTGGGGATTCGGGTGATGTTCTGGCCCCTCTGGAGATACGAGGATATCGATATGGTGCACCTGCCTTCGAAGGCTGACCAGAGCGGTTGGGAGTTTTTTAAGTCCGGGCAGCTCACGTGCGTCCCATTCCCTTCTTTTCCCAACATTGTGTTCGCATGCTCACACGTCGCACAGGTATCACGCCTGGGCATCCCTAGCGATGAAATACCTCGAACCGCTCACCCCCTCGTTCTCAAGGGCGAGTCGAGCTTTACGCACATGGTACGCGCGTTCGTGGGCCCCGACGATCTAAAAGTCGAGAAGCGGCTTAAGGAGGCGCAGGGGCCGTAGCGCCGCACCGACACACCGCAGGATGAAACGTCGTGCCGGGGTTTCAGAGAAGCAGCTCCGATGATGAAATAGGTTTACCAGCGCTCTGAGAGAGCCGGCGAGGGTGTTTGGACGTTCAATTGTTGCGCAGCACGGAACAGGGCCGTCCAGAAGACTTTGCTGCGTGTGTCGCTAGGGTGCTATTCGAGCGCAACTAGATACCATAACATAAACTGTATCTATTACTCAGGATGGATTATATCATCTGGACGTTCCTTCTCTTCTATATATGCGTGTGTCGTGCCGCTTGCGATGATAGCTTTGCCGCTGGGGCCTACGTCGTGGGATGACGCTGCTTGCTAGCTTTGCGGGTGACGCTTCCGACGCGGTGTCGGCTGAGGCTGCATGGAACCGACACCGAGCGTCGGAAGCAACGCTTTGGTGACCATGTCACGTGCCCAGGGTTTTATATAGTCGACAACCTGCGACGTGGAGTGTTCATTTCCCTTTGCTTTCCTTCCTTCTCCTCAAATGCCCGTGCAGACGCGCTCCAAGCGGTCGACCGTAGGCGTCGACCGAGTCGAACGGTCGTCACGCGTCAAACGCATCAAAGGATCGTCCCAGTCGCTGGTCAAGCGTCCTCGCGATCTCTCAACGTCGCGCGTCGAACCGGTCGAAGGATCATCACAAGTCAAGGATTCTCCCAACCTCTCCCCCCCCCGCATCGAACCTGTCGAAGGATGGTCGTTCCATATGTCTTGCGCGTCCATCAACACCCTCCCCGTCGAGATCGTCTGTTACATCATCCGTCTGGCGACCGACGTGCCCGTCGCGTTCGACACGCGCTCCGAGGCGGTCCTGGACGAAGATCGCGTCGAAACGCCGAGCCTAATCATCGAGTCGATCAAAACGAAGTCGTCGCTCAGTATCGTGTCGAAGCTGTTCCACATTGTGGTTGATGAATACCTCTACGAGATCATCCTCCTTACCAAGTTTCCCGGTTGCATGTCTCTCCGCCGCTTTGCTGCTTTCCTCCGGAAGAAAAGACGCGGCGTCCTACGATCACGGGGAGAACGCGTTCGTCGGCTCGAGCTAAACTTCTTCTTCCGTGCTTATGACTGGCCGGCGTCTTGGGACTCGCTCTGGGGTCTGCTCCCCGCATGTCCGAAACTAGAGGCGCTGGCCCTGCTCTTTCAACCGGAAGTCGACCCTTCAAAGTACTGGCGAACGGCAATATCTTGCTCTGAACAGTTCGCGCGCAATATTGCCCGAAGATGTGGTGGAACGCTACGCAAACTCGAGATCGGAGGGAACATCGTATTTCCTCAACATTGCATTCAACCGATGCTGGACCGCATGGAGAATTTAGAGGTCGTCTACCTCCGCGATGTTGATCATGGCGCGCTGAACCGGAGCGCATCGAAGCAATGGACTGGAACGCTGCTAGTAAGAGATCGCATGAAGCATTTACATACCATTCTTGGCCATATTCTTCGTTCAGACGTTATATTCCATTCCTCGCCTCGATTGAGACACGTGTCCCTCCCGGCTTCCGTCCCTCCCACCGTTCTCGACCTGCTACGACTGCACGCTGGATCCATCGTCAGCGTCTACTACGAGCAGAATAGAGTATACACCCCTCTACCGGCTATTCTCGAGACGCTGCCGAACTTGGAGCACCTTGTGGTACGGGAGTGGTGGAACACAGGGTGGGACCTGGTTCTTCCAACTCAAGCCCATAGCCACTTACGGATTCTCACACTCTTCCTCACCGTTTCGTCTTATGAAGCACGCAGCATGCTTGGCGACATGGAGAGCCTCATACAGAGGGTAGAAGAAAGGAACCTTCCGAAACTCAAGAAGATACGACTCGGCGGCCTGTTCCGTGACGAGCATCGGGCAAGACTTTGGGAACTCGGTGAAACGTGGGGCCGTCTCGGAATCACATGGGAGGAGCGACGAGATATAACGGCCTGGCATGGTTATCTGTGAATCGGATACCTGTACACCTCTATAATCACGCTCGCATTAATAACATTCACATTTTCACGCGCATATATTTGTGTTCCATCGAAACTAATTCCTGCCCACTCCCCGGACACCAAAGCATGATGAAACAAGAAAACCTCGTGCTCGTGTATTTAAGAAGGATAGTTATGAGCCGAGCTGGCAGGATCCACGTGCAGAGGGTTGAACGTTATTAAGCGAATGCGGTTGTCGTGTGCTACAGTGTGTGTAAGACCCTTCAAAAGCCCAGCGCGGCGAGTCCTCCACGGCGAGCCCCTATCTTCAGTCTCGTCCCCAACCATGGCGTGGGCCCATCGTAACAAACGGTCTCGGACCGAACGCGTCGATCGCGAGTTGTCCGACAGCCCCGCGCGCCGCGCATTTTTCAATACGCTTACCGTCGAGCTCGTCCAGTACATTCTACGCCTCGCCACCGACGTGCCCGTTGCGTTCGACACGAGCTGGTCTTGGGTGCTGGACGAGGACCGCGTGCGAACGCGACGGCTGATCATCGATTCGTTGCAAACTAAGGCGTCGCTGAGTCTCGTGAGCAAGCCGTTCCACCTACTGGTCGACCAATACCTGTACGAAGCGCTGCTCTTGAGGTGTCCTCCGACCTGCGACGCCATCCGCCGCCTGCCATCGCACTTGCGCGCGCGGAAGCGTGGCCGCCGGCCAGCACGAGGAGACCGTGTGCGCCGACTCGAGCTGCACTTTGAGGTGTCTCCAAGGGACGAATGGACGCCGGCATGGGACACGCTGTGGGGATTGCTCCCCGTGTGCCCGAACCTCGAGGCGCTGTACTTCCACCCGCGCAGGGTGCTCTGGCCCCACCCGAAATCCTTTGAAGATCTGCACAGAGTCTGGTGTGTCGACGGCAGCACTTCTCTACCGTTTTGGACCGTTCCCTCCGAGAAATTCGTTCGGAACATTGCCCGGACTTGGGGCAGAACACTTCGCCGACTCGACATATCCTGTCACGTCAGGTTTCCGCTTAGCTATTTTCAGCCTATGCTCGCGTCTATGTGCAGTTTGCAGGTCATTCATATAGCTAAGCTGGAGGACACTCTACCACCAACACCAATTGCTTGCTCGCGAAAGAAATGGATTGGAACATTGCCAGCAGGAGAACAAATGCGGCATCTCCACACACTGTTTCTCGAAAGCATGCCTTTGCCAATCGCTGCCGGTCAAAGGCCCCAACTGAAACACATCACCATCTGGAATCGCTATATCCGTGGCGTCGAAGACCATGTCCGTGACCTTCTGCGAATACACGCCCTTTCCATCGTCAGCCTGTACTATCATCAGGTGCACAACACGAGGGTCGTCCTACCCGATATCCTGGACATGCTTCCCAACTTGGAGCATCTTCGGTTGAGAGATTGCTGGCGAAGTTCATGGGACGTGATGCTGCCGACCAGAAGCCACATGAAGATACGCGCCATTACAGTCTTCCTACTCGACGTCATGTCAACACACGAATACAGTCTGATAGCGGATGTCAAGAAGCTGCTGGATCGGGTGCAAGAAGGCCGCATTCCCGCACTCAAGAAGATACAGGTTGCGGGTCGGACTTGCGAACAATTCCTGCGACCAGACAGACTCGGAGCGAGGCTGCTCCGGATGGGCATCACTTGGGAACTGCGACCCGATCTGATAGCCTGGTACGACTAGGCATCAAACAAGCCTCTGCGATCTCATGCTCCCGGGTAGCACTTCGAACCATGCGAAACTGCCGATTCTCGCCAGATTACCAGCACGTTCCGCGACAGTCCCACCCTGGCTGAACATCCGCTGATTCAAGTTGTTATCATGCCTCTATCGCCTTGGGGCCGTCTGGATCAAGGGCATGCGGGAGGTGCTCGTCTCATCGACAAGACGGGTGCTAGGTGCTGTTGTAAGCAGGTTGATTCGCAGGGTATTGGGCGAGACACCGAAGCTACTCGAAGCGGATGTAACAATAGTCATTATTGGTTCAGGCCTACAACACAACGCGGTCGGCATGTAGCCGGGGCGGGTATGTAGAACAATGTCGTACGTACATGATTTCAGTGGATCCAGCACCATAGTCTTTCCGGAACATCGGTTTGAGCTGAATCGGAAGCAGTGACCGAGCTGCACCTTGTCTCGGCTGGAAGCGGGGCTGACGGCAGTATTGCACGCCCAAAACGTTCTTATGATCCCCCAGGTAGGACGGAGTCACCTTCCTATCTTCCCTCCCTTACCCGTACGCAGCCGAAGCGCGCAAAAGGGAAGCAGTCCAACGGAAGCACCAAGCGTCGAACGCGTGGACGGCGTGTCGATCGGTGGACTACCTGCGACGCGGAGTCATCCACCTGCGACGCGGAGTCATCATTCCCTTTCCTCCCTTCCTTCTCGTCAAATGCCCATGCAGACGCGCTCCAAGCGATCGACCACGGTCGAACAAGTCGAACGGTCGTCACGCGTCAAACGTGTCAAAGGATCGTTCCAGTCGTTGGCCAAGCGTCCTCGCAAACTGTCAATGTCGCGCGTCGAACCCGACGAAGGATCGTCACCAGTCACGCATTCTCCCGACATCTTCCTGTCACGCACCGAACTCATCCATGGATCGTCGTCCGATATGTATTGTGCGTCCATCAACACCCTTCCCGTCGAGATCGTCCGGGACATCATCCGTCTCGCCACCGAAGTTCCCGTCGCGTTCGACACGCGCTCCGAGTCGGTCTTGGACGAAAATCGCGTCGCGACGCGTCGCCTGATTATCGAGTCGATCAAAACGAAGACGTCACTCAGCATCGTGTCGAAGCTGTTCCACATTGTGGCTGACGAATATCTCTACGAGACCCTCCTCCTTACCAAGTTTCCCGGTTGCGCGTCTCTCCGCCGCTTTGCCGCTTTCCTCCGGAAGAAAAGACGCGGCGTCCTACGATCGCGTGGAGAGCGCGTTCGTCGGCTGGAGCTGAACTTCTTCTTCCATACTTATGAGTGGACGACGTCTTGGGACTCGCTCTGGGGTTTGTTGCCCGCATGTCCGAACCTGGAGGCGTTGCTCTTTCACCTGCGAAGCTACCCTGACCTGTACTTTCGAAGGACAATCTGTTGCTCTGAACAGTTCGCGCGCAATATTGCCCGAAGATATGGCAGAACGCTACGCAACTTCGAGATGGGAGAGGCCATCGAGTTTCCTCAGCACTGCATACAGCCCATGCTAGCCTGCCTGGAGAGCTTAGAGGTCATTTACGTCTGCGGCAACGGACATCACACGCCGAATCCCCGTGCATCGAAGCAGTGGACTGGAATGCTACCAACAGGAAATCGCGTGAAGCACCTGCATACCATCCTAGGCGAGATTCTGCGTTTAGAGGGAGCATTCCATTCATTGCCGAGATTGAGACACATCTCCCTCAACAAGAGTTATGTCCCTCCCACCGTTCTCGACCTGCTACGGCTGCACGCTGGATCCATTGTCAGCCTCTATTACGCGCAAAATATATTATCCGCTCCTCTACCGGTTATTCTCGAGACGCTGCCAAACTTGGAGCATCTTCTGGTACAGGATTACCGGAACACAGCGTGGGACAAGGTTCTCCCGACCCAAGGCCATAGCAAGTTACGGATTCTCACAGTCTTCCTCATCTATTCGCTTTATGAAGAAAGGACTATGCTTAGCGACATGGAGAGCCTCCTGCACACCGTAGAAGAAGGGTGTCTTCCCCAATTCAAGAAGATACGACTCGGCGGCCTTCTCCGTTACGGGCATCGGCAAGGACTGCCCGAACTCGGTGAAACGTGGAGCCGTCTGGGAATCACATGGGAGGAGCGACCAGATCTTAAACCAATGCATGGTAGTCTGTGAATCGAATGCTTGTACACGTCTGTAATCATTCTCGCATTAATAATATTTGCATCATCGCCGGTACATATGTGTGTTCTATCATCAAAGCTAATTCCTCAGTAGTTTCGCCCTTCACCACCTACTACCAGCCATCGAAGGATCAAGAAACAAGAAAACCTTGCGGCTGTGCGTTAAAGAAGCATACGTATGAGCCGACCGGGCAGGATCCAGGTGCAGACGGGCCTTTCAACATGTATGCTTCGTCATAGAATTATCAGGGGAAAGCGGGTGTCACGTGCTACAGTAGGGACTATTCAAGAGCCCTGTTTCCGACGCGCAAACGGTCTCACGTTGAACGCAAGTTTCCCAACTTGGACCGTCCCGCGCTCCACGTATCTCTCACTACGACTACGCTTCCCGTCGAGCTCGTCCAGTGCACTCTGCGTCTCTCCACCGATGTGCCCGCCGCGTTCGACACAAGCTGGTCATGGGTGCTGGACGACGACCGCGTGCGGACGCGACGGCTGATCATCGACTCGCTGCAGACGATGACGTCGCTCAGCGCGCTCTCGTTCTGTGCGGCATCAACACACCGTGCACCGGCGGAGAAGCAGCATGTACTGGAGCAAACGACGGCCGGACAGTGCACAGCGCCAACTTGAAGCGGCAGCCTTCCCTTACGCCGCGGGCCGACCTGCTCGCACGCGCCCGC
The DNA here is from genome assembly GCA_001630345.1 of Calocera viscosa TUFC12733. Classification (NCBI taxonomy): domain Eukaryota; kingdom Fungi; phylum Basidiomycota; class Dacrymycetes; order Dacrymycetales; family Dacrymycetaceae; genus Calocera; species Calocera viscosa. The sequence continues at coordinate 199,469 of KV417294.1, read as the reverse complement.
CCGAGACCCGCCGGGCGTCCCCCCCTCCCATTCCATCCTGCGCCGCCGCCCCTGGTCATCAAAGTGGGACAAGATGCTCGGCCTCTCTGGGCCGTTCCCCTTCCTCCCCTCCCGCACCTCCTGCGCGACTTCCCCGCCCTCCCCGCCCTCTCCCTCAACACGACCACCTTCCCCTCCCCAAGCAGGGGCAACACCGTCCCGTCCCTCATGCACACGATCTACCGCTTCTCGGGGGACCGCCTTCCCCCGCTCCCCTACTTCCAATACCTCGCCCTGCGCTCTGCCCTCCTCTCCCTCCGTCCCCGGCTAATGCTCATGCACCACCATCACGCCTCGCCCCCCCACGGACCGTACTGGGACCTCCTCTCCCCGCACATCACGCTCTCTCCACTCACCACCCCGCAAGAGGTATACGGCCACCGCATCTCCCATTTCGCGCACAAGGCCGACGTCCTCCGCCTCCAGCTGCTCATCGCCTTCGGCTGAATATACGTAGATATCGGCCCGTCGACCGTGCGGGGCTGATGACGCAGGATGTGGTGCTGGGGATGGAGGCGAGTCGGGAAAGCCAGCGCACGGCCTTGGAGTACGGAGGACTGTGCAACGCCGTGATTGTCGCGAAGAAGGATGCGCCGTTCCTGACGCGCGGGCTAGCGACGTACGAGAGCTTTGACTCGACCGTTTGGGCAGGGCATAGTGTAGCGAAACCATGCGTGCGTCTCCCGTTCCCTTCTCCTTCCCGTCTTCCCGCTGACACTCATGCAGGAACTGGCAATCCTCTACCCGCGCGAGCTCACCGACCTGGGCACTCGGGCGATGTTCTTGCCCCTCTGGCGATATGAGGATATCGATATGGTGCACCTGTCTTCCCAGGCTGGCGAGAGCGGTTGGGAGGGTTTCAAGTCCGGGCAGCTGACGTGCGTGCAATTCCTTTCTTTTCCTAGCTTCCTTCCCTCCTCTCGCTTTCCCACCTGTCCCGTCTACTTCCACCCTTGCCAATACCACCGTTTCTCCTGCTTCCCACCCCCCGACCCCCTTTGCAGCATATACTCACTCCTCTCCGCAGATACCACGCCTGGGAATCCCTAGCGATGAAATATCTCGAGCCGCTCACGCCGAGCCTCGTGCTCAAGGGCGAGTCGAGCTTTACGCGCATGGTACGCGCCTTCGTGGGCCCGGAGGATCTAAAGATCGAAAAGCGGCTGTGGGAGGCGCAGGGGTCGTAGCGCACCGCCCACAGACCTCAAGATGAAACTTTGTTCGTATGTTCGTGGGAGAAAGGTCCGCAAGTGCTCTGGGCGGAGCTGGAGGACGGCTTCATTTCGCGGCCACCATGGGTGCGCGATGGGGGAATGTCGTGTGAAGAGGGCGCCTATATATGCACGTCAAACAATCCCGCCCTCAGATGACTTGAGGGCGAGGTTGTTTGACGAAAAAACCGCAGAGACCACTGCCGAATGAGGTTATTTGGAAGCATCACAACATCAAGCTCCGAGCCTCCAACTGACGCTGGTTCTTGCCCATCACCGTGGGCCCATGGTGATTTCCACGCTACGCCTGTCAGTGACTAACTGGCCAGTCAGTTGCTGACAGGCATATCATGGAAATCTTTTGCACAAATGTCGGTTTGTTTTACGCTCTCGACCTTGCTCTGCATAACCTTGGCCTGCGCGGGGTCCTGCCGGTGTGTTTAATTCTGAGATCCCCTGGCCGGCGTGATACGTGAACACGGACCTTGCCAAGCCAGTTGGCCCTGTCCACTGCGTCAATATACGCGTCGATGATCTGCAGAGGGATCGCGCACCTTCTTCTGTTGGTAAATCCAGCGCTGGTTGGGCGGAGCAGGGTCCGATGATCTTTGCCCCGGGCAGCGAAACATCATGTACGCACCATTAGACACCCTATCATAAACTGTATCTATCACTCAGGATGGATCATATCATCTGGACGTTCTTTCTTATTATGTATGCCCACGTTGTGCCGCTTGATATGATAGCTTTGCAGCCGGGGCTGCATGAAGACCGGGATCAAGCCTGGGTGGCAACGCTCTTGGTGGCCGGCGTCACGTGTGCACGGCTTTATATAGTGGACAACCTGCGACGCGGAGTCATCATTTCCCTTTCCTTCCTTTACTTCTCCTCAAATGCCCATCCAGACGCGCTCCAAGCGGTCGACCACGCGCGTCGAACGCGCCGAACGGCCGTCACTGGCCGAGCGTTTATCACCCGTCAACCGCGTCGAAGGATCGCCCCAGTCGATGGCCAAGCGTACTCACAATCTGTCAGCATCGCACGTCGAACCCGCCGAAAGATCGTCACGAATCGAGCATTCTCTCAACCTCTCCCCGCTACGCGTCAAACCCGTCCATGGATCATCGTTCGATATGTCTTGTACGTCTATCAACACCCTCCCCGTCGAGCTCGTCCGCTACATCATCCGTCTGGCCACCGACGTCCCCGTCGCGTTCGACACGCGCTCCGAGTCGGTCCTGGACGAAGATCGCGACGAGACGCGTCGCCTTATCATCAAGTCGATGAAAACGAAGACGTCGCTCAGTATCGTGTCGAAGCTGTTTCACATTCTGATTGATGAATACCTGTACGAGATTATCCTCCTTACCAAGTTTTCCGGCTGCGAGTCTCTCCGTCGCTTTGCTGCTTTCCTCCGCAAGAACAGACGCAGTGACGCGCGATCCCGTGGCGATCGCGTTCGTAGGCTGGAGCTTAACTTCCGGATAGACGCTGATCACTGGACGACTTCTTGGGACTCGCTCTGGGGTCTGCTTCCCGCATGTCCGAACCTGGAGGCGATCCTCTTTCAACCGCAATCCCTCCTTATCTGGTACTTGCGAGGGACAGTCTCTTGCTGTGAACAGTTTTCGCGAAATATTGCCCGAAGATACGGCGGAACACTACGCAGACTCGAGATAGGAGGGAGCATCAGATTTCCTCAACACTGCATGCAGCCGATGCTGGCGTGCATGGAGAAGTTACAGGTCATCTACATCCGCCATGTTGAGCGTCTCGTGTTGAACCCCAGTACATCGAAGGAATGGACTGGAACGCTACCAATAGGGGATTGCGTGAAGCATTTGCATACCATCCTCGGCCAGATTCTACGTTCCGACGTAGCATTCCATTCCTTGCCGAGATTGAGACACGTATCCCTCAAGCCTTTTGTCCCTCCCACCGTTCACGACCTGCTACGACTACACGCTGGATCCATCGTCAGCCTCTACTACGAGCAGAACACATTATATGCCCCTCTACCGGCTATTCTCGAGACGCTGCCGAACTTAAAGCACCTTCAGGTTTCGGATCGCTGGGGCACAGCCTGGGACATGGTTCTTCCGACTCAAGGCCATAGCAACTTACGGATTCTCACACTCTTCCTCACCTTCTCCTCTTATGAAGAAAGCAGTATGCTTCGCGACATGGACAGCCTCATACTGAGGGTGGAAGAAGGGCGTCTTCCGCAATTCAACAAGATACGACTCGGCGGCCTTTTCCTTGACGAGCATCGAGAAGGGCGGCGCGAACTCGGTGAAACGTGGAGCCGTGTCGGAATCACATGGGAGGAGCGACCAGATTTCAAGGCATGGTATGATCGCCTGTAAAGTGGTTACCTGTACACCTTTGTAATCCTCCTCCCGTTAATGGCATGAATATCTGGCATCTAGAGTCTGTGTCTTATCAAAGCTAATTCCTCGGTCTTTGTTCGCCCTTCACTACCTACTACCTGGACAGGAAAACCACCGTGATCCAAAAGTACCTCGCGCCCGTCTGCTCGTTGACCCTCTGGCCGCATTTAGACTTTTTCATAGCGCCGAGATTATCACGTCGAGATAGCTGCGATGAGGCCTTCAAGCGTGAAGACGCGTGCGGTTCTCCTGATGCTAATTTCTGAGTCCCATGGATGTTTCGTACTTGAGACACCTACCGATGCAATAACTACCAGAGCAACTTTCGGAGCGGGTCCAACGGTTTGCATAGGATATTCTCAGAGGTCGGCTCTGACCTCTATTGTTGTGGCTGATCCACTGGTGTAGATGGCAGTTGGCAGTCCTTGAACTCCAAGTCCTTGTTGCCGTTATCGTTTGCAATTTCGAGCTCAGTAGTTCGAACCCAGACTACGTGCTTCGGAGAGACGGAGTCTTGGCTGACACAGTACACCACATGCATACACACTATCTATGGACTGAGCTGACCGAGATTCCCAGATTCCAATGCGCAAAGGGCACCTCAACCAGGGACTGAAGGTGCAGCTGAAGGTCAAGCGCAGACACTGACGGTTCAGAAGTGAACATTACTACAATTTCAGAGTAAATTTAAGCAAGTCTCATTGACACCATACAGTCTCACCGTTTTGTTTTGCAATTCCGACGCTTAATTCATTGAAACGGTTGGGGTGTCCCCTTTGATCTGTGAATTGCGAGCTGTACGGGACGTCGGCGATGGCGAGGCAAACATATAGAGCCACGAGGAGCTCTAGAAAAGTATCCTATTAAACAGTCACGGATCATCATCTTGTAATGGAGTGCAGTTTGACAACTGGGAGCGGAGGTGGGCCTTGTTGCAAGAGTTGGAGAGGAGTGCGAAAAAAAGGTCTTTTTCGAAGGCGCCCGGATGCAGTTTCGCTTTCTTCCTCCCTTCATGGCGGTTCCTCCTCGATTCGTCCCATCTTGTTCATATGTGCTCAATGCCGTCCCTCTTGAGCCTGCCCGATGCGTTATTCGACTTGCTGCTGAAATGCCGCCCGCTTTCGATTGATGCACTGCCTTTGTCCCTGCTGTACTGCGGCTGCACGTGATGAACAGCGGCTCGCAGCATTTGGCTGCGGCGTGAGGGTCCGAGATCCTTCTTCACTACCTTTTTGCATCACACTCGATCAGGAAGCGGAAAAGTCGTTTGTTTATTTGCGGATGACTACGGAGAACACCGTTCCCAGGTGAATTGTTCAGCCGCGTCTCCATAACACTTACAACCGTGAGAGATTGTGACTGATGGAGCCTTACATGTCGCTCAGTGCTCATTCTGTGACGGTCCCATATATGCATCGCATTGCACGTCTCCGCAGTGTTTCTTCCCAGCAGGATGACAGAGCTCAGACGACGACCATTGCGCAGATCCGCCACATGGCCCACATCGGGTCTTTGGCAACGAGGTCGCTGGCGGCACAGAATTCCGCAGGGACTGGGTGCGTGTTGCGAATGGCGACACCAACTGTCTGTGGTATAAAGGCTGACTCAACTGGATAGAGCAAGAATGACAGCTTCAATAGTCTCTGGGGAACGTCAGCTCTCCAGCTCATGATAGCCGAGTAGATTGGCAACACACTAGCTCTCAACTCCGATATACGGATCTCCAACCCGGCCTTCAATCATGCTCGACCAACAGTGTCTTCGTATGTCCCACCTGCCGCGTCGCAGCAGAACTGTAAGCTGACGATAAACAGCACCGACCGACCCCAATGCGGAGTACTTCTACTGCGCCAATTACCCAGCGGCGGTGTTGTTCAGCGCCCTCTACGGGCTGACCACAATCGTACTCCTCGCACAAGCGATCGCATACCGCAAACCCTTCTGCTGGGTGATCATCATGGGGAGCACGTGGGAGCTTGTCGGGCTGATAACGCGGACGCTGTCGACACTCAACCAGAGCCAGGAGACGTTCGGGGACATCTCACAGCCGTTCACTCTGCTGGCACCGATCTGGATCAACGCGTTCGTGTACATGTGTTTGGGGAGGATGATACATTACTTCCTCCCGGGTGAGCGGGTTTGGGGCATCAAGGCCGAGACATTGGCCACCATCTTCATCTGGGGTGATATCACGTAAGTGTTCTCCCAAACATGTGAACCTGTCACTCACGGACGGCGAGCAGATCATTCCTCATCCAAGCAGGCGGCGGTCTTACCGCGAACAGTGCCACCGACCCGAACGTCATCAGGATCACCCTGCTGGTCTACACGGGTGGAGTGGCTCTGCAGCAGCTCTTCATTCTCTTCTTTTTCGGGATCGCGCTGCGCTTCCACTTGCGGCTCATCCAGAAGGGCGACACGGGGCGGTCGACAAAATGGCGTCCTTTGCTCTGGGCGCTGTACGTCGTCCTGGTCCTGATTACTGTGAGCGCCTAGCCCCTGTCTATAAGAATAGCCGAACTGACCGAGAGCCTGTCAGATCCGCATCGCCTACCGGATCGCCGAGTACGCAAGCGGGGCGATCATCACCGACATCACGACGCACGAAGCGTACTACTACGTGCTGGACGCGACGCCCATGTTCCTCGCGCTGGTCGTGTTCTGCGTGGTGCACCCGGGGCGGGTGCTCGTAGGGCCCGGGAGCGAGTTCGAGAAGAAGAAAGGGAGGTGTTGTGGCTGCTGTGGGGGGAAGAGGGAGAGGAGGAGAAGGGGCGAAAAGAACCTACCGGAGCCACGGGAGAGTACGGAGCAGCTGTATGACTTGGAGCCGTGGAGTAGCCAACCGGTGTAACTGCCGGAAATTGTGGATAGGGAGGGCAGGCGTTGCTGGTCAATTGTTCTTGGACTTCATGTTGGTCTATATGATAATCATCCTTGCACATCTCATATGTTGTACCTATGACAGGTGATGCTTCATCATAACTCCATTACAGCCAGATGATCTGCAGAACAAGTATCCTGTTGCTGCTGCTGCCACAGATGCTGAGCTTCACCACACCTTGAGAGGCAAGCAAACCAACCATATCAACATGTGCAAATGCAGAGTTTGTTTGAAGGTGACCTTGACCTCAAAACAAACTCTGGATTTGACGGTGGTGTTGAAGATTCTATCTTGTTCCGCTTCCCAGCAACACAGTCCCAGAATCACCGCACACTCGCAGGGAAGGAGACATGCCACGTGCCACGCAGGTATCGATATCCTATGCCATTCAGACAAGCGCAACATTAAGCTGTTGCAGTACCATCCAGCAGCGGTTGAGCAAAGGGACATCGCCGACCAGCCCCAGCAGCTGGTGCGGCCAGGCGATGTGGGGGGATAAAAGAATCGACCGCGCCCCCAGGAGACGCAGATCCGCCCGACCGATCTGAAGAGAACAGCAGACTCCTAAGAAGGCACAGCAGCCGGTTAAGCGAGTGGTCTCGGGCAGTACAGGAGAACACAATCATAGGAGAACACAAGTAAGCGTAAGACCACAGGATAGTATGCAATAGGAGAGGACGTGCAGCGCATTTCTCAGCAGCGCGCAAGATGTTGACGTAGGTGGGAATAATGAGAGGAGCAGCGCTGACGCAGGTAATACAATTGCGTAAACAAGTTTTGAACAAGCGAGTGAGAGGTTCAGCGGAGCAGTGCGGTTTTCACATTGCGCGCCGCTTACCTCACCAGCTGCTCCCACGCTCGGCCGAGCAACGCCCCGCTAATGATGCGCGCACGTGCAGTAAGGCACCTATCCGCCTCCGCATCACGTGCGTCACGTCATCCTCGTCATCGCTTGTGCGGGCCGTGGACCGCAGAACCGCGGGGGTTGTCTGTTGTTTATTGTTTACGTTTTACGTTTACGTTTATGCCGAACGCCACAGTTCGAGTTAACCCCTGAGACGCGTGTATTGTAAGGGGGGTTGTTGGAGCGCTGCTGTCACGGGAGGCGGGCAGGGCAGAGGGGAGAAGGCACGAACGCAGCTTATTTCTGCGCCCGGCGGGTTATTGGGGACTAGACTGGCAGACCGGGCGGGCACGCAATGCGATGACCGGGAAGGTGTTCGGGAAAAGGTGGGAAAGTGGGAAAGGCCGCCGAGCAGGGGTCGGCTGTCAGGAGATTACAGGACTGGTGATGCGCTCGGCCGGGGCTGGAATGTAGGGGCCGGATTACGCCTGCGCTTTTAACGAACGCTTATTAGAGTGCCGGGTGCCGGGTGCGGGGATTACAGTATTGCGCCTTTAAGCGCAATGTGCATCAGATAAAATAAAATTTGGGTTGATGGGAATTTGGTCGGGAATTTGGGTTTAGATGGCGGCGGTGTGCCTGTAAACCGAGGGTTATCAGGGCCTTGACAGCGGCCGGACGGGAAGCGATTGAAGCGAGTATTCCCCCATTGCGCGTGGGGTGTGATATCGCGCATGAATTGAGATTGCCGTTCGAATGTAGGGTCGGATAGGATTGCGTTGCAGTAGCGTTGTGCCCGGGGGGAGGGTCCGATAGCCCCTTGCCCATGGCCCGCCGGCCGCAGCCCGCAGCCAATAAACGGGGCTGGTCGGGAAAGCGGGGATGATAAGCCGGTGTGATGTGCGGTTCTGTGTGTGTTGCGGACAATCATGGGTGGATTGTCAGCGCGGGTGTGTCATGGGCGAGACTGTTTCTTGTCGGAATGAGGAAGTGAGATGGCGAGCGCAGGGCAGGGACCGGAGGCAAGTGATAGGGAGAGTGAGTGAGTGTCGGGTGGGCAGGTGATCAGAGTGGGCAACCCGTGCGTGAGAGGGGCTAGGGTCACTTGCTCCCCTCGCCCACGCACGCTATCCCCTCCCAGCCAATCTGGTGACACCCCCAAACGTACCGCAATCGAATTTCCAAATTTCGAAAGAGGGAAAAACTCGCTTCCCCCGTCACACTCGCTCATCCCTCTCTCATCCCACCACACCCACTCCCCCGCCGCTATCTGTACCGCTCTCACCAACGACACCAACGACTACGACCTCAACGACTGCCCCCCGCCCACTGCATACACCCTCCCCACCATGTCCTCCCCCTTCAGCGCACTCCACGACCTCTCCGCGCTCGCTTCCACCCTCTCCCCCTCCCCAATGGACACATCCACCTCCCCCCAACTCGTCTCCGCCCCAATCCCAATGCACGCCACGTCCGCCTCCCATGCCCACACCCGCAGCTCCCACACTCCCCCGAGCGAGGCGTCCTACTCCTCCACACCCAGCCTCAGCCTCTCATTCTCCACTTCCGCCGCCTCCCACTCCCTCTCGCCCTACGCACCGGGCCTCCCAGCGAGCTACGCAGCCTCCACCCCCGGCTCGGGCGGCCTCGCCGCCGCCGCGGGGAAGGAGCACCGCATGCACCGTCGTCAGTCCAGTTCAGGCCACAAGCGCAGGCTAAGCGACGCCCGCGATGCTCTCAGCATGACCAGGCCTTTGTAAGCCCATTAACCTGGTGACTGGATGACCCCGCTGATCGACGCAACAGCAGCCTCACGGCCGACTCGCCCCCCCTCCCACCTGCGCTCACCTCCCAGAGCGTGCCCGCTCCCAGCTACATGTCCGCCCGCCGGGGATCGACGACGAAGCGTGAGGTCTCGAGCAAGTCCACATCCAGCGACGACGGCAAGGAAGTGCAAGCGCTGAGCAAGGAAGCGGCCGCGGCGCACGTCAAGGACGGCAAGCGTATCTACGTGTGCGAGGACTGCCAGAAAGTCTACCGCCACCGCTCGTGCATGGACAAGCACCGGTGGGAGCACTCGCCCCACTGGCTCCCGAGCTCAAAGTTCCTCCTGAGCAAGCACCAGCAGGTCCAGCTACTCGAGGCTGCCGCCATCCTCTCCCACATCTCCGCCCCCGCGCGCAGCCTGCCAGACGACCGTGCGCTCTGGCCAAAGTATCTTGCGGAAGTCGCCACTGCCCCCGGGCCCCAGGTGGCGGGGAAGCCGCGGCCCGCGCGCGCGAGCAAGTGGACCGCCGTCGCCGTCAGCGGACGAAAGAGCGTGAGCGTGTATGATGGCGAGAGCATGCTTGGCGAGATTGACATGGACGACGATGAGGTCGATGTGGTCGGCGACGACCGCTCGGTCAGCGGGAGCGTCTCAGCCATGGGCGTCGATGAGGAGGACGAGGAGACGGAGGATGAGATCGAGGTCGTCCGTCCGTGGGAGGGCGTCGGCGGCCTGGAGATGGAGCTCTGAGTACGGTATCCCCTTGCAGAGCATATGCAATCCCTGATGACGCTTTTCCAGGAGAGCACAAGCAAATGAGGAAGGAAAACTTGAGACCAAGCACATACAGAAACTGATACCCCCGCCCGTTCATCCTTCAAACCCGAACATCACCTGCATCCCATCCCCGCATCCCCATCCGCCGTCCCTGCATCCCACCAAACCTAGCCAAGACGAACTGAAACCGAACCGCCCGAACTGAACCTGAACCTGAACTGAACCGGAAACGCTTTCGTACCCAACTGTATTACTAGCCCCCGCACGCGCCGCCATCTTCCCGTCCCGTCCTGTCCGCCATTTTCTTGCCGACCCGCTGGTCGACCCAGCATACAGTTATATGCATGTACACCAACCGTTGAGCTCCGATCGACTCGACTCGCCTCGCCCCAGTTGTCCACGGACGACCACCGTCAATTCACCTTCACCTTCATCCAAACAATCCGCCTCCACGCTCACTGTCACCCTTCCGCTCCGCCGTCACTGTACCAACACGGACTCCTCCGCCTGCCGCCTGTCGCTTGCCGCCAGCGCGCCAGCCCCTTACTGCCCCAGCACTTGTCGGGCGCAGTTGTACGACCACCCAAGTTCTCGCTCTGCCGCTTCTCGTGTTGTGTTGTGTTGTTTCATTTGACCCTGTGGATATCTATTGTACGACTAGGGCGAAGCTCGAAGCTCTTCTTCCCCGCGCTGCCATTCATGCCGCTGTTGTTGTTATCCGAGTCCTCTTCATCCCGCTCGTCTCGCTATCTGTTGTTGTTGTTGTTCTGTGAGGCGCGAAGCGGGTAGGAGAGAGGAGTACTAGTGAGTGGGAAGCAGGAGGAATATCTGTAGCAGCCGAAATGATAACCGAAATGAAAAATGAAATCAATAGGTGGAAGCGCGAAGTCAGAACCCTCCCTTCCTTTCCTCCCCTGGCTTCGTCTGCCTTCCTCCCCTGGCGGGTGCACCGCATGCCGCCTATCACCAGGGCCGTAACGGGCTGGGGCTGGTCAAACACGCTCCTGGGTATACAGTATCAGTAGGAGCGGTGTGCTGGCAAGGCCCTGGTGCGCTGTCGGTTGCAGTTGGGCACACGTTCTGCCTGGCCATATCCTGCGTGCTCGTGTCTGTCAGGACGGCCTAGGCTCTGGGAAGGTCGTGAGCTGGCGGGTGTGGCGGGCAGGGTCGGGCGAAGGGGGTGGAAGAGGGGCACTGCACTGAGGAAGAACAAAGGAAGTTCGAGTCGTCGTTCTCAATAGCTGAAACCTGAGCTGGCAAGCCTGACATGCATGCGCGAAGTTGTTTCCTTGCCTGCGGTTTCTGGGAACTTCGCGTGTCGTTTTTTCAGACGTCGCTGACGCTTGCTGCTACTCTTCCGGATGTTTTCCCTGCTATGCTGTATCAGCGTGTCTGGACCTGGTGGACCTGTGCCAGCTGTCTCGGGTCGCATGCACGTCTGCTATCAAAGCCCTGGGCGGTGCGTATAGTATCTAGTTCTGCCATTGTGCGCCGCTCGTCCCTCAATTCTGGGAACCTGCATCCTCATGCATGCGCAAGACACTGCCTGTCGTGTACAACTGGATGTTCTTGCTGCTACCCTGATCGTCTTTGTAGCCGCCCATGCGCGGCAATTGGACCGTTCCCAGTATATCCCCGCAAGTCCCCTTTGGCCCGATTTGGAAAACACAATGGCAACACCGACCCTCATGGTTACAGGCGGCGTGTCTGGTCGTCAGGCCTCGCTGCGTGCGCGCGTCTTCGTTCTTGCCCAGGGCAGGATCTTGGTTTTGCCGACGCTCTTCCTGGTGTCAAAGATGATGGGCTGTTAGTTCGGGGCTCAGGCTGCATCAGCGGCTCGTTCATTCGTTCAACAAATTTGGGATTAGTGTTTCTGGGCAACTAGATGCAGCAGGCCGGGGATCGCGCTCTATCGGAAATGCCGATCTGGTCGCATAGTTCGCACATGGAAGGAAACATTGTGAGGGCCAATTTTGGTCGCACGCCACACCGATCAAGGGTGCCTACTTCTGTGAACTCGGATACAACGGATACATTTCGAAGACCATCAAACCGAGGCTGGTTTGAGGAGCAGGCACACCTCTCGCGGTAACCTGATTCCCCCTTGCTTTGCGCCCATTGGCCGCTCTAACGGCGCTTTGCAGATTTCAGAGACCGATCGGAGTATAGGCGGCACAGCAAGCTTTACAACGAGCCGGAACTTTGGAACGCTAGATTAGATTCACGCCGCCGCCGCCTGAAACAGTGGCGCACAATCTGTTCTGTTTCACTACCGCTTCCCTGGCCGATTGTCGACCGTTACCAAGGGCCGCTCTCTTGCTGCAACAAGACCTCGCATAGGCGGCGTGTTGGCGCCACGTGTTCGTCTCGCTGGAGGTCGAGATAGCGTTGCAATTGGCGTCTGCCCAAAGTGGGCCAGACCGAAGCCAAGGAACCTTCATGCCCTTGTGAGTAGCCGAAAATTTGCGAACAGATGACCATACAGTAGAGCGGTTTGAGATCGAATTCGGCTGTATTCTGCTTAGATGGTACGTGGAGCAGTTTACGAATCGGGCAGGAGAGCCTTACTGTATTTATCTCAGGATAACCCTCCGCTCAGTCAAACATGCGTTCTGATGGCCCTTTAGGCTGTGAACGCTTCATGAGTATGTATTCAACAATGTGCCGGCCATGACAATATAAAAGGTCCTTGTTCAAGGGCTGTCGTTGTCCATCTCCAGTTCTCTCATTCGTACCTTCCTACTATCCACCGTCAGACACTTCGAAAGTCACCCATCACCTACACCATGACCGGGCACAATGGCATACCAGGTACAACCAATGAGGCATCGATTTCAAGGCCTGCCGTGTTTCATTCAACCTCGTCTTCGGCATTGCCGGTGTCAAGGACGATTCACGCGGTCCCGGGCTCGGCCCTTGGGACTCCAGGGCAAGATCCTGGACCTTCGTACCAACATCGCAGCAGGTTCGCTCCAGTTCCTGAGTGACATCCCAAAGTTAATTAAGCGTACGGTTAGGTTGATCAAGGCATGCATACCTTGTCACAAGAACAAGCGTCGAGTAAGTCCAGCTTATCGCAGAGGGAGCATGCTGATTCGGAGGAACAGTGCGACAGGGTCGAATTGCCGGATGACGGCACCCCGTGCAATCGCTGTGTACAGCTCGGATTGGTGTGTTTGTCCTGTGGCAGTTCACCTTCGGAAGTTGACACCTCCCCAGCCGGGCCTTTGCCATTTCTCGCGACGACCTGATCCCACTATGATGACCTTCGACAATGGCCAGTTCGTCAGTGCGTTGGCTGGACTCGATGTGCAGGTCCTCACCGGCAATACACAACCGGCCGCGGCCTTCCCCCTGCCTGCTCCATACGCCGAACACACCTTCCATGGCGATAGTTCCACCCCATACACGAACGTTATGTTAGCCCAGTCCCTGGCGGAAGCTCCAGGGTTGAGGTTGGACCACGGCGTCGTGGAACTCGCCAGCTATCCGTCTCAGTTTGGGGTGTAAGGAAGTCATCGGAGGGCGGGAGCGAATGACATCAATTGACAAGACCAAATGGGCTTAGGTAATTGATGGCGATGCTGCCGCAGAGCCGAATTAGTAACTTGTATCCCTTGATTACGCCCAGCGTCCGTACAATGAACCCTATTTCTCCCAACAAACACCCACCTCCACGGCATAATACAGTCATTGTCAAATAGGCGGGTCAAGTTCCATATTCGACGGTGGACGAGAAGTCGAGGGGAAGGAAGCTCGCCATTGTCGCCAATGCTCGGCTGCCGCGCTGGACCGTGCGGCTGCCGCACCTTGATCAACCATGCGCCTAGCCCCCAGATCAATGAATGCAGATAGGCCATTGTCCTTCAATCTCATAGCGTGTATTCGCATCCTTCTTGGGGCATGATATCACGCCCCGTGCTTGGAGCAGGAGGGGGACAGCGTGCCGGCCAGGGTAGCAGTGGGGTTTGAGCGCATGAGGAGACACGGCTGCAAAACAGCCTCAGATGTTGTTGATATCAGTCTCCAATGGATCGGCAAGCAATGTATAGCAGTTGGAATCCATGCTTATTTCGAGAGACCGGTTCTCAGCGCCAAACTGACCATGTTCAGTTCGCGCCAGATCCCATTTGAGATCGTAAGCCCGGTATGATGGCCCATGATGCATAGCGGGGCAGACAGTTCGATCATGATCTCTTGCAACCAAGTGTCATTTCAAGACAGTAACAGAACACCAAGGTCGAATGAGCCAACTTTGTTCAATGAGCGTCGAAGGAGTTCTTCCACAACCGGAGGGTTCAGGAAGCAGAGACGGCAAGAGAAAAGCTTACGCGTCACAGCGCACGTGATGGCACATGACAGAATATCAATTGCTTCCGGGTTACGACGCGTCGAAATATAACACGCGTGTCACTTCTTCGCCCAGTCATCCTGCTTCCTTCTATATCAGCAACATGTCTAACTACAAGTCAATGATACCCTCCAAGAGGAAGGCAGACGAAAACGATGACGCTGTGCCAGGCATGAGAAGCGCACCTGGTCGGAACCCTCTCGGCGTACTGGTTGCGGACAACGTTGCATACAGGCAGATGCAAACCGCCGGCTCTAGCAAGGACGAGACCTACTGGAACGTGCAATGGTACAGACCCTATGCATGGACCGGTTATAGTCTAACGACACGATAGGCGCAAACCTCAAACCAAGAAACATAAGACGTGGGACGGTGACGGTGTCCTCATTGTTGCAGGCACAAAAATGACTCTGAAAGACCTAGACGACAAAATGTATGCATCACCCGCATATATGCTATTAACTAACCCTCTGTAGCATTTCCACTGGGACCATCTCCAGTCGAACAGGGGCGATCGAACTTGGCGCTTCTTTTGCTGTCGGTGGCAAGGATGTGTGTGTTAACCACACCTTGTAGGTCACAGTTGCTTACTCAGAACCATAGCTTGAGATCGACAGCGCGATATCCAAAGAAGAGTACCTCTCCGGCCGATGTTTCACCTCGTCTTCCATTGCATACATCCCTCCCCCACCACCGACGCCGAGGTTTCAGATGCCGAAGGTCATCCGTCCAGATATCAGAGTTGAGAGCAAACCACCTGCTGCTTTGGGTTCGATGCCACAACGCAAACCAAGCATGGTTGTGGCGAAAGCACCGGAACCTAAATCCATGGATCATCCAACAGACTCAGACTATAAATCCATACGATACTATACTGTCAACTGGTCAGTTCTATCTGCGAAAGCTCTGTCTAGCTCACTTACGTCCCCAGGCGCAAGCCACAGACGAAAAAGTTCAAGACGTGGGATGGCGATGCGTACTTGATCGTGACGGGCAGTCGATGTGTTATGCAAGATGCCGGCGGTCGGTCGTATGTCGCTTTCTCTTTTGCGTTTGGCACCTTCTCACTTTGCGAAGTATGGGTACTACCACGTGGAGCCAGACGTGGTTGGAAGGCGGTACAATCCACATTGCAAACAAAGAGGTATGTCAATCCAGCAGCAACGAAGTCGTTTCTGGTTAACTGTGTTGCGATTCAGGTTGAAATTGACGGCCTGATTACTGAGGCAGAGTTCCGTCAACAATGCAGTGGGGTCCCGCCTCCGGACCCAGAAATTCCTCTTCGTACTACTTCGGTTATCAAGTTTCAGCCTGCTATACCGAAGGCAGGATACAGCAGGACTTCAACCAATTCTATGGCGGAGCGAGAAGATGCATGGTGACTTGATACCAGGCGTACACCGTCAGGATCCCGGCTAATCACCGCGTTCCGTCAGTCATGATCCGGAAACGGAATTTTACCTACCACGTCCCACAGTGGGACATCAGGCCAAGGCAGGAAAAAGGTGGGAATATGTCGTTCTCTATCCAGGACCGCTTATTAAGGTTATCACAGCGATTGCATTATCGAAGACGTATATGTGGAACAGTGTTTGGCTAACAAGCTGAGGCCACATCAGAAGGAGGGCGTGATCTTCCTGTATGAGGCGGTAATGGGAATGAGAAGACATGAAGGCACCGGTGCGATTCTGGCAGACGAAATGTCAGTGAAACACCTTGCGGCGCTTGAACGAAGCTGATGAGGTGTCAGGGGACTGGGCAAGACGCTACAGGCGAGCACCAAAACTCATCCCCGCACCTAACTCATAACAGGTGGAACAGACGATCGCGCTCCTCATGACGCTGTTGAGTAGGTCGCTCAGTCACGGCCTCAATCACCATTAACACTCTTGCAGGGCAAAGTCCTTATCGCCCTCCCAACACTCCGCTTCATGCGAAGACCAAGGAGATCGGGAAGGCTATTATCGTTTGCCCTGTGTCACTCGTTGCCGTGAGTACTCATAGCAACCCCCAAATGCCAAGGCGACTCATCGCACCATCTAGAACTGGCGAAATGAGATATGGAAATGGTCAGTCGGGAGTTTTCACAGTAATGTCATCTTCAATTCGCTGTGTGTTTAGGCTGGGACGGGATCGCCTGGGCGTCTTCGTTGCAGAGGAGACGAAAAATATCAAGCTGTTTAACCATTCGTAATTCGGACCTTTCCATGTTCGACCGGATGCTAACCCAGCTCCACAGCCGCAGTCATGATGTGCTCATCATTGGCTATGAAAAGCTGCGCAGTGTTATGTGAGCCCTTTCGTGTACAGCAGCTTCCGAGACTGACTCTTCAGCAGTGAGACATTGGCTTACTGCAAGTATGTCATCTCGGAGGATCGTATTTGGTCGATCTCTGACTGAACTACTCTAGTCCGAAGATAGACTTGATCATCTGCGATGAAGGCGAGTTAAAAACGTGCGCACAGCATCTCAGGGGCTGATATGGGTCCCAGGGCATCGTTTGAAGTCTGTTAATAACAAGACATCAAAGATGTTTGACGCCCTCAAGACCAAACGACGAGTGATTCTCTCAGGGACACCGATCCAGAACGATCTCTCTGAATTTTGGGCGATGGTACGTCCAATACCAGCATGGCATGTCCTATGCTAACATGGCGAAGGCGGATTTCTGCAATCCCGGCCTCTTAGGTAGGCAAGGATTCCGAGAAGACTGAAAAAGACTGATCACTGGAAAGGCGACTACAAGAGCTTCAAGCGCATCTACGAAGACCCAATCCTGAGGTCTCGTATGCCTAATTGCACTGAAAAGAACAAGGAGCTTGGCACCGCTCGTTCGGATCAACTCGCTACTATATCGAAATCCTTCGTTCTTCGACGAACCGCTGATATTCTGACTTCCTACCTCCCACCCAAGTGTACGAGTCTATTCTCTCCACGAAAGTTATCGCCTCACTTCTCGTCAGATGAGTATGTAGTCTTCATACGTCCTACCAAGCTGCAGTTTGCTTTGATGTTGTCCATTCTCAACGACAAGTCGATAAATCGTTTCATCAGCAGCGGTATGGCTCAGTCGCTCGAAATGATGAACGTTCTCGGCAAGATTTGCACGAGTCCGGTTTTGCTTAAAAGCACGGCCAAACCCGAAAGTCAACGGACCCAGGAGATTAAGGACACGATAGCCATATTGCCACGGGGCATTGAAGAGAGCGACAGCTCTACAAGCGGTCAGTTTCTGTCCATACGCATGCTTTCCATCTCATTAGAACCACCAGGAAAACTTATCGCTCTCGTCAATCTGCTCAATAACCTTCGAAAGGTATTATTCATTTTCTGCATGGCTTGCTATTCGCGGCTAATGGTTTGCAGACCACAGACGAGAAGGCGATAATCGTGTCCCAATACACTAAAACCCTAGACTTGATTGAAGCTATCTGCATCAAGATGCGGTGGAGCAGAACCCGCCTGGATGGGTGCGTCAGATCTGTTCATGAGACACGGTGAAAGGGGCTAACCGCGGCAAAGGTCCACACCCCAAGACGAACGTGATCACAGAGTGACGGAATTCAACAAGAGCGAGCAAGAAAAGTGCTGTGAGTCCTATGCAGCCAGCCGCGGTCTGTTCCGCTGACCCGTCAACAGTCGTATTCCTCTTGAGTCTCAAAGCTGGAGGCGTCGGCTTAAACCTAGTCGGCGCCTCCCGATTGATTCTTCTAGACAGCTCGTGGAATCCAGCGTAAGTCAGCTTCGTCTACTAGGGGCTCGCTCTCATGCGTATTAGGAATGACCTACAAGCCATGGCTCGCATCCATCGCGATGGACAAAAGAAACCGGTTCACATATATCGCTTCTTGACAGCTGGCACTATAGACGAGAAAATATACATGAGGCAGGTCATCAAAATGGGTCTTAGCAACTGTGCGTCATTTCTCACGAGTGCCGGACCTTGAACTGACTTCCGATCACAGCGCTCATGGCTGCTGTGGGCATTTTTTCATCATCAAATTGAAATTGAGTCTGACCTTGAGTAGGATGGCGATGGGAAATCTAAAGTGGATTCGTTCAGTCCGGCTGAGGTCCGTATATTGGACACTTTGTAGGATAGTTACTGATATCCCGAAGCTTCGGGATCTGTTTCGTATCCATCCACACACGCCGAGCCATACGCATGATCTGCTGTTCTGCGACTGCGCGGGTTCCCACCTCAAGAACGAAGATGACGAGGATGAGGGTTCCGGTGGTCAGGATGACGACGACAACGACGACGGGGAGGTGTTGAATGACAGCGATGACGGTGCTGAGCCTCCTCCCCGCGGCTTCATGCTGGCTTCTCAAGTTCACGAAAGCGATATTAATGCCAAAGCCAAGAATAAGAAGAGGGAGCTGGCGATGCTTGACGAATGGACGCACATCAACTGCATGGGTTCTGCGGGGCGGCAGGGCATCAAGGACAGTCTGCTACGCGACGTGGTCTGCAAGGCGTACGACAAGGCCCAATCGAGCAATAACGAGCCTGTAGGTGGAAATGAATCGAGGGTCGATAAGCTCCTGTCTCAGATCGACTTGGAGAAGATCAAGGACGCCGTCGACTCTGATGATGAGTCTGTCAATAAACTGACGAAAATGGACGAGGTTGCCGGCGGAGCGGTGACGTTCCTTTTCACGAAATGCAGCATGTAGATTAACCGCAAGGACTGCCTCGAAGCACGATCGCATTGTACACTAGCACGCATGACCCACATTGTAGCAGTACCGAGCACAAAGTAGAACAATCAAAGATGTAGTTTTAGTGTAACGTGGTGGTGTGCACGGGCCAAGCTTGTGGTGACCCTTTGTGCGGGGTGAAGCGGGAGCAATCGGCCGATCGCAACGCCCGTCGTCTGATTGGGTCGGGTGCGCCCGGGGCAGCCTCATCCCCGTCGCCTCCGGTTGGCCGTCGTCGTCTGCCAACCTTTACCCGCTTCGAGCCCGCCTCGTCCTCCTCACCCTTTACCCCTCCCTCGCTGTCCTCCCCCTCCTCCTCCCTCCCGCAGCTCGCCCGCCCACAATGTCCCTCGCACGCATCGCCCGCCCCTCCCTCATCCGCCCATTGCTCGTGCGCGGAATCGCCCGCTCTGCAAAGACCGCGCAGGCCGTGCCGGTCGAGGAGAGCGGGAAGGCCGGCTCGAAGCAGCCCCACTTGAAGGAGTTCAAGATCTACCGCTGGGTGCGTCTTCCTTCCTTTCCCTGTTCACACATCGCCCGCGCGTCATGGTGCTCGCCGGCGTCTTTCGCTTGTTTGTGTACCTCCACCAAGCCCGGACTGACCTCCCGCGCGTAGAACCCCGACACCCCAGCGGAGAAGCCGACCCTGCAAGCGTACACGATCGACCTTTCCCAATCGGGGCCGATGGTGCTCGACGCGCTGATCAAGATCAAGAACGAGCTTGACCCGACGCTGACATTCCGCCGCTCCTGCCGCGAGGGCATCTGCGGCTCGTGCGCAATGAACATCGACGGCGTCAATACCCTCGCGTGCCTCTGCAGGATTGACAGGAACCAGGCGAAGCCGAGCAAGATCTACCCGCTGCCGCATAGTGCGCCCTTTTCCCCATCTCTTATCTCCTGCTGAGCTGACGGGCTGGCTTGCAGTGTACATCGTCAAGGACCTCGTGCCGGACCTCACAAACTTCTACCAGCAATACAAGTCCGTCGAGCCCTGGCTGCATAACGACAACCCACCAGAGCGCGAGTTCATCCAGTCCCAGGCGGACAGGCGCAAGCTCGATGGGCTCTACGAGTGCATCCTCTGCGCGTGCTGCTCCACCTCCTGCCCAAGCTACTGGTGGAACCAGGACGAGTACCTTGGGCCTGCGGCGCTCTTGGCGACTTACCGGTGGCTGGCGGATTCTCGGGTGAGCACCCCGTCGCCTTCTGGCAAAAGACCTGCTGATAAGAGTGTGTAGGACGCCGCCGGCGCAGAGCGCAAGGAGAAGCTGCAGAACGACATGTCGCTCTATCGCTGCCACACCATCTTCAACTGCTCGCGCACCTGCCCCAAGGGGCTCAACCCGGCCGACGCTATCGCCCGCATCAAGCTCCAGCTGGCGACCGAGTGAACGGCCTGCGTCCTTGCTACCCTCTCCATTTGTAGCCAGCGGAACCCAAGTGCCTCTCCATGTGATGGGAAGGCGGAGGATACAGGAAAGCGTGATTAAGCACGCAGAGCGCACACGTGCACCAATTACTATTACTGCATTGAGTGTTGTATTATGCTTTGAGGATATCATCAAATGGCAAATTGACAACTGTCTATCCATCCATCTGCTTGCTGGTCCGCTCCCGCTCCACTTCACTCCTGCTGCCATGCTCGGCACCTCGGCCAGCGGTCATCTATCAACTGGAGGTGCGCCCGTGGATCATTGTTTCTCTCCCAAGCCCCGCATCCCGACATGCCTCAGCCGCCGTACCCAGTCCTCGTACCAGTCATCTAGACCGGCTTGGCCATTACTATCGCTCCTCGGACGAGGGTTTGGAACCCGCCCCTTCCACGTCGGCGACACCCTTTGTCGCCGGCGGTGTTCCTTCTGGTGCGGCCTGATCTTCAGCTGATGTTGATGCTTGCTGCTCAACCTTCAGGGATAAGGGATGTTGCTCTTCAGGTATCGGTGCTGGCTGCTCGGGTGCGGGCGTTAATGGTCGCTGCTGCTCATGCTCCTGCTCCTCTTTCGGTGATGATTGATGCTCCACGTCACTCGTTGATGACCGCGCCTCGTCGGTCGCCGATGCTTGCTGCTCCGCCTCCTTCGTCAATGGCTGTTGCCCCGCCTCGCTCGTTGATTCGAATAGCGTCTGCTTGAACAGCGCATAAACCGGGTCCGTCGCGCCAACCTGGTTCGCCGCGCCAACCTGGCCTGCCATATGCGGCGGTCGATCCCGCACCAGGTCTGCTTCTACAGCAGGAAGAGGAGGAGGAGGAGGAGGAGGGAGGTCCTCCAGTCTCTTCTTCCGCACCAGCAATAAGGTGAGCGGCACGTCGACCCGCATCAAAGTATTCTCTGCCGCAAATCCCGTCTCCCTCGCCATCGCGCTCATGAGTGTCCCGACGGCATCCAAACGCCGCCGCTCCTTCTGATTGGGCTCCATGCGATACATCCGTCTCCCGGCGTCTGTCCTGCGCAGCCAATGCTCCCACTCCCGCAAGCTCACGTCGTTTATCGTATGAATCACAGGCCCCGACGTCACTTTCGTGCGTGCCCAGTGTGACGGGAAATGGTGTCCCAAGTAGTGGCTCAGCTGGAACGTAGAGCGGTCGAACAGGTCTCTGGGAGGACGAGGGAGCTTGTGGTAGTGCGACCAGAGGTACATGTGCGCTGGCTGGGGCCAGTGCAATCCCAATCGGTCTGGCGTGCGACCATGTATGAACTCGAGAAGCTTGTCGTTCCAGAACCGGT
Source organism: Calocera viscosa TUFC12733 (assembly GCA_001630345.1). Classification (NCBI taxonomy): domain Eukaryota; kingdom Fungi; phylum Basidiomycota; class Dacrymycetes; order Dacrymycetales; family Dacrymycetaceae; genus Calocera; species Calocera viscosa. The sequence goes on along the minus strand of KV417294.1, from coordinate 177,777 downwards.
TAGTCGTGGAATCCGGTAGCATGAGTGTTGGGTAACTCTGTGTGCCCATTAGTGCATTATCAGCAGAGCGCGGTGAGCATGCGCACCCAAAATGCCACAGTGCCGCCCGGACGGAGAACCCGTGCGATCTCCGTCCAAATATCGGGATAGGTGAAGTAATGGGCGGACTGAGCTGTTGCCGACGAAAGTCACTTTCTAGCCTGCGCGATGGGGAGCCAAGGCCTCACGTACCTGCTGTGACCATGTCCACGCTGCGGTCCCCGAAATTGTACAGATTTTCTGCATGTATCCCAAAGTATTGAATCTCCCCCCGAGATTCATTGGGAGGGAGATTTGCGAGCCGTATCCGAGTGGCCCTAAGTAGCTCCGGGTTCGAGTCGATGCCGATGACTTGCTCGAACTTGCTCGCAAGAGTCAATGTCGAACCACCTACGCCGGGCAATGCGCTCGTGAGCGACGAGTAGCATAGTTTAAAACGCGAACGTACCATCACCACATCCTAGATCTACACAGCGGCGGAAAGGTTGATGGCCAGCTTCATGGAAGTCGAACACCTTGGTGTAGAGCCGCTCGGGGTACCAGACACGAAGCGGATCCAAGATTTTTCGTAGTGGTTCCTGCTGGAATAGTCTCGGCAGCTGAGCCCTCGCTGCGTCATACATGTCGCTATCGCCTTATCATGAAGGGGGACTGTGGGTGAAGTGGGACACCGGGGCCGCTCAGGTTGTAGAGGCGAGGCGCTGGCTGTCACAGTCGAAATTTCAGGCGTTGGTCAGGGTCTTCTCCTCAAGCCCTCACTTTGACTTTCAGCTGCGGAACGGAGCCAAAAGATACCCTTGTTCTTCCTGCATTCCAGTTCTGACTGCTGATGCTCGTCTCTTTGTTGGGTTGCTGTATATGCCATGGATCTTGTCTACTTTATATCTAAGCATGAGATGACTGGGAGAAGCCAAAAACAACAGAACTCTGCCCTGTCTGGATAGCTTCAAGCGAGCGTCGCTCGAAGCTTGGGATGCTCCAAGGGCGCAACTCTGGTAGCCTTCACTAGTATTGCCTCATCTCCAACGTATCGCTTGTTCCAGAAATGCCAGGACGGCAGTCGGGTCTTTAGGCCGCGGCACTCGTCGACCCGCTGCTGGAACAACTCGCCTGTGAGTTCCACGTCTTGCGGAAAGAGGATTTTCTGTTGTATCAGCACTTTTAAGAGGTTGTGCGTATATCCACAGCGACAGCTCGTTATGTGAAACAGCTGATCCGTGTCCAGTGCATGCTTCACGCGGTAGGAGGCAGCGCGGTCAATCAGACAATCTGAATCCTCAGGGCATCCGTTAGACAACCTGTGCGGACCGCAGGGCAAATTCTTGCACTATTTCATATCAATCTCTATAATACATGGATCGGTTCGATTCGCAGCCCGCATGAAACGGCAAATCCGATGACGAAAGCATATCGTAACTTTTAGTCACTTCCTCCGAGGATGCTGGAATTCCAGTACACGGGTGTTCCTCACTTGCATCCCGTCCTCGAAGTACCGCTTGGTCCAAAAGCACCACTCTGTTGATCCCATGATCCAGTCCTCAAGACCTTGAATGTACAGCTGAACGTGCCGGTCGATGTTTGGGCCCCACGGGGGCAGCGCGTTCCTTTCGGTGAGGAAATCTTCCACCACTGTGGTGAACATCTTGCCGACGACGTCCATGGCCTCTTGGATCCCGACACCCCTTTCGTTCATGACAGAGATGACGATATTGGAAGTGTCTCCACGACCATATTCAACACCGAAAGAGAGAACATCTAGAGAGAGCCTCAGTGACATTGCCGAACACGAACAAAACTGCTCACCATTAGCCCAAGAGACGAGGTCGTCGGCCCAATCTTCAAGATTGCGAATGCTGGAATGATGCCAGACATGCTCCGGGAGTTCAAATCCGTTGGCATATTCGATAAGAACGAAGCAAGGTCGTACTGCGCCGTTCTCCCGGCGGCGATATATGTAGTCTTGCACGCCAAGAATAACCTTGTTCTTGCGATCAACAGCCTCGTCGGTGATGGCCACAAAGAAGTCGTCAAATGTGTCCCTGAAGCGCTGTTGAACGAGAGGGGTGGCAACTTTGCGAATCCTCATCCATAGACTATGATGCTCTTCAGTTCCAGAAATGGGGCGCTTCAAGGACCCGGACGTACTCATACATGAGGATGGAGATGGCATGAGCCTCTCCTCTCTCGATCTTATCCGCCCACTTCTCGGGGTTGTCCATCACGTCGATGACGGCCTCTCGCACAATGTTGGCATTCTTGGCGTCCATCTCATCCGTGAGGTCGTCAAGATGAAAGAGGTAGTTCACGTAATCGGCGCAGACCTGAAGGCGCTCTTGATTCTCGAGCTCGGGCCAGCACATTGAACCGAGCAGGCCGGCGTTCAAACCTCTCTGTGCCGTCCTCATTTTCCTGGTGGTCAGCGTTCCGGGTGCTTCGAGCCATCTGTCACTCGCAGGACTGGTGATGGAGTCGAGGGGGTTGATGAGGAACCGGAACGGGGCCATGTTCACGAGATCGGGGATGATCACAGAGTCGCAGTTGGAAGCGGGGGTAGACATTGCTAGACTAGGCCGAGACGACTCGAGGAAGGCAGTGGCTGGCCGGTGCTCTTCGGTAAGTGTCAAACTCTGCACGCAACATTGTCACTATTTATATTGTTAAAGTCTCGGAGCAGAACACTACCGCCTCCATTCTAGAGCGCCAATAGGGATGATGTGGCCAAGTTCAAAACCTCCACAGCGATTTGCGGAACATTGAGACACGGAAAGGCTGTTCCTGCGATTGCGGCGAGTAGAGCCCGGAACAAGCATGCTCCGAGCCGATGAGCGACTCAGAGCGCTCCCTCGATCCGAGGAACAAACACCGAAAGAGCTCATAGCCTAGATTGACGCTGCAGCGAATGGCTCCTATTGTTCCCAAAAAGGCAGTCTGTCGACGCTCTGTGCTTGCGAGGCGCCGATGCCGTACGCGTAGTTTGCCAGCGGAGGGGAACGCCGACAGCACAACGGTTCACCGACCTTCCGTTGCAGGCTTTGCGAGCGATTGAGGCCGCACGAAGCAGTGCGGTTGATGAAAAGAAGCCAGAGAAGCATTCGTCTAACCGCGCCACAGAGCCCTGGAAAGAACAGATGATGGTGTTCTAGAGTGACTCGAGCGGAGTTATCGACCGCGTGAACAGGGATGAAAGTCCGGTTGTTCCGGATGAACCAGCTTTGTCGAGAAACTAGATTAAGACGGGCGTAGCCTGGTGACACGTGCAACCAGATAACTCCATTCGTCTGCGCCGTCATAAGCGCATTGATATAGCCGATCGTAACATCACCGTGGGCCTGATGGAGAGTCTTTATTCTGCGGCAAACAGGTGAGAATCAGATTTCGACGGATTATTCGCACATGTAACTGGGACAATCGCGCGATGCTAAAAACAGATAATGAGAGAAACAATTTGGGCTTAATGGCGCAGGCGGCGACTGCATCCGCACATGTGTCTGCGTGGGTGCGAGCGCCGGCCGGACGCGCTCAGAACCACTGTCCGCCCTCGCTAGCAGCGAGCGTCTGGAGGGCGTCCCAAATCTCCCTGTCCTCCGCGCTCATCGCGCTGACGTGTTCCGCCATGAGCTCGGCGCCGTCCTCGGGGAAAAGCTGACCCGGGTCGCTCTCGCATTTCGTGCCGTACTCGGGAACGACGCCGTCGAAAAAGTACGCACGCATCGTCTTTGCGACGCACATGCTTGGGTGGGCGTACGAGCAGTGTCCGTATCTGCCGGACAGGAGCGGGTTAGTGCAATGAGCAGGAGAGATAAGCACCGGGCGGCGCGTGGGACCGGGAGTGCACGCACCCTTTGTTGATCACTAGTGTCGCAGAGTCCGAGCTAAACCCGGAGGACATGCTGATGGCCGCCGAGAGCGGCGTGACCGGGTCGGCGTCCATGCTGTGATCCGGTGTGTCAGTGTCAGTCGCCTCCATCTCATGCCTGTGGGAGTATCCTACCTGAAGAAGACGACGGGGAACCTGAGTACCATACCCAATCAGCCCGCCCGTACGGAGGGCGAAAAAGGAAATGACGCACTTTGTCTTCCTCAGCCCCTCCTCGCGCGTCCACGGCCCACGATACACCTCCCCAGCAGTAACATTCCACCATCTGCACCTCCCGATCCATCGCGCCCAGTTCTCGCCAGTCACGCTCTCCTGTGCCAGCTCCTCGCTCCACGTCCTAAAGAAGTCCGTGTCGGGCACGGCGCTCCCTGGGGGAAGGAGCGCACTGCGGTCCGTATCGGAGCACATGATTGCCGATTGGGCTTTGAGCATTATCCGGGAGAGCAGCAGTCAGCGAAACAGAACACACCTCGGTGGAAAGCGGGTTACCGACGGGCTTGCTCAGCGCGCGCGTCATATGTCGGTGGAAGACGTTGTCGAGCGGGTCACGCCAGGACATGTCCTCCGTGCTGGTGAATCCCGTCAGGTCAAGCAGGGCGCTGCCGTCCCCGGCGATCGCGGCTGATAAGGCGGAGGCGAGGCCGGGCCAGAGCTTGGGCTTGTACAGCGCGGCGAAGATCTGCGAGGGGGGTCAGCTCTGGGCACACATCCCGAACCGGAAGAAACTTGAACGCACAGCGAACCGCACATCGGGGGCGGTGATGATGCCCGAGTTCAACCCCGTGAACGGCACAGGGAGTGGTTTCTCCAGAAGCGTCGCCTCGAGGTCAAATATCTCCCTCCCGATCTCCTCGGGCGTCTTCCCCTCCGCCGCGAGCGCGCACCTGCCCGGCCCGGCAAGCGCACACTCGCGCAGGAACCCCTCGTACACGAGATGAGTGTCGTTCATCCCGCTCTTTCCCCAGGTGAACATGTCGTTCCCGTACGACCGGCTGTCGCTCACTCCGTCCAGGACGAGCCGGTGGACGAGCTCGGGGAACATGGCCGCGAACGTCGCGCCGAGGATGGTGCCGTAGGAGAAACCCCAGTACTGCAGCCCGCGCTCTTTCTCCCCGAGCGCGGAGAGGATCGAGACGATGTCCCGTGCTACGTAGGGCGTGGACACGGCCGAGAGCAGCTTCTGGTTCCCGTTCTTTCCGCAGGAAGCGATGGTCGCTTGGTAGTACGCCTCGGTGCGGAGGAACCATTCGTCTGCGCCTGCCTGCGCCGCGGCGGAGGAGGAATAGTGAGGGGACATGGGCAACCCAAGTTGCGTCTGCTTGAAATCCTGAAGGAACTCGGCGTAGTCTGTCGGGAAGCAGCCGAGTGGGGGGGTCGTCTACCAGTACCCGGGCCAGGAGTGTTAGCATAACTGTACAGAGGGAGAAGAGGGGGAGGACGCACCATGTTAACCCCCCTCGGGTCCCAGCTAAGGATATCGTACCTCCCCCCAAGGATCTTGCTGAGCGCCGGTCCGCGCTCGATCAGGTAGGCCGTGCCGCTCCCCCCCGGCCCACCAGGGTTGGTGAATACCGTCCCTCCGTACTCTTCCTTCGGCGCTTGGGCGGGGTATCGCCGGAGAGCGAGGGAGACGGTCTCCCCCACTATTGGGTGGAGGTAGTCCAGAGGGACGGTGAGGAACGCACATTCGAATTCGGTCACGTCGGGGCAGGCGAACCAGGCGATGCCGGAGCCTATGCCTTCGGCTTGCACATCTTGCACTTCAGGGGCCTGGGCGAGGAAGCGGTAGAGGTAGAGCTGGGGCCCGGAGAGGAGGGTCTGGAGCAGGAGGAGCAGGGCGAACAAGGAGAGGAAGAGACGAAGCTTGCGAGGTTTCTTCTCTGGCGGGGTGGGGGCGGGGGAGGTGATGGTGGGGAGCAGCAGCTCCTTCTCGATATCGTTGTCCATGTCCATGTCGTCGTGGTGCGTGAACAACCAAGTTTCTGTAGTGCTCAGCCAGGCTCGGTATATGAATCCCCAGCCCTAGCAGGGGGACCGGGACCGGGATGCGTCCCGTACTTCCGACATCATTGGGTTTGATAAGACTCGCGAGGTGGACAGTGACATTGCAGGAGGAGGAGGGGGAGCAAGCCGTTCATAAACCGTTTACGTTTGTGCTTGCCGGGTCGGCAGAGGGCAGGGGACCCTTATCGGTAAGATGTAATGGCTTGACCAAAAGAAATAAGCTCTCACGTGACTCGTGCGCGTCATGCCGCATCTTGTTCCCTCTTCCCGTCCAGTAAACACGCGTCTGACAATACTTCCGTTTCTCTCCCAAACCCTCAACGAACGACAACGACCGCCCAGGCACACCACACACACCACACACCACACCTTTTTACATTCCACTTGCACTTCACACTCCCCCGGCTCTGCAAGACTCCCCACACCCCGACACCATGTCGCTCGACGTCCCTGTCCTCACGCCCTCCACGCTCCTCCCCGCCCTCCAAGTGCCCCTCCTAACACTCACCCACTCCCTCCCCGCCCTGCACAGACAGCTCGGCCTGCCCCCCTCAGCGCTGGAAGAGGACCTAGGCCAGCTACGGGATGCTCTGCTGTCAGCGATCGACCACCAGCTGGAGAGGAGGAAGGAGGAGGTGAGGGAGTGGGAGGGCAGGTGTTTGGGGGTGGAGAGGAAGGTGGGAGGGTTGAGGAGCAAGGTGGGGGCGTGGGGGAAGGGAGTGGCGGAGGCGTCGGGGGAGGATAATGAGGTTCGCTCTCCCTGGGTTCCACGTAGAGAAACGATCTGAAGATGTCGTTCCTGCAGATCCTCCCGCGCAGACTAGAGCTCCTCACGCAGCAGGAACACAAGCTCTCGGGACTGCACGCGGCAAAGCTCGAACAACTGTCCCGTGCGTCCATCTTCCTTCTTTCTCTCCCTGCCTCCCCCCGCCCCGAGGGTTGCTGACCCACCCCCACAGTACTCTCATCCCGCCTCACAGCACTCGCAACCTCCCTCCCTCCAGACTTCTTCCCCCCAGAGTACCTCAACATCCACCCCCTGCCCCTCCCCTCCACCAGAGCCGCGGGTTCAGAAGCAGACCTGGAGGACGTGACCCCCGAGCGATTCAGCGCGCTGGAGCACGAGCTCCTCCGAGGGAAATCAGAGATCGTGCGTCCCCTTCTTTCCTTCTCTTCCACCCCCTCTTCCCTGCTGAACAGACAACTGACGGCTTGTGTCGGCAGACAAACCGGCTCACCAACCTCTGTCACCTCTTCTCCGACCTGCTCTACCTGCACACAGACCTGCTCCTTCCCTTCCCCTCCCCGCCAAGCCAAAGTGCAGAGGACATGCTCCGTTCCTCCACCTCGGGGTCGGACGCTCTCTCACCCTGTCCGATGCTGAGCGCTGCCCCTGAAGCTCTGTTCGTCCAGTGCGTTTCTCTCCTTACCTTATGTTATGTGCGGGTGCTGATCCGGAGGTGGGTGTTGGGAAGGTTCATAGCCCGCTTGGAGGAGGTCGAGACGGAGGGGTTCGAGCCGGGGGACGACCTAACGGGGATGGAGGGGATTGACCCTACGCCCGAAGTGACAGAATGGGCCGAGGGGCTCAAGCGGCAGGTACGCCTTCTCCCCTCCCTTCTCCACTTCCTTGCTTCCCATCTTGTCTTCCGAGCTACGAGCTAACGGGCATGCCTGCAGCTGGAGGCGCTCAAGGCAGAAAGAGAAAGCCGGATTCAGGAGATATATGATCGCCTTGAGGGGCTGTGGAGGCGCTTGGGAGTGGGGGAAAGGGAGGTGGACGGGTTTGTTGAGGCTAATAGGGGGAGCAGCGAGCTGTGTGTTGCGGCTGTGCGTCCTCTCCTCGTACCTTTGTAACCAACTAACAAGGGGGTTGGATTTAGTACGAACAGGAATTCCAGAGGATGCAAGAGCTCAAGAGGGAGAAGATGGTACTGTTTGTTGCTAATGCTAGGGAGGAGGTCGCGGCGCTGTGGGACGAGATGATGTATGGTGAGGAGGAGAGGGAGCGGTTTGCGCCGTTCTTTGATGGTAAGTCTCCTTCCTTCACGCTCCCACCACACCATACTAACGCACTGCCAGAGGACCACTCCGAAGAGCTCCTGACGCGACACGAGAGCGAGATCGAGCGACTGCGCACGGAGCGGGAGGAGAAAGCGCCCATTCTCACCCATGTGCAAAAGTACTTCCAGCTGTGCGACGAGGAGCGCGAGCTTGAGGCCGCGGCGCAGGACCCGACCCGCTTGCTTGGCAAGCGCGGGGACGCGGGAAGGCTCCTGAGGGAGGAGAAGATGCGCAAGCGCGTGCAGAGGGAGAAGCCTAAGGTGCGCTCTTGTTTCCTTTCGGTCGGCAATTAGTGAGCAGGGCTGATGAGCGGATAGCTCGAGAAAGAGCTCTTGGAGGTGGTCCCCGCTTGGGAAGCGCAGTACGATCGCACCCTGCTCGTCTATGGCCAGCCGCTCCGGGGCATCGTCGAGGACAGCATCTCCGCGTCCGAGATGCAGAAAGAGAACAAGCGGGTGCGGCTCTCTTTCCCTTTCCCGCTGCTCGCCACAGCTGACCAGCAACAACAGCTGCACAAAGGCGCCAAAGCCCTCCCGCCGCGCTCACAGACGCCGGCCGAGCCCATGTCGCGCAAACGCGCGCCCTCCGCGCTCGCCAACCCGTCCACCGTCAAGCGCCAAAAGATCGCGCACGGCGCGCCAGCAACCGCACCCGCTGCACAGCGCGCCGCCCGCCCGCTGGGAATCGCTACGAACGTCTACGACACCCCGGGCTTCAGCTTCGCCCCTCCGCACACGGCGAGCAGGCTGCCCGCCACAGCCACGGCCGGGCGCTCCGCCAGTGCTAGCGTAGCCGTAACGGGCTACGGAAAGCTCGGGTACGGCGCGCCGCCCGCTACGATGGTGCGACTTCCTACGAGCAGCAGCGTGTTCGGGAGCAACGTGCGGATCCCAAGCGCGACAGAGGAACGCATCCGGAACGCCCAGCAGCGTCGGAGCAAGAAGGAGAGCTTTAGGCCCAGGCCAAGCACCATGGGTTTCGGCCTCGGCGCGGGTGCGGGTGCGGGTATGAGGCCCGCGTGGGAAGCAGTGAGGGAGGAGGAAGAGCCGTAGACCCCCCTTCCGCATCACATCCCCTTTCGTTCTTTCCTCGGTTTCTCCTTGGCGCTCGCTTGCATGCTGCACACCATCTCTCACGATCTCACGCACACGTCGATGTACAGCGATTTTCTTGTCTGTCGTTTGTTGTATACTACAGGTACAAATGTGCGGCGGACAGGATCCCTCGCAACAACCTGCTGCACGATTTGCTCCCCTCCATACACGGCACGGTACGACCCCGCCGCTATCAAGGCACTTATCGGCTTACGACCGACGGGGGAGGTGGTTGAGGATGGGGCCATTTCAGGCCCAGGGGCAAGGCGGTACCGAGGCAAGGTTCCAACATCACGTGATTGGCTCGGCGAGCGGGTTCGCGGGAACCGCCTTGCGATCGATAGATACGGGGATGGGATGACTTGGGCCGTGCCGACGGTTGATACGCTCACCCCGGCTGGCTGCCCTGGTGCCCTGGATGTGAACCTTCTGACATCAGGCACCTCCCCGGTTGCGTCTGTGCCTAACCCTGTGCTTTCATCGAGGAAGGGGTTGAGCATGATCATGATGTGTCAACGCCATTCTACAGCATCATTTCATTGCGTTTTTCGCTACAATACAGCACATACAGCAAAGAGTCATAATTATCAACATACAGCCCTGATAAACGAAAGCGAAAGACCCCTGCCCCTTGGCTCAATCGACGACCGGCGGGGACCAGAGGATATGGTAGAACATGGACTTGGACGCCTACACCCAACCCCGAAAAAAACCACGCAAAGGAGGCAACAGTCAATCCCTGCCGAGCTCAGCGGCGAACCGGACCGTCCTGACCTTGCCGCTCAGCGCGCTGTTACGCTTGCTGCTGCGTGCTGCGAGGGATGCTGGGGCGGCGGCGAGGAATCGCAGGTTGGGGATGCTCTGCGCGTGTGTGCGTGAGTGGGAGGACGGGGAGGGGGAATGGGGGGGAGGAGGCGTACAGGCATCTTCCGTGGGAGACCTTCGGCCGTGTAGGCTACTGCGAACGCGGCTGCGGCGACGACGAGGGAGGTCACTTCCATCTCTGTGTGCTGCTTCTGTTGAGGGGTTAGTGGATGCTGTACTTTGGTGGGGGAGAGGTGCGTACGGGAGTGTAGGGTTGGGGGTTGGGGGTGCAAGGAGTGTGGGAGCGTTGGGGAGGAAGAGCACAGGTGTCTGATCCGAGCGTAGAGTTGCAGGTTTATGTAGACCAGAGCGCACGCATCCATTTCGGGAATGGTGACACAAGCAGTGACTAAAACAGAAAGGCAACAGGATCAGGGAACAGTCCTCAACCGAACGGCCATCGGACGCCCGCTATCGCACGCGAGTCGGGCGATGGAGCGGCCGGGCGCTCGCTAGGGAATTCGAACACCGGTTCCGAGGAGCGCTCGGTGACGCATATGCACGAGCGTTGTCGGGAAGGACGATAGGCTTTCCTAGTGTGTGCGCGTAGACCCTGGAATGAGGGCCAGGGCAGGGGATACCGCCGGGAAGCACAAGCATGGGGCGAGCTTCTTCCCGAGAGCCTAGTACGGAAGAGAAGAGGAGGCTCACAGCCCGAACGGGGAGCGGTCGGTTGCGCGGGAGTTGGCAAGGGAGGCGAGAATGCGGTGCTGTGCTCCCGACCCGCCGCAGACGAATCTCCGGTGTTGCCGAGAACCGACCAGGCGGCCGCCAGATGATAAACTAGTTCTGCCCGAGCGTGGACGAGGGCGGTGTACGGCTGCTGCCTGCGATGCCAATATTTGTATTGATATGGTTGGCAAGCAAGATGGGTGACTGTTTCACTGTTGGATGCTGGCTGTTGGCACTGGACGGCGATACGCCCATGCTGTCGGATACCGAGCCGGGCCATCATCTGACGTCCCAAATTCAAGTGATGAATACGTTGCCATCAATCACTCTTACACCGCATCCCAGAGTCATGGTACAGCACTAGTACAGTAAGCCATCGCAAGCGGTCTGGAACAACGAACCAGCGCGTCAGAGCAGGATGAGATCGGGCTCTGATGAACCCATCGGCGGTCCTCTTCTCTCGGGATCGCTCGGCTCCGGCGATGCCAGTCCCACTCCACGGCGGTTGGCGCACCACCCTTCTCGTCCGGACGCGCCGCTGCGGAGTTCCCCTAGACCGGGGCCGGCGCGTCCCACCGGAGTAGGAGCGGCACCTCGGAGAAAATAGAGCCCGCTGATAAGCCGCGGAAGTGGATAAGGGAGGGCAAGCGGGCGCTCGCTATCTCTTACAGACCAGAAGTGTCGCACAGGCACATACCCTACCTTTCTTTTTACCGGCGGCGGGAGAGGTACATAAGGAAGGGTTCATTCGATTTCTTGCCCCTGAGAACTTTTCGCTGCTTCCCTTTCTTCCCCTTGGCTATGATGCAGGCTCGTCGTCGTGTGCTTCTCGCACGCGGGCTGAACTAGTACCGTATCGCCTGCCTCTCTGGCTCTGCTTGACTGACAACCAGCTCTTCTGCCGCTATTGGCGCTGACGGGATTGGAAGATCGATAAAATATGGATAATGATTTCTGTGTTTGTTTCTCAGTGTACAACAACAAGTACGCCCGTACACCGATTGTGATGGTATCATCTATGTCGACTATGTTCCTGTCAGCCTCCAGCGCCGAGATCCCGCCCGTCTATCCATGGAGGACAACCGATCGCCGCCGACCCGGGCGGCCGCCCTCCGTTTGTCTGTAGTGCTTGATGCTGCTATCGCGCTCTAGGGAGCTGTCCCAAGAGGGCCTTCTGTCTTCTCCAACTCCAACTCTCCATCCACCGGGACCCACCCATTCTCTCGCTCCGTGGCCGCATGCCGATCGCCCGCTCCGCGCTCCGCTTCCCACCTAACCCTCCCATCCTCCCCCTTTTCCGCCCCCTCGACCGACACAGCAGTATGCCTCACCTCCCGCTTCACCGGCAAGTCCCCCTCGCTCCTCTCCGCAGGCGTCACCTGCCCGCTACCCAGTCCCCACGCCAGATAATCCCGTCTGACCTCCACGAAATCCTGCACAAACTCCCCAACTTGATCCTCGTCCATCCCCACTCTCTCCGCCTCCTCCCCCGCTCGCAGGCCGCACCCGGGCACACGGTCGATCAGGTATGCGAGGAGGGCCGTGCCGACGAATGTGTACGCGCAGCAGGCGACGACGTACGCGAGCTGCTTGGGCAGCTGGATCCAGTTCCCCGCGATCCACCCGCCGGGGATCTGGGAGACACCGTCCAGCGCTGTGAGGGCTGGGGAGGCGAAGAGGCCGTTGAAGAGGAGGCCGAGGATTCCCGCCAGCGCGTGCTCCGCAAACAGGTCCAGCGCATCGTCGATCCCGATCAGGAACTTGACTAGGCCTGGATCAGCTGCTGGCTACAGGAGAAGAAGGCAAGGACGCACTCTTGGTCGCAAAGTTGCATGCTACGCCCGAGAGGAGGCCCAGCACCACGCTCGCCCACAGGGGGATGTACCCGCTCGCCGGGGTGGCCGCTACCAGCCCGGCAATGGTGCCGGAGCAGAAGCCGACCATCGTGTACTTCCTCTCTATCCTGAAATCCAGCAAGCACCAAGCGATCCCGCCCATCGCCGCGCACAAATTCGAGTTGACGCAGGCGAGGACCGCACGGAGGTTGGCACCGAACGCGCTGCCGCCGTTGAACCCGAGCCAGCCGAGCCAGAGGACAAACGTGCCGAGGGCGACGTTGCCGACGTTGTGCGGTCGGAAGTTGACCAGCTCTCTTTCTCCCCGCCGGCCGAGCACCCAGGAGTACGCCAGCCCCCCGACGCCCGAGCCGATCTCCACCGGTCCCCCGCCCGCGTAGTCCAGCACCCCCCAGCGGGCCGCCCAGCCGTTCACGTTCCATGCCCAGCAGGCGAGGGGGCAGTACACGAGCGTCAGCCAGAGGAAAGCGAACACCAGCGCGCCGGGCAGGACGCGGCCGCGCTCGGCCAGCGCGCCCATCAGGATTGAGAGGGTGACGCAGGCGAAGCCGGACTGGTAGAAGGCGTAGAGGAGGGTGGGGAGGTAGGGGCTGCCCGGGGAGGGCTCGGCAAGCGCGTTCTGGAGCCCGAAGTTGTGCAGGTTGCCGATGTACCCGTTGGTCGCTGTTGGGGAGAAAGCTAACGAGTATCCCCTGCACGCCGCTGGTCAGCCACCTCCTTGCTTGTGCTGGAGAAGACGCACCAGAAGTACCATGCGAATATGCCGACGGCGTTGCAGAATGCGCAGGCGAGGACGAGCGACAAGGCAGACTTGCGCCTCGCTAGGCCGGAGTAGAGGAACGCGAGCCCCGGGACCATGAAGAAGACGAGTGCGGTGCAGATGAGGATGTAGGACATGTCGCCCGTCGAGTACTGCCCTGCATCGGTGCCCTGGTCGGCCATCCTCGTCTATGGTCTATGCGTTCTGGAGGGAGGGGGGAAGGAGGAGAGGGAGGAGAGGTGCGGGGAGCGCTGTGGTCGGACGAGCGAATTGGGAAAAGAAGGAGGGTGGGAGGGTGGGGTAGGATGAATGCTGACTTTGCAGCCTCTTCGGGGTTATGGAGCGCTGGGCTGTCGTCCTTCCGAACCTCCGACTCCGAGCTCGACTCGGCCCGCCCCTCCTCCCTGCGCACCCGGCCAATCCCTGCCTCCCCATTCCCGCGCCGTCATTCGCCCGCATCTGTGTATGCGCATACACCCGTCCTCCGGGTTGCCCGACCAGCCGACCCTCCCCCCTCGGCCGCTCCTCAGTTCCGCTTGCCGTTAGCCACAGTTGTCTCGAAGAGTCGCAAATCTGCCAAATACGTAATACAGTTTGTTTCCGCACGGCGAACCGGAGAAGCAGATGACCCTGATCGCACCTGACGGGCGCTTGTGCCTCTTCGGGCATATGATACAGAAGGTAGCCACCCTGGACTTGACCAGGGACGGAGAGAGGCAAGACGCCTGGCACGCATTGGCAGTGAGAGGATGTGTAGAGTGAAACATACGAAATGTCCCGAGCTTAGCGGAATGCACTCCTCGCAATACGACGCGCACACTATCACATCAAACATGACATTCACGCGTAGTACATCATTTGTTAGCATTTCAAAGCGAAGCACGGGAACTGCGGTATATGGCGCGTGTACAGGACGAAACGGGCGTCTCGGAAGCTCACTTGGAGAGCATCATCTGAACAGAACGTTAGCAGGGTAAAGACAGGGGTACGGACGCGTCGCACCTTGACGAACTCTACACACACAGAGGTCAGATACAGCTTGCTTGACAAGTGAGCACACGCACCATCGTAGTTGATCTGCCCATCGCCGTCAATATCCGCCTCCCTGATCATCTCGTCGACCTCGGTATCGCTGAGCTTCTCGCCAAGGTTGGTCATGACGTGCCTGAGCTCGGCCGCAGAGATGTATCCATTGCCATCCTTGTCAAACACCTTGAACGCCTCCTTGATCTCCTCCTCGCTGTCCGTGTCCTTCATCTTGCGCGCCATCATCGTGAGAAACTCGGGAAAGTCGATCGTCCCGTTCCCGTCAGCGTCAACTTCGTTGATCATGTCCTGCAGCTCAGCCTCGGTCGGGTTCTGCCCAAGGGAGCGCATGACAGTCCCAAGCTCCTTCGTCGTGATCGTCCCATCGTTATCTACGCCGGGGGCGCGTTAGCGCCTGCCTCCCCCCCCCAGGTCAACGTGATACACGCACCCTTGTCGAACAGGGAGAAGGCCTCCTTGAACTCTGCTCTCGTCAGCGTCTTCCCCACTCCCAATAATAGCACTCACCAGAGATCTGCTCTATAAACAACCAGCACAAGTCAGCACGCACGCGCCTGGTTAGAAGGCGCCAAGTCAGGGCTCACCCTCGGACTGCATGGACCGGGAAAGCGCTTGTCAGACCTCCACCCGCATGTGCATGGAAATGGGCTCACAAGTTGGTCGGCCATCATACAAGCTTAGAGTTTGGGTACAAAGACGGGGAGAACGTGGATGTCGGAGTAGGGCTAGGGGCGCGGTGAGCAGAAGGTAGAACAGGTGTGGGTTGCAGGTAGGGTGCGGAGAGGGCGCAAGCGGAGAGGGATTGGCGGAGGCTTTTCTGGCGCGTGGTCGTGTGGGAGCCGGGTTGGGCGCACTGGTTATTTCCGTCGACAACCCTTCTTATTCTGTTTGAAGCCTTTCTACTGATGCGCCAGGAATAGACTGGCTGCGGGAATCACTCACGGTAGAGAGGACTGCTCGTTCTACCCAGGAATGATGTTATGACTTTGCTCGGTACTTCTCGTTGCTCTGGCTGGATGGACTCTCGCGATGAATCCTGGTCTTGGCGACAACGACGGCAGATCATTGGTAACACTGCGGTTCTGGATTAGCTCAGAGTGGCTCAATCCATATCGTCATCAACAAAGTCGTCCGGGGAAACGGGTACGACGGCAGGAAAGAACCTGTTGCACTGAAAAACCGGAGCAAACGTTTCCGTGCGGCCGTCGCCCGCAAACCGGCTGTGCGCTTGAGCCGATAACTCGCTCGGTCGCGCCGCGCCGCCAAGGTATCCTTCCGCAGACCGCAGGGGACAGGGCAACAAAAGGTGCTCATTCCGAACCTTACGTTACTGGTCGCTTAAGGTAATTGGGCGAGGAGCAGGACAGGTACGGACGACTAATAAAAGGTCTGAAATGTATCTTGAGTTGTAGACCGTTGAAAGGATTCAGTCGTGCTCCGGCGCTCTCTCTTCCTTTCCACATCTTTATCACCCAGACATCATGACCAACAGCACCACTCGCCAAACAGTCATCCTACCGGACTTGCTCAAGATGTGCAATGTCTTCCCCTTTGGTGTCAATCCGCTTGCCCACATAATAGGACCTGCAACGGACCGATGGCTGGAGGCACCCGGCTCACTCACAAATGCCAAAGCACGTGTCGCACAAGCGGGGCTGAAGGCCGGTCTTAGGATGGCAATGTGTCTTCCATGGTGCAATGACGTCGAGAAACTTCAGGTGGCTGCGGATTTTGACAACTATCTCTTCCATCTGGACGATCTAACGGACGAGATGGATCTCAAAGATGTTGGCGCCGTTGTCGAGGCCGTCATGGGTGTGATACGAGAGCCGGAATTGTGGACAAGGAAGATCGAAAGAGGCGAGGCACACGCGATCTCGGTCCTTATGCACGAGTGCGTTTTCAAGTTGGGAGGTAAACGCAAACTGGCTGACGAATATCAGAATATGGCAGCGATTTATTCGTGGGTGCGGTCCAGGCGTGCGCAAGCGATTCGAGCGCACATTTTACAACACAGCCCTCGCCGCTGTTGAAGAGGCCAGGATGCGCAAGAAGCGTACAGTACCAAGCTTCGGCGAATTTGTTGTCCGTCGTAGGGACAATAGCGCGGTTAGACCATCGTTTGCGCTTATTGAATACGGACGTGGGATCGAGCTCCCGCAGAACGTGCTCAACCATCCGGTTATTCGAGACCTGGAGGATGCGGCGGTAGACCTGGTGTCCTGGGCCAATGGTGAGTAACGGAGCCATAAACGCATCAATCGTTAACAAGACTGCTGCAGATGTGTACTCATTCCCGAAAGAGTACGCTTGCAGTGACACCCACAATCTCGTAATAGTTTTGCTCTACCAGAAGAGCCTCTCTGTGCAGGGCGCGATGGACTACTCTGGCGAGCTGTTCCAGCAGCGGATTGACGAGTACCTCGCCCTCAAGGCAAAACTTCCATCATGGGGACCAGAGATCGATAAAGCAGTGGAGCTGTACGTCGAAGGGATGGAATACTGGATTTCAGGTTCTGCAGAGTGGCATTTCTGGAGCAAGCGATACTTTGGAGATGAGGCAATGCTGGTCAAGGCTACCAGAGTTACGTCCTTTGAACATCCCAAGCTTCGAGCGAGGCTCGCCTAGTGCATCCACTTAGGGCAGAGTTGTGTTCTTGCTTCCCCTAGTGATTGCATGCTGAGAATAAATAGACGAGCTCCATGCCATTTATCGCATCTCATAGACACAAACGGGCACGGCTCGCATTGGTAGACCTTTAGCGACATGAGAGACAGCGGACAGTTTGGCCGCAGTGGCCTCCGGCAAGTGGACGTCAGGGTTCACTGACGTCGCGTGCCGGAGGCAACGGCATTCTCAAAAGTTCGACTCAGACTGAGCACAACAACTCGCGCGCTCTGACTCGCCCACTTCTCTCTTTGACTCGCTTCGCATACAACCGTGGCCGCACTAATCAGGTTTAAAAGGCCGTGTCGGCTTTCACAGATCACCACTCATCTTTATACCCCATCTGCAATCATAAAACCATCTCAGTCTCGCCGCCAAAGAGACATGTCAACTTCTGCGCCAGACCAGTCCTCGCCACCTAGCCCCACACCTCACCTTTCCCCGGCAGTAGAACATGTGCTGCAGGCAAAGAATCCGACGCACAAGCTCATCTCCGATTTGCGGGGCATGGCAATAGAAAAGCCGAAGCTTGTAAAGGCCACCGTGCAAGTGGTGCACCCTCCGCGTCCTGATGCCCCGCCTCCCCCTCCCGATGATCCCCCGGCGCCGAAGTTGATCACGAGCTGGAAGATGACGGAGCACCTGTACCGACAGTCGCCCTGTCCCTTTCCCACTCTGGCACGCGGGATGTTCACGACCTGGACGAGCGAGAGTGGCAACCCAGAGCCGCTGGTGAACGGGGGGAAGAGGAATTGGGGAGTGCGGGTACATGAGGAGAAGGGCGGGCAATGGAGGATCGTCGCCCGCGGGTATGATAAGTTCTTTAACGTGGGCGAGGTCGGCTGGACAGAGGTGAGCAGTGCTTTTCTGGGCGCATATATGTCGGTATCTGATATGGGACAAAGTGGAGCTCGCTTGCGAAGAACACCAAGGGCCCATATGAGCTAACGTTAAAGTCGAACGGCTGTCTCATCCTCGTCTCTGCTCTTACGCCCTCGCGTCTTCTTGTCACTTCCAAGCACTCCCTTGGCACGCGTACCCAAGCCGGGGCCCCGACAACAACAGCTGCTCCTGCGACAGACCGTGCTAATGGAGCCATTGGGGCCGAAACCCTGGACGAGGACGATGATGTCGAAACGCTTCCAGATGCCCCCTTGCAGATCTCTCATGCAGAGCGGGGCGAGGAATGGCTGTTCCTGCACTTGAAGCACGCTGGCAAGACGGAGGCAGAACTAGCAAAGGTGCTCTGGGAGCGGAACATCACCGCCGTAGCCGAGCTATGCGACGACACGTTCGAAGAGCACGTGCTGCCGATCCCCAAGAACCTCACTGGGTTGGTCCTCCACGGGCTCGTGCCCAACAGCCCGGTGTTCGACAGCCTGCCTGCCAAGGAGGTTGCTGCCTTTGCAAAGGAGTGGGGCTTCAAACCCACGGAGATCGTCACGCTCGATTCGGTGACCGAGGTGATAGACTTCTGTCGCGAGGGTGCGGAGAAGGGAGAATGGGATGGGGTGGGCGTCGAGGGCTGGGTCGTCCGCTGCCACGTGCAGGATCCGAACGAAAGCAAGGCGAAGGCCGAGGAGGCAACGGCTTCCGAGCCCGTCGACGAGCTCACCCAAGAAATCGCCAACCTCGTGGTTGCCGACCCTGGCGATATGCCCCTCCAGAACGACAGGCGGGGCAAGGTCACAAAACTCCCCCCATACCCGCCTGGCGCGCCGTTCTTCTTCAAAGTCAAGTTCCAGGAACCGTACTTGATGTACCGCGAGTGGCGAGAGCTCACGAAGACCCTCCTGCCCGTCCTTGAGGGAATCGAAGTTGGCGGGAACCCAGAGACGAAGGGCCGACCTCGTCCCAAGAACAAGCCCAAAAACCAGAAGGTTGTCAAGGTCGGCGATCGGTTCAAGAAGCGCCCTGAGACGAGGATCTACCGGAACTGGGTCATCAACGAGATGATCAAGAACCCGGACATGTTCAGCCAATACCGGTACAACCGCGGTATCATCGAGGTTCGCGACAAGTTCCTGAAGTGGGCCAGCACTCCTGGAGAGGGGAAGGAGATTTGGGACAAGGAGGTGGGAAAGACTGCTACCGCGACAGTGGGCGAGGTCGAGGGCCAGGAGGTGGGCCAGGGTGCAAAAGAGGTTAAGGAGTGGAAGAAGACCATTCTCGTTCCCATTGC
Source organism: Calocera viscosa TUFC12733 (assembly GCA_001630345.1). Classification (NCBI taxonomy): domain Eukaryota; kingdom Fungi; phylum Basidiomycota; class Dacrymycetes; order Dacrymycetales; family Dacrymycetaceae; genus Calocera; species Calocera viscosa. Next base: position 158,650 of record KV417294.1, on the reverse strand, counting down.
CATTCCTGGATGTGGGAAGACAAGCGTTGGTGTGGCACTGAAGGCACTATACAGCATCCGCCACACCCAGAGCGATGACATTCAAGCAAGCAAGACTGCCCCTCTGTTCATAAAGGCTGTTACAGGTCTACTGGGGACGAAAGATGTTGTCTTTGCAGACCGGTATGTTTTCTCAGCGTATAACAAGCAATATGGTCTGATCCAGTTTCAGGAATAATCACCTCAAGCAGCATCGCACGCAACTCCGAGAAATCGCATCCGCCTACACTGACGGTCCGGTACGCCTTGTTGCACTCAACTGGAACCAGTCCTCTATCCCGTCATCGACCATCCACCGGCTCATGTCAGCGCGTCTCCTTGCTCGTGGTGAGAACCACCAGTCTCTCCGGGCGAAGGAGGACAATGTCAAGTTCCACGAAGAAGTGCTGTGGAAGTTCATCACCTCGGCTGACCCGCTTAACGAGGATGAAGTGGACGAGGTGATCGACATGGATCCGCGCGATGGGTTCGAGGACAATATTCGCCGTGCTGTGAAAGAACTGGCGCCTCTCATGGGCTGGGAACTACCAAGCGAGGAAAAGCTAAACGAGGCGATCGAGGTCGCGAGGAACTACAAGGCAGACAAACGGACCAAGGAGGACCCGCAGCCCCCGAAGAGGCTGCAGAAGAAGGAGAAAATGCGGTACTACGCTATCCTTGCCGAGGCGGACCTGCCCACGCTTCTCGGCGAGCTGTTGGCCGAAGAAAAAGGCGCGGACCCTGCGCTGGTAGAGTCCTGGAGCAGTCTCGTCTCCAAGGAACGAGTTAATAAGCGCCCCCATGTTACGCTTGCCCACACTCTCGACCCGACAAGCGAGGAGAAGGAAGCCTTCTGGGCCGAATGCGACAAGATCTCCAAATCCCCCAACCCGCCCCTGTACGAGTTCACTATCTCCCACGTGCTTGCCGACTCGAAGGTCATGTCGCTCGTCGTTAACCCGGATTCCGTGCGCGTGCGACCGCAAGAAGGGGAGCCGCTGGAGAAGCCAACTGGGCCAGGGTGGAGCCCCGACCGTATGAAGCGGTTGCACATCACTGTTGGCAGGATTGCCTCGGATATCACGAACGTGGAGGGTGGGATCTTGGTGGCGAAATGGAGAGAGGGAAAGACGAAAAATGTGCACGAGCTGAAGCTGGAGCCCGAGCCCAAGATCGTCGGGACGCTCAAGGGATTCGAGTATTGAGGAGAGTGGGCTGGAGGTGGCTGCGGAACTTCCTGTTCCTCCCGATTAATGACGCTCACCGCTCCATACTTATCTTTCTTACAGTGGGAGAAGGTGTTGCTTATCATCTACATCCATGTATCGATAATTACATTTCAATGTAAGCTCAACTCAATACGCGCCCCGAGCACGGAGCCTTCTTCTGCATCGCCACCACCGTATGACAACGGACATTACGGGGCAGCAATAGAGTTGACAGTCTCACCTCCGGCCGTGTCAGATGTTCACCTCGGCATGCACTAGCAGACTGCGATACTAATTGGGCGTGGGCTCACGGCCATCCCCGAGGGCGAGGACGCCTCGGAGTCGCATAATCCGTCGCATGGGCGGGTCACCGACGCCCCCACCAAAACGGGGCGGGAAGCGGCGTGCTGGCTTGCCAGGGGAGCAGTGTGAGCAGCAGTGGGGGTTATGGATCACGCGTCCGATGGAGGTACGCGCCCCCGCCGGTTCCTATTGCATCATTCCCTGCCCAGCACTGAGACTCCTCCAGACCCACGAAATACCAGACCTGGCACGTATATAACCCTCTGTACGCGCAGCGCCTTCCCTCGTCGTCTGTCCGGACCACCACCACCACCAGCGTCAATCCACTCATCACCATCTCTAGCAAGCAATCATGACCCACACCGGAACGTGCCTGTGCGGCGAGAGCAAGGTCGAGATCGGACCGGACTATGACTCGCAGATCCTCTGCCACTGCTGGGACTGCAAGCAGACCTCGGGCTCGGGTGCGTCCCTCCTCTCTCATCTGCTTGCTGCTCTGCTGATACCTGCCGCGCAGCCTTCTCCACCAACGTCCTCGTGCCCAAGACCGAAGTCAAGATCACCGGCCCCTTCAAGGAGTTCAACATCAAGGCGCCCAGCGGCAACACCGGTGCGTACCCCCCTCCACATGCTTCCGCCCCCTCGCGCCCCTGCCGCATATATGCGCATCTCCAACCCTCCCTTCTCGATATCGCTCGCCCATCAGAGCGCCCGCTGACAGCCCCACAGTGACCCGCGTCTTCTGCTCCAACTGCGGCTCCGCGCTGTCCCATAAATCTGTCGCGTTCGGCGACTCGCAGGCGATCCAGACCGGCAACTTCCGCGACTTTGCAAAGGTCCCCATCGGCGTTGAGCGTGCGTCCCCCCTCCTTCCATCCCTTACTTCGAGTACTGATACGCGGGGCAGTGTTCGTCAAGGACCGCTGGACTGGGATCCCCGCCGTCCCCGACGCGGCCCAGGTCCAGGCCATGACTTGATCGCCTGCTCCTCACATTGCCCCCAACGTCCAAGGGAGCCATCTAGTATTGACGGGAAACGCTATGCTGCAAAACGCTGTACCAAATTAAAGAAAATGGGTTGATGGGAGTACTTGTCAATGAATCGTCGTCGTATGTGCTGCTGTTGCTGTTGCTTGGCCCTCCTCGCGACTCGCCTCCACTTTACACTGTTGTCATGAATAGCCAGCAGGAACGCGTCTCCGTGGGGCAGAATCCGCGCCCCACGCCCACTGCATACACACAGCAAGATGAGAAAGAAGATGTGGATGTGGATGTGAAGTCATCGCTTAATCAACAAGTCCGCGGGATCCGAGTCTACAATTCCTATACAATGCGCTGTGATAAGTATCGCATAAACCATTGTTGCGACACGGTACAATTCGTTCCGGGGTCTGGTTGGAAAGCTGCATTTCCGATAAACTAGGAGAGAGGGCGCTGATGAACCCGAAAGAAGAAGAGAAGCGCACTCTACATTAGTAGCGGAGATGTTGACACAGCCTTCTGATGTCAGGGAGCAGACGAACACACGCTGTCATGAACAGTAGCAACCTACCTTCCTATGTTATAACCACCTCCGCCCGATGGCAATCTCGTCCCTCTCAGACGACGATCTTTTGCTCATCTTCGAGCGGGTCGACCTCACCGGGTTCGGGGAGCGCTCGGTCCTGCGTCCACTATACCCGCTGGCAAGGGTCTGCAGGCGATGGAGAGAAAGTCGCTGATAAACACGTCGCTTGACCCGTCCTGACACCCTATGCGTAGGAACTTGCATATAGACTTCTCTATGTGAACCTGCGCTTCTGTGATTCGGAGCACGTATCGCGCTTTCTGCGGCATGTCGAGGTGCAGACGGAGCGCGAGGATGGAACACGACCGAATCTGGCTACGACTAGACGACTGCTGCTCTGCTTGCGGCATTACTACAGCTCCTCCCGGTACCGGGAGCCGTGTTCGCCCGGCTTGTTCTGCATACTTCCCCGGTTGAAGCAAGTTATTGCACTAGAAGCACTTCCTGTTGGGGGCCTGGCCGCGTTGAACCGATGTTGTGGACACAGCTTGGAGCAACTGGAGCTGGTCATCGATTCTGATTCCTTGGATACGACGACGGTCGACAGTTTCAACGAGCTCAAATCTCTGAAACAGCTCTCTGCGACGTTCCTCATGGGAAAAGAGGAGGGTGTCCGAATCGAGACCGGGGAATTACACGTTTCCCTGCCCACCGTGTACTACCTCAAGCTGCTCTTCATCACCTGGCATCGCAGCGCGGACGTCTTCTTCACCGCTTTCAACTTCCCGGCGTTAACCTCGTTATACATCTCCGACAGTTTGACGGTTCAGCATGCGTCCATCGATAGATTCTTCACACGGCACCGAGCAGCAGTGACAGATCTCGACATCAATACTCGTCCGACGCCGCTGGATGCGTGGTCGTTGCATTCTCTCTCTTCGTTCACCCGCCTTCGCTGCCTGACCCTCAGATGGGTACCAAACGCCTTTTTCTGCAAGAAGCTCCCTCCTTCGCTAGAAGAGCTCCGTATTCCGATGTTCCGATTTCAACCAGCTACATCACGGCGGAATCTGGACCCGCTGCCGGAAAGGGGCAGCTTCGACTCCCAATGGGCGTTCCTCACTGCCCTACTTGCCTCGCCGCCAGCAGGTCTCAAGATAGTACGAGGGAGGAACATATATGTTGGACCCGGGTCTTGGCTGCTGGATTGGTCCAATGTGTCCCGGACTGCAGAGCCTGCCTCGGCTGAACAATTCATCGACCTTGCGGCCGCCCTCGAGCAAAAGGAGATCCAGCTCCTCGACTGGAGAGGAGAACGCGCTTCACAAGCTATTTGAGAGTGGAGCTGCGGGAGAGTATGCGTCCGAGAGGGGTAGATCAGCCGGCGTAAGGGCATCTTTTCCACCGCTGATGAGTTGTGTAGACAAGTCGTGAGCGGGCGTCCTGCACTGTGGTGCTCTGATCGAGCTTTCTGTATGAACATTATTGCCAAGAGCATCGCTTGTAAGTACTGTACATTGAGGCTCTTCGAGCGAGCCTCCACCTATCTATTACACACCATGTAGCTGTAGTGGGGCCTCGGAAAGATCGCGTCGTGACGCTGGATGGACATGGTAGGCTGGGCTCACGTGAGTCATGTCACGGGTCCTGAAGGTCGAGATAAACACACCGCGCGTGATCGGCGCGACCTTGGCTTCTTGCAATACGCCATGACCATCTCGTGCCTGCATGACGACGTGTTACTTCAAATCTTTGAGATCGTCGATCTGGATGCATTCGGCTTCCATTGGGATCGCATTTGGAATTATAGTTACCCGCTATTAACGTTGGCCGGGGTTTGCAGACGATGGAAGGAAAGTCGTACCAACTGAAAGCAGAATGCCGTCTGATATCATGTAATTTAGGACCTTGCATACCGACTCCTCTGCTACAATCTCCGCTTTCGCACGAACAATCACGTGGTCCGCTTTCTTCAATATATTGCAAGGGAGAAGGAGGTCGATGGGACCGTCGACAACCTGTTCGTGACCAAGAAGTTCATGCTCACCGGCCCTTGGATCTCCTCCGATGCGCAAGGATGCTTGAGCTCACTGCTCGTGCTCTTGCCTGCGCTGCAGACATTAGTCGTGCGTCCGCCACTTCGCGCAAGCGAAGTTATTGCTCTCAATGAGACGTGTGGACATAGTCTGGAGCAACTGCAGCTGTCCCTGTCTTCTTTGGATCTTTCGTCGATGCGGAGCTTCAACAAACTCGGAAATGTGAGATGTCTCACACTATCATTTCTCTGCATCGGAGACACTGGTATAGCGGCATTGAACGCACAAATTTGCCTACCCGAAGTACGATTCCTCAAGCTTGCGTGAGTGACGACGAGATGCGTGCCCTGTGCCTGTGCCCTCGCGCGCGTCGGGGGCAATTTGCCTCCTCAATTCCCTAAACAGGTAATGAACTGGCCCGCGCGCGCAGATAATGTTTGCAGAATTAAACAAAATTGTAATTATTAGTCAGTAATATTATTAGTTCATGTTAAACTGCTTACCAAGGCGCCCGCTATGGTACTAAATTAAGTGCTGTAGGGCGAGTATTCAAAAAGTCACCCGACGCAGCCAGAGTGACCGTCGGAGCTTTCAACTCTGCGGACCCTCGTGCTCCTGGCTCTCTTCTAGACCTGTGTGCAAATGTTGAATGGGAATATTTTATTCAACACTCAACAAATCGTGTTGAAATTTGACTGGTAGCTTGCTTAGCATATGTACTTTAGGTTTATTAATTAATATTATAAAATTAGGCCCCCTGATTATATGACTTTTTCGCCTTCAATATCATGCCCTCTTTAAACTTCCTCTCTGGATAGACTTGCATGTTTTAGCTTATGAAATACTCTTCCGCTGAATAGACTACCCCTGGGACGCGTCAAGCATGTAGGGCGCGTCTTGGAAACACAATTATCTAGTGCAAATATGTCAGAAACTCTTCCAACATCGTCGCCTTTTTCAGACTCTAGTGATGGAGCTATTCTCAGCTCTATACAAAGTGCAAGCTCTGAGCTCATTGAGCGGTATATTTCATACCTAAGTACTATACCAATGTTCTTCCTTAGGTGTTTCTCTGACTTCTTGACTAGAAATCCCTGCTGAAATCGCCTCTCTGCCTTATTATACTCAGAATAGGGCCTGGATCTCCAAAACCACTTTTGGGCTATTTCTTAGAAGCTTGACTGGTCAACCAGAGTATGTTTGACCGTCGCTTTTCTTCTGAAGTTAAACCCAATGATGTAGATCACCCATTCGACCCCTTTTGCAGGCTCAGAAGCGCCCTATTTCACCTTCTCCTGGCGCTTCAGCATCCCCAGTCAGTGAAGGACTGGAACAAGACTCTCCTACTCTTGTGGGGAAGAATTCTAAGCGCCAGCGCCTCAGCAAGCCTTCTAAGCATCCAGACATGATAGAGATCACAAGTCGCACTCATGTGAAGAAGATTGAACATCGATTCTCCTTGCCTTCATTGTGGCCAGTCCCCAAAGAAGCAACAGCCTTTGTGGTGGACCTCAGTGGCCAGAGCGCCCCTCTGAATGGAGAAGGAAAGCAGATACCTATTGACACCTGGATGCGCCAAGAGGTAAGCCTTTTCTGGCACTGTGAAAGTCGCTTCTGAGACCCCTTTAGGACCAAGACTCTTGGAAGGCTGTTAGCAATGGGAGGCGCTCTGGAACAGGCATTCCTGTGGCGATTTTGGATGGGGTGCCTTGCAGGAGAGTTATGCTAAGATGTAATGGCCTTGTGGCCTGTTCAGAGCTCGATCCAGCACTCCTGGAAGGCTATGAGCGATGGGATATGGACATGGAGGGGCGCCAGTCTGTCTTTGAAGCACAGGATGCTCAGAGAGTTGCTGAGCCTGCTAATGCTCAGGCAGTCATTGCCAAGTAAGTCGACAATACAGTGCAGCACTCCAAGCTAATACCTAAGCTAGTTTTTATCGAGCAGTAACCCAGGGAGCTTGCCCAAAGGCTGGCTGCGTTGGGAGTGCTACAATGGTCAAGTTTACAGTAGGTTTCTTCATGAACTGGTCTGCGATTTTGGCTTAGCTTTGTGGTAGACAGGAACTCTGCCTAAGTTCTGGTTTGTTGGGTGTTCCAATTGGTCTCCTGCAGATCGACATGATCATATTCAACACTTCATCCCCAACAACATCGATGAGAATGAACTTCTACAGTTGTTCTCAGGCCAGAAAATCGATTTAAAAGGCATGGAGGCCTTCATAGGCAAGCGCTGCACACAGCTCTTTCATCCCACCACAGGGCTTAAGCTGAAGAACTGCAGTAAGTGCGACATCTTTCCATGGAAGTGAAGCTTACCTTTCGCTAGAAATGACCCATATCAATGCAGAGGGATTGCTTGTGCAAGGAATAATGCAATATCGACCCTGTGATGCCACAATGTCGATTTGGGTGCCCCTTGATGATACAGACCTGCGATCTGTGGTTGTTTTGGGGCCCCAACCACATAACCACCCACCCTTTCCTCAGCTAAAGCCTAATGCAGAGGCGAAGCAAGCTGCAGCTCAGTGTTTCCTTGCTGCTGGGGGCGTCACAGCAAAGCCAGCAGGTGTGGATAGTGGTCCTACCACTCTGGCGATTTTGGGGCAGCCTCTGAGTCAGAAGTACCCCTCTCTTCGACAGAAAAGGAAGCTTAGAGACTTGGTCCATGACCAGAGGCTACAGGCTGCGCTGCTTGGACTTGAATGGCTAGGTAAGCATTGTCGTTTTTCTCTTGGAAAGCAAGGCTAACTGTATACAGGCATTATTAATGCTGCTGAAGAAGATGGAAGACTCCCTGCAAATGAACAGTATATTCGATCCATTATCTCACACCAAGGCATCCATATTATCGTCACAATGAACCCAGTTCTTGCAGAACTCATTCATTCATGTCGCTCTCTTGCCTGTGACTTCACTTTCAAGAGAGTCCATGGGAAATTCAATGAATGGGAGGTGGCGAGTTTTTTGGATGGAATCGACGAAAGTATGTATCCCTCTACTTCTAAAACTGCTTCTCACAAGGCCACAGACATCACCCTTGCTCGCCTCTACAGTGATTCGATGTCATTGGAAGCATTTCGCCTTATTTGGGATGGTTTCTTCAGAGCTGTGGAGACAACAACTCGCCACAGCCTTCAGTTCAAAGCATTCCACAAAAGCGGCAACCTAAGCGCCATAATCTGCGATGCAGATGCTCCCCAGGCTCAAGCATTAGGTGAATACTTCCTGAAAATCAATCGTCCTATGGTCAGTGGCATAGAGGAAGTCCTGCCAGAGCGCCTTCTCTTGCATGCCTTCAAATCTTGTATTTTCCATTACAATCAGTGAGTCGCCCCACTTTCTCTATGTTTTCCACTAATAAAACCTTCCAGAAATGCCAATGGGTTGTCAAAGAGAGGAGCCACAGCAGAAGATGTCGATAGGATTCTTTCCTATCCTTCCATTAGAGATGCAGAAGAGCGCCTTTACTTCAGGTCATGGTGTGAACATCACCCCCTTGAAGCAATCAGAGGTGGGCGAGTTTTCTATGGAATTTTCTCTTCTAATACCTGCCACAGCTTGGTATCGAAATAAACTTGGCCTCCCTTGGTATTTGCCTTCAGTAAATCGCTTTGAAAGCCCCATGGATGGGGTGCTTTGGACTACTACCCCCAACACCTCCAATGCAAGTGAAGTCAGTCATGTTGCCACCAATCGAAAAACAACCACTGGATTAGCCCTCTTGGCAGCAATATCAGCGTCTGTACCTTCCTTACTCACTGGAAACAAAGCTGACCCATCGATAGGGCAAAGCTACTGGACCAAGAAGTGGCAGAGAGAGTTCAGACAACCTTCCAGACATGCATCCTTTCTAATCGCCATAATTCACTTCAAGATCGCATGGCTCGACAGCTGGGAAGGGTCAAATCAAAGGCAGCAAAGACCCAAAGACTCAAAAGCACCGCTCAGCCAAGTATTCCTGAGGTTTTACCTATGGAAGATTTCGAAAATACTGCAGAAGCGCCCCAAGAAGCAACCCCTCCCCTTGTGATGCATCGTACCATAAAGATAAAATTAGGTGACATTATTTCTTATAAGCGGATCTGAAAGAACACCTTCTTAGCTATCCCTGATACCATTTTTAAATATTTTTATCGATAGTTGAATGAGAAAATGCCATTCAACATTCTAACGTTGGTCCCAGACTGTCCCAAGACCACGAGGGTCCGCAGAGTTGAAAGCTCCGACGGTGGCTCTGGCTGCGTCTGGTGACTTTTTAATTACTCATCCCACAGCACTTAATTTAGTACCATGGCGAGCGCCTCAGTGAGCAGTTTAACATGAACTAATAATATTACTGACTAATAATTACAATTTTGTTTAATTCTACAAACAGTATCTGCGCCCCCGGGCCAGTTTACTACCTTTTTAGGGAATTGAGGAGGCAAATTGCCCCCGACGCGCGCGAGGGCACAGGCACAGGGCACGCATCTCGCCTATACTCAGCTTGCGTCCATTCACTCGGATCCGGATAGCACCGCCTTCCTCAAGGCGTTGACCTGTCCAGTGCTCACTTGCTTGCACGTTCAAAGCGTCCTGTCTACAATATGGTCGATCCTCGATTTCCTTCAACGTCATGGAGCGACACTAAAGGAGATAGAACTTGATACGCTGCCTCTCTCAGGAACGATGTGGTCTACCATGGTGAAAGAGCTGTCGTCCTTGCCCCATCTTACTCACCTCGGTCTGGAGTGGCTCCCAGATCCTTCGTTCTTCCAACAGCTCCCTCCTTCACTCGAAGAGCTCTGCATTCCGCTGTTCCACTGCTTCGCCTCCGTCGCCCCCCTAACGCAGGCCCACCTCGCATACCAGTGGAATTTTTTGTCCAGTCTGCTTGCAGCGCCGTCTTGCCCTCTGAAGATCCTACACGGGAGGAATATCCGTGTACGGTACGGAATGGAGTTATTGGATTGGTCGAGCTTGGCCGAATTTGCTGATCTGCAAACTGTACAGCAACTCATCGAGCTGTCTGAGGCGCTACAGCGACGGCGTATTGCTCTGTTGGATTGGAAAGGTGCCAGCGCCTCTGTGTGCCGTACCAGGTGCCATGGGGTTGCTGATGGCAATGCAGGTAAGAGATCAATGTACAGCTGTGAGAGCGTACCTGACGTGAGTGCCGCTAAGAGTTATGAAGATTTCGCTCCCTATGCCTACATGGCGTGAGCATTCTCAGACGATGGTCGACGCACGACATCCATCATGGTCCTTCAGTCGAGTCGAGAGTGGTTAGATATGTAAAATACAAGCCGATAATATGCGACTTCTGTACCAATGCAGCATCAACAGCACATGGACGGAGCAGAGTGCCTCTTAAGTGGTAGTGGCCGCTTCTACGCTGCCTTCTTCACCAGAATCAGCCCCGCGGGCCACTCGACAGTCATCTTATTCGGATTTCCTCCATCATCTATGATGGCCTCCTTCATCTTCTGCACCCAGCGCGTCGCGAAGTCCCCATCGGCCCTCTTCTTGTCTTCCGGATACTTCTCCCAGAACGTATGGAGCGCGCTGAAGGTCCTCGCATACGTGTCTAGCCCATGCAAGTCCATTTGTTGCATAAGGATATTGGGCTGGGGATCGGGCACTTCGGACTTGGGGAAGTAGTTGCCGCTGTACTTCACGCGCTTCTCAGTTGACGGATCGAAGGGTGGGCCAGGGGAGGGAATAGGCTCGAGCAGTGCCTCGACGATGGAACGCCCGGGTTGTTCCCAGTTCGGGTCGAGTTCGGGTCCATGGGTGAACTCGGTGATGAGCGGAGTCAGGGACGGATGGTCAGGCAGACGCATCTCGCCGTATCCCTACGCAGATAGACAATTTCAGCATGGTGTCGTGTATTCATGAGAACTGCACTCACCCAGAATGCCACTGTTCCGTTCGGCTTGAGCACGCGGCCCACCTCGGGCCATAGCCGCGAGTAATCAAACCAGTGTGCGGCTTGACCTACGATCACTCAGGACGGGTGTGACGTGTGTGATCAACATTGCGTACTGGCAGTGACCATGTCAACGCTCTCGTCCTCCAGGAAAGGCAGCTCCTCTGCGGCACTCTTAATGAATCGAATCTTATCCCGCACAGAGTTGAGCTCCTCCTTGTCTTGTAGAATGTTTGTCGCTCGATCCACCATAGGTTGACTAGGCTCGACGCCAATCACCTCGTCGAACTTCTCAGCCAACAGTGTTGTTGCTTGACCTTATTACGCGACATGAGACTATAGTCATACATGGATTGAATGGTATGCGCGTACCGGTGCCACATCCGAGGTCAACACATCGTTTGAACTCGGCCTTGCCCTTGCCAGCGGACGCGTGGTACGCATAGATGGTCTCCATAAAGTGTGGAGGGAATACGGGCCGAATCGCACTGTAAGCTTTGACATTGAACGCTGATCGTGCAAAGGTAGCCATAGTAAGAAGATAAAGCGCGTGTTGGTCTATGGGATGTGGCTGTCGAGGGGAATTACCACAGGAAGTGCTCTTTATAAATAGGAACGATCGGAGAGGGTCGCGCGAGCGCGTTAGGGACCAGCGGGTTGCTTCGGCCGACGCACGAGCTGCTAATCCGTGAATCACATCGTTTCCGGCAAAATTATTACAGTGCATGACAAGAAGACATGATGCGCTTTGATTGCATGATCTAATGCGATGCACTCTTTCGGCACGCGTACGAGCCGTAGCTCAGTCCGTTGCGGTCTATGACGTGTATCCCCCTGTGCAATCCTCTCTCCGCCCTCTGACACATGCCAATCGCGAAAGACTCTTCGGCCCGATTCTTGTCATAGCTGTGCCAGTCCAACGAATCACGTATCCACCAAGGACAGGGTCGAACCACCTTGGTAGCCACAGGAAGACCGTCGAGCAGTGCGTCGAGGAATTCGAATGTCGCATCCTGTTGGGCTGCTGAACCTCTACTGTGCAAGTCCAGCGCGAGCTCCTCCACAGAGGGCGGGAGGAACGCTAGCTCTCCAGGTGTCAAGATCCCCTGCGTATGTAAGACGCGCAGCTTCGTCATGATGCGGAGGTTCGGAAGGTCCATGATGATACGATGATTGTCCCCGCGCTGTTGCGGCCCGATCCTTAAGGTGAGGTTTGTCATAGTCTGGGCATGTCGAGACAGGAAGAGGTCAAACACTGATACATTGACCACCGCGTCGGAAAACAGCATTTGTAGCTGGCATTCCTCCAGTAATGGGAAATCGAAACATTGGAATACATCGAGCTTGCGGGTGGCCAATGTGATTGCGACGTGACGCAGTTGGGGTAGAGACAGGTGCGAGTCCGGGACGGCCCAAGACCCGAATGACACTGAGACTGAGATCGATAATGATCGGAGTATCTGGAGGCGGTTCAACATCCGCAAAAAGTCGTTATCCGGCTCAGCAGAAGCGGAGAAGTATTCCAAGGTGCAACCGCAAGCTTCCGCTAGGGCGTCGAGGTCCCAGTTACTCTCAGCGTAGCAGAGCTTGAAGGATCGCAAGCTGCCAAGGTAGGGATACAACGTGTTAAGAAGATCCCGATGTAGGTATTCATGGATATCGCGCGTGGCGTGAATCTCGAGGGACCGAGATTGAAGGCAAGGGTAATGGCCGCGGCTTGCGTTCGTGGCCAGGTATCGGGAGAGCCTCTGCGTCTGGAAGTAATCGTTGATGAAAAGATGACGCCAGAACACTCGTAGGGCGACGGGCTTCAAAAGATACAAACAATGAGAGACAGCAATGGTGGGCAAGAATGAAGGCTCACGTTCCATGCTTTGCATACCAGGGCGCAACGTAACAGAATGCGCTGCCCTCGGAGTCGAGGTTCCTCGAGCTCTGCCAGCTCGAAGATATCTTCCCATAGCTCGGTTGGCAGCATAGGTAGCGGCATGTGTATGAGGGGAGTCAACGAATCCCCTGATGTAGACAGAAGAATGGTTTATTGTCTTGTGCAGGATCCGACAGGATGATCAGCCAGATGAGTGACGGTCTCGAGCCTGGGACGCTACTTAGCGGACAAGAACGGTGTTAAGCATGATAGCCGAACGGTGTTAAGCGCTGCTAACGGCGTTAAGCCGTTGAGCCCTAACGGTGTTAAGCACTTAACCCGGTTCGGCGTCTACCCGCGATCGGTGTTAACCGCTGTCCGCGTTAACGGCGTTAAGCGGTTGCCCATCAACGGTGTTAAGTGCTTCAGCTGATCGGCATTAAGTCCCTGTGCTTACCGGTGTCAGAATAAACGGTGTTAAGCACATCAGCAGTGACGGCGTTAAGCCCGGGTGCCTTAACGCCGACCGCGCGCGGCCTGCTTTGCGCAGTGCGTCAGGATCTACAAATACTCAACTCGCTCACCGTCTATATGGGAAAGAAACCAGCAGGAAGAGGTCGTGGTAGAGGTCGTGGAGCGCCAAGAGGAGGACGGGGTCAGGGTCATGCCGGCAGGCACATCTATGACAGTCACGAGCGACCGGACTCAGCCGTGGACGGGGTCGACGATGACGAAGAAGAACTCGGCGAAGCAGACGAAGGCGGCGAGTCCTGTAAGCACGAGCTGGACCAGTCGTTCATCTCTACGGTGCTGACCACCGTGTAGCAGGATCCGATGACCCGGTGCAGATTGCCGTGCCTGTCGCGATGTGGGTCAGTCCGTCTGCCTTTGGAGCATGCTCTCTCCTGACGATGCGCGCAAGGACTTTGACCATTGCGATCCAAAACGATGCTCAGGGAAGAAGCTGGCACGTTTAGGTCTGATTAAGGACATGCGGGTGGGACAGAGGTTCCGAGGGATCGTTGTAACGTACGTCCTTCTCGGATGCTCTGCTTCTAGAGGCTGATCGAAAGTGCACAGTCCTAAAGGAACATGCGTCGTCTCGCCCTCAGATCGGGATATTGTTCAAGAATCTGGCGTTGCCGTTGTCGAGTGCTCTTGGGCGCGTTTGGATGACGTACCGTTTTCGAAGATTCGCTCTCCCAACGAGCGCTTGCGTAGGTTCCCTCGGTCCGTCAGACATCAGCGGACGCTAACGCTCCCGCAGTCCCGTACCTCATTGCGACGAATCCTGTCAACTATGGCAAGCCATGGAGATTGAACTGTGTTGAAGCCCTGGCGGCTGCGTTCTACATAACTGGGTTCGACTCCTATGCTGAGACGCTGATGAGCAAGTTCACTTGGGGTCATTCGTTCTGGACCGTCAACCAGTGCGTTTGTACTGTCTGGGATACTTCAGTGTGCTTATGGGATACAGGCGTTTAATCGAGCGGTATCGCACATGTAACACAGCGAAGGATGTAGAGGAGATGCAACAGAAGATCATGGCCGAAATCGAAGCAGAGTATACCGAGCGACGGAAAGGTGCGCAGGCTCAAAGAGGCTTTGTCTGTCATGAAGCTCATCGTGGTCCCAGTTGCGGCAAACGCAGATGATGACCTGCTAGTGGCCAATCCCAACCACACAGGAAACATGTGGGCGTTGCCTGTGGGATCGGAAGAGAACAAAGAAGATGACGAAGACCAGTAACGCGGCGCAGTATGAATGTCATGACCGGGCAAGCTGCATTGGATCAAGCTATTACTCCGAAGCCCCACAAGTCTGCAACGACATCTCCAATCTTGGACCCGTCCTCCTTCTCGGCGCCCATCGGCAACATGCTGGACGGGAAGATTTGTCCCTCATAGTCCACGGCCAGGGCAGGGTCGTACTTAATCTTGCGCTTGATCTCCGCCTCAAACATCTGTACCATAAGTCAGCAAGCATGTAATCATTATCAGTTCATGTACGCACGGTGCCGTATGTGTGATCCAAGAAGTCTTCCAACGCGTATGATGGTTTGGTGAAAGGCTCCGATAAGATCTTTGCCATCGTCGACACGCTTGCAAGATAATGCTCCCGATGTGAATTGAGCTCCCACAGTGAAGAGGCAATGGCGTTCGTGAGCATGGGATCTGATTCATCCGCTTTGAAAGGATCGGCATCGTCTCCGGTCGTCTCGCGGTGTATCATGGGCATGAGAGATGGATGCTGCTTCAGGATATTGTAGGTGAAGGGTATGATCATGACAATCGCGGCTGGTGGCGCGGAGAGTGAGAGACGCGAGAGACGCTTGATGAAGGACGCTAGAAGCGCCACGGGCAGATGGCTGGACCAAAATCAGTTAACGCTTGGGGTGGAATTAGTGAGGACACACGTTGAGGAAAGGAAGAGCTCGGTCAGACGGAAGAAGCGGGCTCGGTACTTCAGATGCAGAACGTCACGCGTAAGGAAACCATATAGTCGCTTGTAGAAATCGGGGTAATCACTGATGGCTGTTAGATTACTCGCAAGAGAGGTGGAAGAAGAGATGCGAACAGATTGTGGTCCCTCATAAGCGTGAACAGCGCGTTCAGAGCAAGTAGACCGATAACTCCGCCTTGGGATGGGTCAGCACAGACTGAATTCCCATTGCGGAACGCGCACCATGATCAACACATCCTGAAATCCAATCCATCAACCTCAACGGTCTCGTAAAGTGCGGCAGCACAGCTTTGTGTAGAACGTTCAACGCTTTGCTCGCCAGTGCTGGAGTGTTCAGATGTGGTAGCAGTGCCAACCAGCAGTCGCTGAATACAGCCCTATGACTGGGCAGGTAATGCAAGCTCTGCAGGACCGAGAGCTTGTTGGTCCGCCGACCTGGCTTTTCGCGCTCTTCGGCTGTAGGTTCCGGCTCATCGAAGAATGCCAGCCAGTCAGAGGGATCGGGCTCGTCCTCAGCTCCGTTACCGGTGGCAGAGGCACCAGGCTTGGCTGGTTTGGCAGCCAGCTCTGGAACCCAGAACTCATTCAGCTCCTTCTGTACCGTCGGCATTGTGTTCAGTCGCTCGAGGAGCGCGAGCAAGTTTTGAGAGAGCGGTGTGGCAGGTGTGGCAGGTGGCATGTGTTGAAGAAGCTCGCTAGATACAATCAGGACTGTGCAAGCACGAACCTGAACGGAAGCGCTCACGTTGCCTCGCGCAAGAAGAACCATCTGACGTCATCGTGCACCGTCAACCACTTGTCCAAGAAGAGGTAGCGGACATCTGACTCCGTGAGGATTGATGCGGGGTTGCTAGACTCAGATATAGAGCTAGGGCCGACAAGCAGAGCGCGAACGGCTTTGCGAAAGTAGGTGCCATCCATGCGAGGCTGGCCAGTTCGCTTCGATAGGGCGGTTGAGAGGGGCTTGACGAGACTCATCATAATCTCCAACGCCGAAGTCTACCACAATTCAGACTAGGAACAGAAAGGGAGGATGAACAGCGCACCCGTATGCTTGGCTCGGTATGACGCAGGAGGCCGCTCAAGAGGTCGACGTATTCGTCCCACCGAGCAACCAGCCATGCCTTCACCACCGCAGCCTCCGTCCCATCTTCCACTCCACTTGTCAAAAGTCCCTTGTTGATGATGTTGACGCATAGACGGTAGAGTGCATATAGAGCCTTGTGCACTGTAGGAGCATCATCAGACGAGGCAAGCGAGATGAGGTCGACGATAGGGTTGAGCGACGTCGAGTTTTCCAGAGCTTGAGTCAACTCTGTTTCGAGAGCAAGCACCCTGTTGTCCTGCTCGTGCGCTGTCTTCTTGCGCTTTGGCGCGCTGGTTGAAGCTTGAGGGAGTGAACGTTTGGGCGCCATGGTGCAGCGTGAAGGGTACAGCAGAAATTTCGGTGTGGTGAGCGGGCAAGCTCAAGTGGTGGTGGCTGTGCCAAATGAAATCCACGTGCTCGCCACTTCCCGGGCGAACTCTGGGAGGGACGACTGAGTCCGATGTTTTGTTTTTCATTAGGGAGAAATGAATGATAGTGTACAAGTGAATGCAGTACATCTAAGATGAACCCAATGGTTCAATCATCATTACATCGTTCAAGCCATCATGTCTGACGCATCCTGCCCTGCACTGGCACTCTCAATCGTCATGTATGCACCGCCAGGCACGTCATCCTCCCACTCCCGCCCATTGCTCAGTTTATCATCTCCCCATCCTTTGAGTATTGCTGTCAGCTTCTCACGTCCAGCGGTGGCGGTGTCGAGGGCATCCTCCCTCCCCAGCCAGTGAGGATTGTTGTCGTCTTCCGGCGTGCAAAGGGTCAGGAGGTAAGCGCGGAGCTTGGCGAATTGTGCTTCGCCATACACTTCCTCCAGCCTTCGTCCCGCTACTTGCAGTATGGCAGCAACGACGTGGGGTGTCAGCCAATCCGCGTCTTGTGGAGCGTTCAGCAGGCTGATGAGGCGTTTCCACAGCGCATCGAGAGTGTATTGGGGCGGGACCCGGCCGTCGTCGTCCGCAATGTCAGACTGACAGAGAGCGGCATACAGAGCCATGTAGTTGGATACTCGAGCTGCATATGCAAGACTCGGCTCGTCCTCGCGTCGCTTGCCATATTCACGCTCCCAATCATTATCAGACATTCCCTGATAGCACGTTCAATACTCGGTCATTTGGAAACGCAGACAAAAGACGTACCTCTGGCTTGCCCGGCTTTACAGCTTGCACGAGCCATGTTTCCCGAATAATGGCGAAGTAGACCGCGTTACCGATGCTCTTCGCGATCCCAGCCTCCGTCATGAGCAGCTTGGTGCAATGCGCAATAGGGTAGATATCCTTGAAGTCGGTAACTTCCTCTGCGCGCTCGACGATAGTCGCGCCATAGTGATGCAAAAGGTATCCGTATGCGTCCATATCCGCTTCGATCGCTTGTGCGAAGAATTGTTGGCATTGCTTCGCAACACGACTGATTACGGATAGCTCGCGGCTGATCGTGGAAAGGGCCTTCCTCATGGCGCGGCGGGCATCAGAGCATGCTTTCTTCACGGACCGAGGTTTCTCGCCCTCGTCCACAGCTTCGACTGCTTTGCGCATATGCTAAAATAAGGTGAGCCTGTTACCAATGGCGAGATGAGTAAGGGGAAAGCTTACCTCTGACTTGCCCCGCAGTTCCTCCGACTCTTGCTGCAACTCGCTGGTCCAGACGGTCCATCTCTGGTTCTTTTGTCGTTCCTCAGCTTCTTTCTGGGCCTGCTGGGCCCTCTGGGTAGCAGCAGCTTCAGCCTCGACCCTCCTCTTCTCTGCCGCCTCTTTCTCCTCCTGCTCCCGGCGCAACTTCTCTTCTCGTTGCTTTCTTTCCTCTTCTTCCTTCTGTTTAGCTTCCCGAGCTTGTCGTTCTTGTTCCTCTCTTCGTCGCTGTTCCGCAGCTACACGTTCTGCTTCCCACCGCTCTTCCTCCTCCTTACGTTTCCGTGCTTCCTCCAGTCGTTTGGCCTCCGCTCGAGCTTGCGTTTGAGCTTCAAGAGCCAGCGCTTGGTCGACCCGCTGCAGTGCCATGAGTCACCTGCGTGCATAATCTTGAAACTGGGCCTACCTCCCACAGATTTCGCTTCCTGTGCTCATGCGCCTCCTTGAGCACTCGATCTTCCTCTTCCTGCTGCACCCTCATACTGGCCAACAATTTCTCGACCTCCTCGACCTCCCGGCTCTGGCTTTCCTCAATTGTTCGCAAGATCTCCTGTTGCTTTGATCTGCGCTGCTGCTCTACACGCGATTCATGCAGACGAAACGAGTTGTGCGCTCGACGCTACCCGACCGCGTCAGTCCGCCTTGCAAGCCACGGACTGTGCTGCAACGTACCAGAGATGCCTGCTTGGCCTCTCGCTCCCACTCTTCCAGAGGATCTCGATATGCAGTCCATTTCGCCTCTCTGAATGCCTGGGGCTCCGTAGGCTGATAATCAGGGATGGTGGAATAGTCTCGGTGGGGCATACTGGGATAAGAGTAAGTCACCTTCCAGTCCTAATGATGGATTTACATACAGACGATCTTCTTCTTCGTCACTTTCCTCAGAGTCATATACAACAAGCCCAGGTCTTGATCTTATTGGAGGAGCAGAGGGAGTCTGCGTGAGTGAACGCCTATCTGCGCATCAGCCCATGAATGATCGGTGAAGAAAGTGGGCACTTACTGCAGCACATCGTAGCGAGACGAGAGACTTGAACGAGGTATCGGTGTAACGGGAGGACGAGTAGGCGTGGTCTTAGATCGCGACAGTCTACGAACAGTCAAACGCGCTTCGTGAACAAAGAACATGTGCACCCACGGCGACGATTGGTTCTCCTTCCCGGGCGATCGTCGTACCAAAGCAGATTTTGTCGGCGGTACAGTCGTTACTTTCCTGGGGGTTGCAACTGGAGCGCTGCGGACTCGGTGTGTGGCGGCTGCTTGCATATGCCGGCGCCGTAGTTGTAGCCTGCCAGTCCATGTCAACCATACTGAGTCGTGCTGCATCAGTTACTGTGCTCACGGCGATGGATGCATCTCCATATCGCTATCCGAGTCGATCTCATAAGGCTCGCTTGCGTAGTCTTCCTCATCGTCCGTCAAGTTAAACAAGCCATACTTGCTCGAGTTCCTAGAAGACCTTGTTGATCCTGGGAACGGCAACAGCCAGCGCAGGATAACGTACAAGGGCAGAGCCGGCACAACCACTTTCGCATCTAGCTCCGGCTCCGTTTCGGAGTCGGGCTGGAGAGCGAAACGCATAGGTATAGTCTAGAGTGGGTAAGAGGTATCAGTCTATTGTATAGATCACGACTGCAACTCGTGATGGGTGGCGGGACTGAACACGATGGTGCTTCTCTGCCTCCGCAAACCGCCCAACGCGCCCTCAGGGTCCTCGCCTCTCATTGGTCGGTTGGAAGGACAGAGCAGCTTCCTAATCGCCGATGGCCCGGGTGATCATGATGCTCCTGTGCCTCACCTCGCAAATGTTTCCATTCAGTCCTGCACTCATCTGAGGGCTACAACATCCCACTTCAACGTGTCTTTTAATGCAGACTATGAACCGGGAACAGGACTTCCCAGAATGAAAAGGCTAAGTTGACGTTACCTTATCGCCGATCGAAGCGGACCCACCCAGCGGGCTGAACTTGTCGAGTGACCCAAGAATGTATCCAATCGAAATGTGACCACTTTATGACCTGATAGCATTCTCTCCGATTTACATTGCGGTCTGACTGCATACCCGGTGAATTCACTCATATGAACTGACAATCCAACCCATATCCACCATCAGTAATGCTTATCCATATCTCTTGCGTCTACGTGCTCGACCACAGTTGCCAGTTTAGGCCATTCTCTCCAGCGTGAACCGCATGCCGTCAGCATCCAGAAGAGCGATCCCACTCTTCCTCAACTCGAGAGCCGATCGCACCCAGCTGGCAATCGATTGGTCCCTCTCATACGTGAGATGTTCCCACCTGAATCCCGGATCTTCGATCTGTATACCTCGTAGGCCAGGCAGACTTGCGGATTGTCTAGCAATGTCTTGTAGTAGAGACACCGTCCCTGGCGCAGGGACTGCTGTCTCGCATAAGTGAAGGATGCGGGCCGAGGGAGGCAAGATCATGGCTACCTCCCAGGCCTCCGAGATGACATCAGGCACGTGTTGCAACAGCCCCAAATGCTCCAAGTTGGGCAGCGAGTGTAACGGGAAGGTTTCGATATCGAAGTCCTCTACGTCCAGACGAGTAAGGTATGGTCCGTGATTAAACAGGAAGGAGTTCAGAATGATGATCTCCAGGTGGTATAGGCGAGAAAGGCGGAGATGCTCCAGAGCTGGGTACCGACAGAGCGACAGGTACGACAGGTAATGCGCGAAGTTCCCGCGCTGCTGCTTCGCCATACGCAACTCTAGATATTTCAGGTGCGGAAGGATGAATGTCGGAATCTCATGCAGAGCGCTGCGCCTTTGGAAGGGATCAGAAATGCAAAGGTGCATATGTTCCAGCTGGCGGAATCGACTCAGGATCGAGAATGCCAAGCCTGAGCCTTCGGTGTCGTCCAGGCAGATGTCGAGAACTCGGAGATGATTGCCACATGTATCGGCTAGAATCTCTAGCTCCTTCCAGGACAGCTTGAGCGAGGAGTCGAGATGCTGAAGTTTAGGCAAGCAACGTAGCATGAACATCATATCGCGGCTGTCCAAGCCAGAGTGTATCTTTGCGAGGCACAGCGTTGTGGTACGACGAGTAGGATAATCGTTCTTCCGTTTGAGAAGGTATATGCGATTGACGAAAAGCGTGATCTGACGAGAAGACCAGAAGAGAAGACGTCGATATAGCAACGGTTCGACGAGGTTCTGTCCACGTCTGCAAGGTGCCAGGGCGCGGTGAAGAGTGCATATACGTACCTTCCACGTTCGACACACAAGCATTAAGTCCGCTGACAAGTTACTAGCGCATTGTGAGTCTCCTAGAACAGCATCCTCCAATATCATAAGCCATAATTCAGGGCTGAGTGGAGCTGACGGCATAGTCAGATATATGTGAAAGGAAAGGGAGAAAGGGAGAAGGTTTGCGGGAAGCGCCGCGACGCGTCAAAGTCAACGCCCAGGGCGCGGGAGCACGACCTGCAACGTGACTTGCTCCCGCTTTGACTTCTGAAATGCTGCAAAGCTCGACAATCTTCATCTGAACGCAGCCCTTCACCTTCCAGAAAGACAGTTGCTGGCTATCAGAGAACATCCATACGAGCTGCAAACCGCAGATCATCGCCAACGGATCTTTTCGGTGGCATTACTCGTTCCTATCCTCGTTCCTGTCTTCCCGAAGCTTTGGATGCACCGCTTTCTCTGATAGCCAGCATAATGGCGATCGATTTCATATCTTCCCATGGCATTGACGTTGTCCCTGAGAATCTACTCATCTGGTTGGTTCGGCATCTCACGTCCGACGCGCTAGTACCCTAGGAGCCTATGGTGCACCTCCATCCGCTTCGGCACGAGCGCATGATCGAAGATAAACTGTTGCAAGACGGGTTCGCATCCGAACATCAGGGAAACATGAGGCATCCAGCTACTGCATCGTGGATTCAGGCAACAAAGACGCTCTTATATGCCCCAGCTCGGCTCCTCAAAGGATGATGCATCTTATGCCCTTTGTCGGACATGTCTCCACTCTGGCTCCTGTGTGCTTTGGGCTCTGCGTTGCTGCTAGTGCGATGGCTTATTGGCGGCAAGCGGGCAAGTCTGCCTACTTACATCAGTGGTCCTCCTCCTGAATCCTGGTTACTTGGTAAGCACCTGCCCTCCTGATCCTCAAGCCACCGTCTGATCAAGCCGTCTCCTGTGCAGGTAATCAAGTCGAGCTTGTCAACTCGGCAGCAGGCGTTGCGAATCGCAACTGGCGCGCGAGATACAGTTATGTATACCGGTACAATGGTTGCTTTGGGGTAGATCCTACCAAGTCGCCGCCATCTGATGGTCACACTAACTGCTCGTATAGATCGAATACTTGATGCTGAACGATGCAAATGCTATCCAACACGTACTCAAGGGTCAAACGACTATTTATGGATTGGAGGATTCGCTGCGACAGTTCCTGCGGCTGGTAACAGGTGACATGTTTCCGCCCGCACAGTGAACAAGTCTGATGCATATGATAGGGGAAGGTATCATCTACGCCGATGGTCAGTAGAGCTTGAGAAGGGGAACGTTGGGCTAAATCTCCATGCTATGACAGGTTCCGACCACACAAGACAGCGGCGCTTACTGCAACCGGCGTTCAACCCGGTCTTCATCAAGAGTCTGGCGCCCACATTTGCGAAGTGCTCGTCACGAGTATGTCTGTCCTCTCAGCCTCAAAACAGATTGCTAATGACGTTTTAGCTCGTCAAGGAATGGAATAGGCGCTTGGACACCGAAGGAAAGAATGGGGCGTGGAGTGTGAACGCATACCATTGGGTCGAGTTGCTCACCATGGAGTCGATCGGAGCCTGTATGTCCCGCTCCTGGAAGTTTTCGCCCTCCTCATACGGACTCGTTCATTTACAGCCGCTTTTGGCGTTCAATTTGGCGCCCTTGAAGGAGATGAGCATGAACTTATGAAGTAGCTTCCGGTCCACATCCATATTTGGAAATCCGCTGATGACACCTTCCAGAGCATACGGCGGTTTGATGAGCGACACCTTCTCCCGACCCGACACCATCGGCATCATCTTGCAAAACCTTATCTTGCACATTCCACCTTGGATTATATCGTATGCCGAGAACTTGCCGCTGGCAGCGGTGCGGAACCTCAAAGCAGCCAAGACCACCAGCCGCCGGTTTGCCCAGGAGCTGATTGAGGAGAAGAGGAAGCAGATCAAGGCAGATCCTGGAATGAAGGACAAAGATCTCTTGACCATCCTTGGTGAGTGGTCCGTGTAACATCTACCGCCAAGTCTTGACGTTGCGCCAGTCAAGTCTGGAGAGAAGAACGAGAAAGGCACCATCGAGCCTATGTCAGACGAGATGATCTATAACCAGCTAACAACGTTCTTCATCGCTGGATGTACGTTGCACTTGACGTAACCGCGCACCAGCTGACTCCACTGTAGTTGAGACTGCCGCCAACACCGTATCCTTCGCCCTCTGTGAACTCGCCCAAGCTCCCGCTATTCAGGAACGCCTTTATAAGGAAGTTGCCTCCGTCCTTGGTACAGCAGCGGACCACGATCTGGCCGAAGGCTTCGACGCCAACGTTCTCGACGACATGCCCTATCTTACAGCTGTGATCAACGAAGCTCTGCGCATGCATCCAGCAGTGAATTACGGGCTGTTCAAAGCAACGTCGGACAACATTATCCCTCTCTCTAAGCCGCTCAAGGTCGCGGACGGCACCGAAGTCACTTCCATTCCCGTCTTGGCCGGCCAACGTGTTGTCCTGAGCTTTGACGGCTTCAACAGATCCGAAATTGTCTGGGGTCCGGATGCGAACGCCTTCCGTCCTGAGAGGTGGTTGGTCAACGATATGTCCAAGGTTCCATCAGAGGATCAGTGCGGAGGCCCGTATGCGAACGTAACCAACTTTGGAGGGGGACCTAAAGCTTGCATTGGCTGGCGCTATGCGTAAGTCGCCGTTCCTAGAAACGCTCATGATGCTAACATGTGCTGCAGGCTTATCGAGATGCAGATCTTCGTCGCTATGATAGTGCGCCAGTTTGAATTGAGCATCTCCATACCCGATTACGAGATGTGGAGAGAAGGGGCATTCATAAATACGGTATGTCACGGATTGTCCGCCCACGTTTTGGTCGCGCTGGCTGACGATCAGCATCAGATCCCGATGCAGAAAGATCATATCGAACTCGGACCCCAAGCACCTCTTAGGATCAAGCGCCGGCTTGCGAAGTCCTAGTTTTCCCACACTCACGAATCGTCACGACCTGTCCCGATGTTTGGAAGTTGTTGTATGTGAATAAACTAGGAATCACCTTCCCCTGTAACTACCGTACATAAATGGATGTACTCTCGAAGTACGGCTGAGGAGGATAGTCTGGCAAAACGTAGCAGTCCTCTCTCGTCCCCAAGCAGACGGGAATCAGGAATTTCCGAGTCTTCCGCCCATCACATCTTCCCTCTTCAACCAAAGAAGTGACATGTGGGCGTCATACTCAAGTAGGTCCCTTTCTCCGTTTAGCGCTCACCAGATGCAGACGAGAGAGGAGGTCGGGAGGGTAAGCAGCACCGCCCGCTTGTGGATTTGTCAGCGCGCCGATCTTTCCCTCGGCTTGAGGCTTGGGAGCTCACACCGGGACGGGCGCTTCCCATCATAATTGGGATGGGAAAGCATAAGCACACGTACAGCGCACGTAAGATCTTTGCAGTACCAGGGCGCCGGGATCTACCCCCCGCATTGTGTACCTGGCGCGGTACAGGATCCGCCCCTTGTCCTCAGGCTCCCGTATGGGGCACAAGATCCGCCTAACTGTGCACATTGATACGGGCCAGAATACGGGGGGTTATCGCCCGCCCCTGCGCCATGTTCCAAAACCGGTAAATGATATCCTTGTTCCAGAGCAACTTCTAGCAGGAAGGCTGGTCACGGTAAACATTCCACTTCCCACGGTAAGAGATGCGCCGAGGCGGGTTTAGCGCCCGCCCAGCCTCAGGCTGCGCCACCCACCAGGGCCAGCCCCTTTCCCAATCCCAATCCCCACGCCCAAGGGGCACAAAGCGGCGATTAGCGTGTTTCCCGTTCGTCCGTTGTCCGTTGTCCGTTGTTCCGCAGATGGCGGGGATGGCGGGTCTCGCAAACCCTGCTAAGAGGCGGGTCATGAGTCCCGCCCCTGTCCTCGCTGAGCGCAGTTTTGAGGACTGTAGTAGGGTTTTTGTCATGCGGATTATGCACTGGGTTCGAGCTTTGTGATGCGAGGATTTCCGGGTATGGGACGCGGCAAGACGGTGCGCAGTGGCCGTTGGTCCAGATTAGCGCTCGCGTGCCTGCGAGCTGTGCGGCCACGGCCGCGGTAGGCCGCGCCGAGTTCGAGTTTGCCATGGTCTCGGATGACGCTCGTACTCTCGCTCGCGGGTGACTAATACTACTGTAATGCCCCAAAGAAAAAGAGAGGCAAAAGGGCGCCGGTGTCCGATCTTGCCCGGGGCGGGCTGTGGGAGGATGAGTCGGACTACTCCCCGGCGCAGATTTGCAGGGCGCGGGGCAAGCGGTGACGTCGGCGGAGGCAATCGAGCCCCGGTGATCCCCATTTGCTTTGGGGTGGCGCTGCGGGCGGATTGGCCCACGCGGCGGCGGCGGGCGAATGCGCTCAGACTCTGACAGTGGGCGAGTGACAACGAAAACGGCCTTCTGCACCGGGAGAGTTGCGAGACCAGCACTGCAGAAGTACTTAAGCCGCCGCTGAGGGGAAAGGTGTCCGGTTCCTGCCCTCGTATACGCTCCCCGTACATTACTGCTCGCAAGCACATCGCACTCTCAGCTTCCGACATCACAGGGGTTAATACACAGGAGCATACACCTCCCACCGCACAAACGCATGTCCTCCTTAGGTACGCATCTTCCTTCTCCCACTCACACCCGCTAACTCCGCCCAGCCTCCCCGCACCCAATGTCGCCCACAACAGTAACAGCAGCAGCAGCAGCAGCAGCAGCAGCGGCGGCGCACCACAAGCCCTCTCCCGCGCACATCCTGCACCCCCCTACGCCGCCCCACTCCTCCCCCTCCTCCCCCAGCTCGACCCACTCCTCAAGCTCGGCAATATTCGAGCGCGACATCGAGCCCCTCTCCCTCTCCACCCTCTCCGCACCGCGGGATCACACCCTCGCGGCACTCGTCCCCTCAGTCCTGGACGAGGCGATCGAGGCTCTCACAGCCGGCGACGCGGGGGAAGACGTAGAGGTGGAAGTCGCCTCTGGCCAAGGGCCGGGGGCAGCAGAGGACTCCGAAGGCTTCCGGCGCAGTCCTAGTCCACCAGGCATCCCAGCCTCCTCCTCGCTCGCCGCCGCCCGCCCGCCCCTCCAAGAGCGGCAGAGCACAACTCCCTTCATCCCGGGCGGGTTCGCGCCCCCCTCCTCCGTCCCCCCAACGGGACTCACCACCCCTCCCTCCCCCGGCTCCCCACGCGCGCAGCTCGACACCCTCCTCCTCCCCGTCCCCGTCCCGACCTCCCCCCAGCCCCCCGCCCGCACAGCAGCACACAGCAGCAAACGCCTCTCCTTCATCTCCTACTCCGACCTCCTCCTCTCCTCCCCCGTCACATCCCTCCCCCTCTCCCAAGTCACATCTCCACAGCAAGTGCCCCCGCATCTGAGCTACCTGGGTAGCGCCCCCCCGCCCGTAGGGGGAGGCAGGAGCAGGGACCAGAGCGCGTACGGGGACGAGGGGGGCGAGTGGGAGCGGGAGCGGCTGGGAAGGGGGCTGGACGAGAGGCTCGAAGAGGTCCTGAAGGGCCGCGAGGTGGGGAAGGCGTAGCTTGAGTCCCGCCTCCCGCCTCGAGCCACCTGCCTCATGCGCCGACGATCGCCGCCTGCAAGCACCCGTGTACATGATCCTCCTATTTCTCCTGGGATACGGTTGTCGCTCTCTCTCACACTTCACTCTCTCCTTCAGTTCACGCAGTGTTATTCCTAATCCCCTTTCGCCCGGCTTGGCTTGTGTTACTAATTCCCGAAAGGCGGTTTTGGCCCTTCTCAGTCTCGTTCTCAGTCTCAGTCTCGTTCCCGTTCCCGTTCGCAGTCTCATTTCCATTCAACGTTAAGGCTGGCGGTGAAAGGCCCTTGGGCAGTTGAAAGTACATGTACGAAAGAGTTTACTATCTAAGTTAATGCTACGAACGCTGGTTTGGGACAGTTATTTGGGCTGCTTGAGCACAAGCGTTTTGTACAGGCTGTTGATAGGAGCTCATATACGGGAATCGACAGCCGCACAGTTTCTGCGCACTGCAGGCTCCACCCAAACAAATCCTGCACACTGCGTCCTATCGCCTATGCCTACATAACAGTACCGCCAATCGCCATTCATCGTCCCCCACACCGCATGCCCTCAAACCCGCACCGCCAGCGCAGCAACGAGCACAAAGCCCCTCGCGTCCGCGTCACTAGGTGACGAAAGCCCCTCGCGACCCGTAAGGCCGGGGAAGGAGGAAGAAATTTAAGGGTCCTTCAGGGCTGTTGGTTGTGCCGAGCCGGCCTGGGGGGAAGACGGGAGAAGGTGGGGGAAGGAAAGGGGGTATGACGTAGTTGAGGGTCTGCATGCGGTCGCTGCGAGCTTTGAGTGCTTTGGGTGCAATTGGGGAGATTGGAGGTTCGTAGCTGCTCCAGGTGGAAGGGATGCTTTGCGGGCGGGTGCGGGGATGGACGGACGGACGGGCGCGGGGGATGACGCGTCTGCTGGTAGAACTTTGCACCAGCGCGCAATTACAGTATTCGGCACTTCGTCCTTGCCCCACTAACGTCACCCCCTCCCAACCCACGTCTTCGGCAAGAAGTTATAGCATGCAAGATTGGCCGGTCCGGGGATACAGTAGCATGCGCCTGATGCAACGCGCGCCGTTCGGCGACTCGCGCGTCGGGAATGACATCACCGTTCCTGAGCCTTCATTCCTCGTCTCGGAGGATGGCTCCAATATGGACTTTACTCGCAGCTCCAACTATGCAGCGAATGGCAAGGTGATTTATGTAATGTTATGCATCATGATGCACACCAGGATCGGGCTCGGGAGGAGCTCCTATTGACTCGGAGGACAGAGGGAATAAGAGAGGTGGACCTGGTGCTGGTCTTTCATTTACAGGTGCGAAATACTGTAATCGTGCGACTCGGTACAGAATACGGGATAGCAGGATGTGATGTTGTTCTAGTATGTGTCTATGATTGGTTATCCGATCCGCCCGCGTCGTTGGCTAGGTTCTAGCGTTTCGCAAACCGCAGGAATCTGGAAGCGACGACTGTGATGATAAAGTTTGCGATAAAGTAGCAGAACAAGATCCAGAGATCGCGCTCCCTCGTCGAGTAGTTGATGTTGAGCGGCGTGTAGAACTGTTGTCCGAACTGGTATTGGCAGTATTGGCAGTTGGACGTCGCGTTCTTGTTGGCGAGGTAGCCGCCCACTTCCGAGATGAAGTCGCCTGCCCAATCCCAGCAGTTCTGTCCAGAGGGAGGCTGGAAGATGTAATACTCCGACTCCGAGCAAATGACAGGGAGGTTGTACAGCTCGTTCGATAGCAGGCCAGAAACGACACTAAGAAAAGATGAGAAAGGGTTCAGGAAATTGAAGACGAGGCATACCGAGTGAAGGGCGTCAGTTGATAGAGCCAGCTGCGCCAGAAATGTCCCAGTGTCGGATATGGAATCGTGACGCCGCAGAACGTCGACAGGATCAGAATAATTGGCGGGTTGAAGAGCGCTGCAATGCGAATGGACGGCGATAGGGAGGCGATTGCCTGAGCCAAGTCAGATGGACGCCCAGGGGCAGTAGAGACGAGCTTACCTGTCCAAGCGTGACACCAAACATCTCCGTGAAAAATATCATCCCAAACACATAGCCAGCGTTGCCGACAAAGTGCATCGGATAATACATGAGAAGGAAGTACCCAACGGCACACAGAAAGGAGTACGGGATCTCGGAGAACAGTTGAGCCAATGCGAAGACGATCGGCGAGTACATCCGGCTAGATGCTTCGCGGACGAATATCATACGGTTCATGATAAACATCGGCTCGATCTGGGCCATGATGATGGCCGGAAGGACGGTAACGAAGAATATGGCGAAGACGCGGTACTGCAGATCGTGCAAGCTGTCGTTGAGTCGAAGGAAGGTCATGGACACCCAGAAGGAGATCACGAGGTGGATGAATAACCGGCTCCAAACGTATTGGGGCTTCCTCCAAAGGGCGGTAAGAGCACGCTGAGTGACCAGGTTCAACTGGTAGGGAATGCGAGTGGCATAGAAGCTAGGTTTGTCTTCCGTGTTCGGATGCTGCGATGCTTCGGCCTTGATCTCGTTGATCTCTGTCCTGAGCGTTTGATACCCCTCTGACTCGAGCCAAATCTCGCCCCAGTCCTTCGATCCAATTCGTCGGGTGGTACCAGCACCGATCGCCTCAAGCATGAATTCGGCCGGATTGTCGGTTGGACCACAATGTGCGCCGTGCTTAGCGAAGTAATCGCGTAGATACTGGCTGTCTTTGCCGATAGGACCGCAGTAGACAGTCTCACCGCCGCGCTGGAGCAGCAGAAGTCGATCGAAGCTCTCGAACAGAAGAGACGAAGGCTGATGGATGGTGCATAAAATCGCCTGACCAGAATCGGCGAGCTTGCGAAGGAAGCGGACAAGATTCCATGCGCTTTGGCCATCGAGACCCGAAGTAGGCTCGTCAAGGAAGAGCAACAACTGGGGCTTGCTGGCAAGCTCAACGCCGATGGTGAGCCGCTTGCGAGCCTCGACACCCAGACCGAGCACTAGTGCTTCCGCCAGATCATCCATCTCAAGCAGCTCGATAATATCTGTCCGTGGTCAGATTATGCTTTAAATAAGGACGAAGAACCTCACCTTCGACATATTTATCCTTCTCTGCTTTCGGGACGGAGGCTTCTTGGCGAAGGTACGCCGAAAATCGCAGAGCTTCACGTACGGTGGCGCTCTCTTCATGCACATCCATTTGTTCGGCATATGCCGTTCCCCTTGCAAAGTTCGCACCCAGCGGGCGTCCATCTGTGGATTGTCAGAGCGCTCAATCATTCCCTGTTTCTGTGAAAACATACTCATGAGGATATCACCTCGAACCACGCCGATGTTCTTGCGCTGAGCGAGCACATCCAGGCATGTCGTTTTGCCAGCACCAGAAGCACCCATGAGGGCAGTCAGGCTACCCGGTTTGACATAGCCGTAGACATCATGAAGAAGGCGTTTTGATCCACCTGGAACGGGAACATGATAGTTCACCGCCTCGAATGTAAATGGCTCCTTTGATTTGACCAAACTCGAGATGTCCGGCTTTTGCTCGCCGCGGGCAATAGCAGCGCGCCGGTCCTTGAGCTCCTCGTTCAGCTTCTTGTCTTCCTTTGTCTCACGAGCGAAGAGTTGCATGCCCATCGGTCCATGCCCGCGGTTAGTGCGCTCCTGCGCGATGACCTGTGCAATCTGGAAAAAGACAAAGAAAGCAACCAGAATGCCGAAGTTGCGCCAGATCCAGTGTACGTTCATGGAGAAAGCCGCCTGGACATAGTTGCTCCCAGCAACGCTGGATTGGCCAGGAATTGATCCAGGCAACGTGCACACTTGATTAGGACCGACTTCGTTCCTGTCATTATTTGTGAGCGGATTCAGAATCGAATGTCTGAGCAGGTATACACTGACGGGTACTTGTTTAGCGTCAATCCATTGTTGGGAACAACATAGCTCCCAACGCAGTCCATCTGATTCATTATAAGACGAAGTTTGCTGCCTGCAAGATGAATGCTTACATCGATGCGGCCCATCTCATTCTCGAGCAGGCTCTGGAAACCGTAGTTGAGCGGGTTGATGTAGTAGATCCAGAAGAGCCATCGTTGCATTGAGAAGACTGGGATGAGGTAACCGGAATACAATATAGCTGTTTTGTTTTAGCTCAATGCAGTTTACGTGGATCTGACACGCAACATACTGACGGGCACGAACAGCGCTGCCAGCCGGAACGCGGTGTCGAAGTCTGGACAGAGTATACCAAACGTCCGGAAGAGGCCTTGCATAGACAAGAACGTGGTATAATTGAGCAGGTGGAAGGTGAAGAACCCGCCTGCGTTGAGCTTTAGACCCGCCATGCTGTGTCACGGTCAATAAGGGTGTTCCAAGAAGGCCCTGGAAGCGTACAAGTAGATGATAATGTCGAAGATTGTCATCCTCACAAATGAGAACGGAATATCCGCAATGGTGTTCGCCACGGGCAAAGCAGCACTTCGATAAAACGCGTATGCCGTCTGCTTGTGAAGGATAGGC
The DNA here is from genome assembly GCA_001630345.1 of Calocera viscosa TUFC12733. Classification (NCBI taxonomy): domain Eukaryota; kingdom Fungi; phylum Basidiomycota; class Dacrymycetes; order Dacrymycetales; family Dacrymycetaceae; genus Calocera; species Calocera viscosa. Next base: position 127,317 of record KV417294.1, on the reverse strand, counting down.
CGTCCCATCATCGTCGTCGGCAGCTCACCAAATGCGTCGAGCGCGTTGAGAAGAAGTGCCATGAAGATGACGGAGCCACGGGTAAAACCGCCAGCGGCAGTCAGAGGGAGCCGTAAAAAGGTGCCGCCAATAACAAGGGCGAGCGCGATTGATGTGCCGTACGAGGTGAGTAGACTGAAATGGTCTTGGAGTCTCAAATCGGCGATAAGTTGTCGGCTTAGAGAACGAAGAGAAGAACGAGGCTTACTGAAGTTTGAACTGCCTGGCCGTGAGCGCCTTGACCTGGCCCCAGAAGCTTCGGGTATACGGGCTGCGCTTGCTGGCACCGCGCTTGCTCTCCATGACAGCTTCTACAAACTCTTCCTTCACACCCTGGTTTCTCTGCAGGAATTCTTCATAGTCCCTCCTATTGCGTTCCATCTCGGCGTAATACGTGCTCTTGCGGAAGGCAGCTCCGAGTTCTTCTGATGTGTGGGGAGCCGACACGCTGTTCTCCTGGTACTCGCGCTCGTTTGGGTCCGTGCAGCCGGTGAGATAATCCGCCGTCGTCTGCCGGGGGAAGTCTTTGAACCCGAGTGACACGAAGTACTGGCGGGCCTCTTTGGCAGGACCGAAGTACACCTGTCGTCCCTCATCGATGACGAGCACCTTGTCGAACAGCTTGTAGATGTTCTCCCCGGCTTGGTAAAGTGAGACGAAAGTCGTTTGCTCGAGCACGTCCGTCAGCACACGCAAGCTCTTCGTGTAGTCGAGGGCTGTGCTCGCATCTAGCCCGCGCGTGGAGTTGTCCCATGCGCTCACATGCGCGCGGCTCGCCATCATTTCGGCGATGGAGACGCGCTTGCGCTCCCCACCGGAAACGCCGCGGACGAACTGGTTCCCAACCAAGGTATTTGCCGTGTGCTGGATGTTGAGCATCTTGAGCAACATGGTCTCGATCTCTTTATGCAGCTGGGAGCGCGTCTGGCCAGTCAGTCGCGCAGGTGGCATCTTGAGCTCGAGTGCAAAGGAGAGAGTGTCGTGCACTGTGAGGGTCGCCATGTGGATGTCATCTATAAATCGCCAAAATCAGGGTTCTGTGTATATGTGCAATTTAACGAACGGGTTTATACCTTCTTGGTTGTACACTACCTCGCCCTTGAAACGCCGATCCATCTCTTCAGCCCCGATACCCGCATACTCCACCCTACCATCAACACTGAGAAATTCGTCGCGACGGTTGGAGACAGCCTTGAGGAAGGTCGTGCACCCTGATCCGGGCCGGCCAAGAACAAGACACATCTCCCCGGGTTGCAGGACGCCATTAAAGTCGTGCAAGATCGTCTTGGGAGTCGGCTGGAAGCGTTTCGGGCTGAAAACCTTCAGAAGCAACATAGGGAGGAAAAGGATGGTGCTCAGAATAGCGGCTGCGGCCAAGGCATTAGTCAGTGCGGTAGAGTGTGAGACGTCAACTTACCCAGAAAGGTCGTGACTTGCATTCTAGCGCCGCCAATCCCCGTAACGGTGAGGTTCTCCCAAACGACGCCAACCCGTTTCCGTCTCAGACCCGCTGCTCCCGCTTTGTCGGTTTTCTCGACGTCTGCTGTGAGGTACGCGAGTAGGTCAAACTCTTCGCCCTGATCGCCTTTCTCGACATCGACCTGGCCCCCGCTACGGCGGCTGGCCTGAGATCGGCGCGAGAGAGTGCGCGCCAGGTGGTGAAACTCGTCCTTCGCATTCTTCAGATCAACTGGATGTTCATTTGCATGCTCGGCGCTGCCGCTCGTATTGGATGGACCTGGGGTGGGCCGCTCAGTCAAAGTGGTGATGCTCCCGGCCTGATCGTCGTCCTCATATGCCGTCTCCTTCGGTGCGGCGATGCCGTCGCCAGACATACCTACGGTTTTCGGCTCGGGTCGTCCCACAATTTGAAGTATCGAGCGATTAAGACAGCAGATAGGGCCAAAAATATGGGAGATGTCCAGAGGCGCGGCAATGAGGAAAGCATCTTTGTCAATGAGGCTGGTAGGCTTCTTATAGGGAAAGGACGGCTGGCACGGAGACCGAGGGGACGCGTCTGGACAACTTTCGCGGACAAAGCCCCGCGTGCCCTGTTACCCAAGAACCCGTCATGCAGCGCTGTAAGCGGGAAGCGTGTTCAATTCGATGCCGGGACGCGACAAAGGAATGGCTTACCGCGGGGCCGGCGGGACGTTCAATGCGACGCGGGGACTAAGCAGCAATGTGTCAGGACCCTGGTTGTTTGGTAACACTGAGATGTCGCAGACTGGCTGCGCCCAAATTCGTCTTCAGGAATCCCAACATGTTACCCCCAACCGGGAGGCTGGTGAACGCTAGCCCCCCGAGTACGTCGTCCAATTATCGTTACGGGGCCCGGATCGATATCTGGTTGCCCAGCCTTCATATCGTATTTGAGGTGTCTCAGACCATCAGCGGCTTGGATCCAAGATCGGGCATATCTAAGCAGCTGATTAAGTATGCGCCCAGAATAGCGGTGCAGGTAGTATACCTTCATCGGGATCTGTTATTCCTGATAATCGGCCACCGTCGCAGGTGCGGTCCCGAGTGAGTTTTGTTATCGGTCGAGAGGACGAACATTGGTGCGCTCCACGCTAATTATTCTCCCACACTTGCCGGAGGCGATCGCCGCAGCTCCACAGCATTTCTTGGACCGAGAGCGACTTATCTGCTGACGCTGGGAGCATGATGTTGAGCATCCCAAACAACATATTCAGGTCAACTTGGACGCATACCATAAACGGCAAGCAGCTGGTCTCATCTGCCCACGCCAGCTGGTCTCCCAAGAAGAGCACTACTCGCTTCATATGTAGAGATCCGGTATGTGCACATCATCGCTGGAGTAGACCGGGTGGTCCGGGGTAGCTTCTGGCGGGCACCGGCAGGCCTGTGACGGAGCAGCTTTCCGCTTGGCGGGACACGTCGTCATAGCTTTCAAGCGTTCTCCTTTCGATTTTGGCAGTGTAAACTTTGTCCCTGCATGCAGAGATTCGGAGGACACCGCTTCGCACCGCGTGAGAAACTCTCTTCCCAACGGGGATGTCGGACTCGGATGGTTCTTCCAGAGAGACCGACCCAAACGGCACCAATCTCAACGCTTATGTAATGCAAGGCATGAGTCTGATGTAGGACGCTCGGGGATAAGGCTGAGCCAGCTCGGGGATAGGGCCGGCTAAGCTCGGCGATAGTCCTGTCTGGCCTCGGCGCTAGCGCTCATCAGGCTCGGCGATAGACCTGTGCGCGCTCGGCGATAGGGCCATACCCCAACGGTTTGACCTACCCCAACGGTCGGCTTTACCGGACTCCAACGGTCGGCGTTACCGAACCCCAACGGTTTTGGCTTACCCCAAAGGTCGGTTCTACTCTGCCCCAACAGTCGGCGCTACGCTGCCCGCAACGGTCGGCTTAAACGGCGGCGATAGGGCGTGCTACTACGCGGCGATAGGGCTAGCGGTAAGATCGGCGATAGAGCCTACCCCGGCTCGGCGATAGAGCATACCCCGGCTCGGCGATAGTCCTTACAAGGGAATACGCTGGCAAAGGGTCGTTGCTGGCTTTCGCTCCGCTGCGGTGTGGAGCTTTGCCGTCTTCCACACTCGCGTTATCGGCATCTGCCGTGCTTGCTTGTAATCACCATGGCCGGAGCGAAGAAACCGCATTTTATGCTGTACACCTATGACACGCCCAACGGCGTTAAGGTATCATCCTACCTGGAGGAACTCAAGGACACGTATGGGCTCACGTACGAGGTACAGCACAATGTTGGTCTCTCATGGCGAGGTCATAATCGCGTTTCTGGACCAGTTTCACTGCATGGATCTGCTCGCGCACGAGCAGAAATCAGAGGCATTCCTCAAGCTTAACCCGAACGGACGCGTCCCTGTGCTGGTGGACTACGCCAGCCCGGCAAACGGCGGCAAGCAGTTCATCGTCTTCGAGTCGTACGTCCTCCGGGTGCAACCACATCGCGCTCTTTTCCATGCGGTTAATGCTTGGCAAAACTTATGCCCCCCATAGGGCTGCGATCTTGCTCTATCTCGCTGAGAACTATGACACTCAGTACAAGTACCATTTCTCCGATGTTTGTCCCTCTAGATGCGGATATCTTTGGGATTCGCTGAATATCGTCGAACCAGCCCGCGCTGAGGAGCGAGTCTCTGCAGTGGATCTTCTTCTCCCATGGCGGGTGAGCACACTGTCGCCGAATGGCGCGGAGCTGGGTGCTGACTGTAGCCCCGCTTGGGGCCCGGTTGCCGAAGCATTGGCCCGATTCAAGGACAAGCACACCACTTCGTGCGCTATGCCGTCGATGATATCCCGTATGCCAAGAAACGTAGGTGATAGTTCCATCGGCGTACCACTGCAGATCTGATATGTGCCAGGCTATTTGGACGAGACGAAACGTTTGTATGGAGTGCTCAACACCCGCCTTGAGGGGAGGGAGTACCTGATCGGTCCGGGCAAAGGCGTGTACAGCATTGCGGATATGAACTGCGCTCCATGGTACCTCTTCTACTGCTCTATGTTGGAAGACCGACTGATTACTTGGGAAGGGTTCGCTGCTGGCCGTGGGCTGGTGTCGACACAATCGATCCATTCCCCAATGTCATTGCATGGCTGGCACGTATCGAGGCGCGCCCCGCATTCCAGAGAGGCGCCGATGTCCGTGAGTGGTGATAATGCTAATCACGGGAAGAAAACTGATTGGCTACACAGCGTTTCATGCCGAATTACCGAAGAATGAAGAGGAGGAGAAGGAGAAGATTGCGATGAACCAGGTTTGGCAGGGTCTCAAATGATAATGGTGTAAATGAGATGTAGGGAGGTTCCAAATAGCTACATTTTCGACCTGAAACCTCGGCCTTCATGCCTACGCGCGCTACATCATGCGTTCCAGCTGTTATTCTACCACGTTGCAAGCATCGCGCACAGAAACGACGTCGAGTCGGTTAGGGCAATCATGGCCTCTGCCTGACTTTCTGCCTGAACCGCTCGATGTCCACCTTGCGGCCATATTGCTGCTGTTCTTTCTTACCAACACTTTTCCCTTACCGTTGCTTCGAGTATACTTTCGCTAACGTCATATGAATTCTGTGTCAAAACCCAGTCGCTTGAAATTTTGTTCAGAAGCTACGCTATCTTATCATCTTGACCACGATTGGATACACAAAGTACATTGCTGTTCAAGGCGGCCTATCAATCAAACGAGAATGCCTTACGCAGGAGAGGCGGTACGCTGAACAGGTGTTTGTCGACGTCTGATTCGCAGTGGACACTGTGGGCCGAGCTCAACGTGACCATTCTCCATAGGAATCTGGTATGTATGAGCGTGTGAGCTTGCGCATATATGCCTCGGTACATACCGTGCCAATAAATGAACCATCCCTCCAGAGGTCCCAGTCAGGGTGCACCAAGTCGAGCTCAAACTCACGGACTATGGCGGCTACGAATATGCTGATCTCCAAGATACTACGACAACGCTCAGGTCTAAACTCGAGGCATGATTGTGAAGTTACTCACGCGAATCTCCATCTTTCATCAGGGAACAGTGCATTAGACGATCCATACGTATGCAGACGGAAGCACTACTCACCCTATGCAAACCTTTGGACCGCCTCCGAAGGTCCCTCTGTAGCATGTTTAAGCTTGTGGACTGCGCTGTCGTCTGACCACGCACAAATTGGCATACACCCCGCCACATTGTTTGTCAAGAGGTATCGTAACTGGGTCGGAACGAAGCCAGCGCTCAGGTTGAAACGTCCCCGCCAGCGGTCCCCAAACTTCTTCTGATCGGTTCAGTCCGTCGGCCGCACATATCTACAATATAACATTGTCAGTAAAGGTCTTACTGGAGATAGAAAGTAGCCTCACGATGCGCTGCCCCGCCTTCACTGGAATGGTCTTCACCCTTCCATCAGGTGTTTCAATCGGCTGCGATAGCGGTATGAAATCGTCCTGCGCGGCTTTGAAGAGCCCAGAATGAATGGCCGCATGGTACCTCAGCGTTTCTTTCATGACTGCCTGTAAATACGGCATCCGGTCCAACAAATCAGCACTGAAGCCATCCGCCAGATCGCGGTCCGCTGGAGAACCAAGCACATCCACGAGCTCCCGATAAAGTTTCTCCTGGCATTCCTTGTGTCTTGCCACCTCGATCAAAGCAAAAGATGTCGTATTTGTTGCGGTGTCATCTGCAATAGCACAATGTGAGTTATATCACAAGTGAAAGTCATCTGAGTGGCTCACATCCGGCAATGAAGAACGTCCTTATGTATCAAGTCAGTTCAGGCATGTCAGCAACATGATGTACAACCCACGTCAGATTGTTGTAGATCTCCTCATCTGACATCTTGTCAACCTTGTCTTTCTCATTCTTTTCACCAGCGCGGACTGCACACTGAGAGTAAGCGGCCGTATGAAGCGCGGATCGAGGCTCCATACCTAGAACTGTGAGGAAGTCTCTATCAGTCACCTGGGAGTCTGCAGCCAGTTCGATTCGCTTCTGGACCATGAGATCATGTGCCCATTTGCGACTGACCCTCTTTGCTTCGCTCAGTTGGTGAAGGCCAGGGAGAGGAAGCATCTGAACGTGGTGAACGAGCGAGGCAGGAATGTGCAGAGCAGCGGCACCCAGGGCTATGGATAGCTTGGTTGGGCGAGAGTAGTTGTTACTGATAAGCTTCGTGTACGCTCTGGTAATGAGACAGGGTTCAGCAAGGAACATGTCGGATAGACAGGATGACCCACGTGCGAAGTGGGTGTTCTTGCCCTTCCAAGGCCCCAAAGTGGACACCAAATGCAGCTATCCGCATGTCAGATGAGGATGCGAATCTTATATGGCTTCAACAATACTGGATCCGATAGCTTCCATAGTAAGCAATTCGAGCCAATTATAAGCGTCGACCTTCCAATAGCCGTCCGGGCCTGCTTCAGCGTCTATACGCTTGGACCATTGAGAAACGAGCTGAATGACGATCAGATACAAATCGTGGAAAAGGGGCTGTGAGCATACTCGGGAGACGCAGCTTGAAAATGTAGGAGCCAGACTCTTGATGAATACTGGAGTAAATGCTGGCGAAAGCAAACGGCGTTGGCGCGCATGAGCCGTCCCTGCGGATGGTCTTGGACATTGCTCGACAATCTGGAAGGGCAGTACACATACCATCCGCCCATATAAGGCCTTCCCCTGTCACCAGGCGCAAGAACTCGCGAAGCGCATTGTCGAGAACGTATTTCGTAGTCTGTCCCTTGACGACGTGTTGAAACGCATTTGCGTCGTTGAGAACGAGATATTCGTCCTGCGTTACTGTATGAGATGCAGTTATGCAGCCAAGGATCATCTCTGACGCCGAAGCAGCCTTTATACTTATACACCAAGCCATAAGCTGATTTCCAACGGCGATTCGCTTCTCCTGCCTGCGACAGGAAGACCTCCACCTGATTGCCAAAGAGCCACGACTTTGGTCTGGGACCGCGAAGATATGAGGGTAGGTTACTCTTCTTGCGCTTGAGAAGTTGCCAGAGAGCAGCTAGCAGAACAAGTCCACTTAGAAACCACAGAGAAGACATGTTGACAGTGAAGACGAGGTTCCGGCTGACTCCTGACCCAGGAGTTTACTCGGATGTCTCGGATCCCGTGCTTGGCAAATTGGTCCTGAGAGCCGTCACAGATTATAATACTTTTGACAACTGCCGTGTCACCCGGGTGCCGAGGCCAACTAGAGCCAGATGCGCGCTAGAGTAGACAGTTCTTGAGATAAATCACAGAGGATGGACCACTGTTCTGCGATAAGACCTGGGACATCATACGACGAACGCCGCCCGATGATGGGAGGCTATGCGCCTCCGTTGATATGGGGGCACGTGTTGATGAGACAAATCACGGGACTGATCCATCCGTGGGAAGATTCACGAGAAAACGCTCAAGGCGGACTTGAGAAGATCGACATCATTCTGTGACCGGCATGAACCTGCAGTTCAGAACTCAAAGATCTCTCAGGGATACATATGTCCGCAAATTGAAGCAAGGGCGCTCTACATTTGGAGGCGACATCACATCACGCTCCGTCGTCTCCGAACCCTGAGGGGACACCGCCCACCACCCTGCCAGCGGCCTCTTTCCATGGGGATCTTGAGTTTCCTTCTTCGTCAGATACGTGGACCGGGATAATTCTCTGGTACGTACGGTGCCGATATAAGACCCGTCTCTCCCCAGTTCCCAATCGGGACGCGATAAAGCGATCTCGAAATCGCGAATGATCGCCGCGATGAAAACGCTCACTTCCAACACACTGTCTCCAAGCATTAGGTAACCCCAAGACCACGTTGACGATCCTTACGCGAACCGGTACCTTGGTGGGGAACGTCAGTGTAGGTCGTAGGAAGAGAGGATTCGATGCGTACCCTATGCAGGCCTTTGGCCCACCTCCAAATGTTGCTCTGTGATCTCGTCAATATCTGCCAAATGGGGTGCTAACGGGTTGAAACCAACAGATTCGCATATACACCGCCACATTGCTTGTCTGGTTCGATCTCTTTCGCTTCTGCGCGCAGCCAGCGCTCGGGACGGAATTGGTCTGCATCTGGACCCCAAACCTCCTCCCACCGATTGCAGCCATCAAATGAACATATCTAACAGCGGTCAATGGAGAGGGCGAAACCCACGAGGAGAGAAAGTACAATGCTTTGTCCCGCCTGGACCCGTATGCTGTTGAGTTTTCCGTCCCGGGTTGTGATTGGGTTTGACAGCGGGATGAGGTCATCGCCCGCCGCCCTGAACAGGCCGGAGTGGATTGGCCCATGGCAGCGCAGTGTCTCGTTAACAACTGCCTCAAGGTACGGCATTTGTTCCACCTCGTCTGTACTGAATCCATCGGAGAGATCTCGATCGGCAGCACCGCCCAAGATGCCGATGAGCTCGGAAGCAAGTCTCTGTTGCATATCCGGGTTTCTTGCCAGCTCGATGAGAGCGAACGACGACGCGTTCGTGGCGGTCTCGACTAGAACGATAGTCATAAATGAGGCCGTTATACAATGAAGGTCTGTGCGTACATCCGGCAACCCAGAAGGTACTGCGTTACATGAGTAAAGGGAAGGAACTCGTGGAGGGAAACTCACGTAAGATTGTTGTAAATCTCTTCATCTGGCATGCTCTCCAGTTTCCCTTTCTGATTCTTTTCTCCTGCCTGAACTAGATCATCCTCAGAGATGTCGGTGAGAAAGGAGCAGCATACACGAACCTAGGACAGTAATGAAGTCTCGGTCCTGCAGCACATGATTGGTCTCAAGCAACCTGCGCTTCTTCGCCATGAGTTCATCAGCAAACTTCCGGCCGACCCGCTGTGCCTCCTTGAACTTGGAGATTCCAGGGAGCGGTAGCTTCTGCAAGTGGTGAACAATGAAAGCGGGGATATGAAGAACGGCGGCGCCCAAGGCAATCGACAGCTTGCTCGGGTGCGAATAAGCGGAGCCGATGAGACCAGTATAGGCTCTAGCCGCCGCGATTTCATGTCAGCAGTCGTTATCATAGGAAAGGGAAAGTACATACGTCTGAAGAGGGTGCTGATTTCCTTCCAAAGAGCCAAACTTAACGCCGAAAGCAGCTGTGGAAGGTGAGCGCTTGGAGGTTGCAGTAGAAAACAAGGTGATGCGTACTAAGCCCAAGAGATTCCATGGTCAGCAACTCCATCCAGTGGTACGCCTCAACATCCCAACCTCCCTTGTCGTCTCCTTCGGTCTCAATGCGCTGGTTCCATTGAGTCACCAGCTAGGGAAAATTAAGCATGTACATCCGGTAGCAAAGCATCAAGCCTACCCTGAACGCACACGCAGCGAATGTCGGCGCCAGAGACTTGATGAATGGCGTATTGAATGCAGGGGACAGCAGGCGTCGTTGACGAGCATGATCAGCCTCTGCAACAAGCACGCTCGATCAACCTCCTCAGACATCAGCGGCGATCGGAGTTACCGTCCGCCCAAATTAGCCCTTCGCCGGTCACAAGTCGGAGAAATTCTCGGAGCGATTTGTCAAGCAAGTAGCTGGTAGTTTGCCCCTTGAGGACGTGCTGCACCGCGTTCGCATCGTTCAGTACCAGATACTCGTCCTAGTCCACCAGATGAGATGTGACTATCAGGACGAAAAAGTCTAGCCGCTGACACCAAAACAGCCATAGTACTTGTAGACAGCGCCATATTGCGCCTTCCAACGTCGATTGGCCTCTCCGGCTTCGGAGAGAACCACTTCAGGCTGGTTGCCAAGAATCCATGACGCCGGCGTTGGTCCTCTCAAGTCAGGCGGAAGACGGCTCCGGGGGCCTTTCAAGCGTAGCCAGATCCAAGCGGCAACTGCAAGCAGGGCAGTCAAAGCCCAAAAAGAAAGCATCTCGACAGACAAGGGGCAAGTCTTACACGTCTGTCGTGTGGGCTGGAGAGATACGAAATATATGCGAGTTGGAAGCGCCTCGGTCTCATTCTGGGTAGCGAAATGCTGAAACCGAAGAAGGCTCCGCCCCTGGGGTAGTTGATGGCAGCCGTTCCTGCGTCGGTCGGTTGATCAATGTCATGCGGTGCAGAAGGACCCTAATCAAACATTTCACATGGCGCCAAGCTTCACAAACTGTATAACCGCAAGTTCCTGATGAAAATAACCAAAACAGGGCCGGACCAGGCTTGGCACTTTCACATTGGAAGACGCGGTGTAAGAATAAACAATACAGAACGTATCGGCCACTGCCGTAAGGAGACCGTCGACTACTGCAGACATCGCTTCACCACCGCTGGCACCTGATCATCAAATTCTGATAAGACAGCCAGGGTATCATTCTGTATAAATAAGTCAAGCCGCCAACAGCCGCAGAAGCCTGAGAGACGCACCCAGAGTCGCTTGCTCGCGCTCGCGCCCCTTTCGGAGATCACGAAGTCGCTCGGCTCGTCAATTTCGCATGATTGGATGAACTCGCCGGTCTTGCCGTCCAGCTCGCGCGCGACCGCCGCATGGACGAAGTTGCGGCTGCCGACCTCCGTGCTGCGAGACAGAATCCAAGCTGCACCCAGGACGGGAATCCGGACGAACGGGTTCAGTTCGCGGATAAGCGAGGTCCGACATAGTCCGGGGTTCACGGCGTTGACCGTCAGGGCTGTACCCGGCGGGAGATGAGCAGAGAATGTTCTCGCGAATAGAACGTTGAACAACTTAGAGACAGGATAACGGTTTCCGAGAGCGCTGGTTAGTCATCAGCGATGTGGTCCGCGTCATGCAGTGTAGCGGCGCACTAGAATTTGCCTTTCTGCTTCTCATCGTTAAGTTTCTGCAACACGCCCTCGATGTCGACTTCTTCCGGATCTGAGACCAAGTAATGTACTTCGCTCGCGACGATTACTAGCCTCGGTGTCTCGGCTTTAAGGAGGAAGGGGAGCATCCTCAGTGCGAGGTGCGCCGTCCCGAGATGGTTCGTGGCGATGGTCCGTTCCCAGCCAGATGCTGTGAGCTGGAATGAGAAGAGGTTTACTCCGGCGTTCTCGACCTGCACGACTCTTCAGACTGGCTTGTACAGAACAGCATCAGAAGGGACGTACCAGAATATCTAGCTTGCCGCCCCCTTCGCGTTCGAACCTCTCCGCAAACGCCTTGACACTCGCTGGATCGGAGATATCAAGCTGCCAACATACGACAGTGGAGCAACCAGTGTCGCGCGAGATCTCAGCAGCCGCCTTCTCACCCGTCTGAGCAGTACGACACGCGAGAATACTGGTGGGAGAGTCAGTTGATGCCTGACTTCCCACGGCCAGAGTGGCTCACAGCTTGGCTGGGTTCATGCTCGCCAGGTGCTTCGCGGTCTCATATCCCTACATGACAGTCCACAGTCAATACAAGACAGGACGGACGCAACGTTTCAACTCACGAGTCCGGTATTGGCTCCAGTGACGATGACGACCTTGCCAGTCAAGTCGACGGCGAAGGTCGAGACCTCTGGCAGACGCGTGAACTGTTGGCCTAGGAATCCTGCAAACGTGAACTTCATGTTGAGACGTTGACCGAGGGGATTGTTGTACTATGTCGGGGTGTACGATGTCGGATTGCACATAGATTTCCGCTCTCTTATACGTGGGGGTGGCGGAATTCGAAGCATCCTCTGACGTCTACGATCCATGTTGCGATCCATTACGATCCATGTCATTCCGGTGGCGGGTGCTAGGTGTGAGATTGAAGCGTGCAGCGCAGTCAACGCGCGTCTCTGCCCGTCAGAGTCAATCTTATCTAAAATCATCGTTGCTGAAGTGGCCGTCGGTGCATAACGGTGATCTTATCCGTTGTCAAAGGTACTCATTGACTTGGACAATGACGGCAACCACAACAGGCAACCACAATTACGTAATATACATTGGGAAATTGAAACACGAGCAGCCAAGCTGCCGCCGTGTAAGCAGTTGCAAGATGAACAAATGAGGAATTAGTAACATCTCCTCCAGCATGTCAGCCCAGCTCTCCGGCAGCAAACCGCCGATTACTTGAGGTATGCATTCACCGTGGCGGGGATCTGATCGTCAAATTCGGTCAGGATGGCCAACGTGTCCGCCTTGAAGAAACTAGTCAGCTAACTGTGGCCGGACCAAACATGAGCATCGCACCCAGAGTCGCTTACTCGCGCTCGCGCCCCGCTCCGAGATTACAAAGTCGCTCGGCTCATCGACTTTGCACGATTGGAGGAACTCGCCGGTCTTACCGTCCAGCTCGCGCGACACCGCCGCATAGACGAAGTTGCGGCTGCCGACCTCGGTGCTGCGGGCCAGAACCGAAGTCACACCCACGATGGGAATCCGGATGAACGGGTTCAGCTCTCGGATAAGCGAGGACGAACATAGTCCGGGGTTGACGGCGTTGACCGTCAGGGGTGTACCCAGCGGGAGATGAGCAGAGAATGCTCTCGTGAATAGAACGTTGAACAACTTAGAGACGAAATAACGGCTGCCAAGAGCGCTGCGTAGTCATCAGCAATGTAGTCCCGCTCAGGTGCTGTGGCATCTCACTAGAATTTGCCTTTCTGCTTCTCATCGTTTAGTCTCTGCAGTACACCCTCCGTGTCGGCCTCTTCCGGGTCCGAAACCCAATAATGTACATCGCTAGCGACGATCACGAGCCTCGGTGTCTCGGCTTTAAGGAGGAAGGGGAGCATCCTTAGTGCGAGGTGCGCCGTTCCGAGATGGTTCGTTGCGATGGTCCGCTCCCAGCCCGATGCTGTGAGCTTGAATGCGAAGAGGTTCACTCCGGCGTTCTCGACCTGCACGACCCTTCAGACTGGCTTGTACAGAACGGCGTGAATGGACGTACCAGAATATCTAGCTTGCCGCCCCCTTCGCGCTCGAACCTCTCCGCAAACGCCTTGACACTCGCTGGGTCGGAGATATCAAGCTGCCAACATACGACAGTGGAGCAGCCAGTGTCGTGCGAGATCTCAGCAGCCGCCTTCTCGCCCGTCTGAGCAGTACGACACGCGAGAATACTGGTGTGAGAGTCAGTTGATGCTTAACCTCCCACGGCCAGAGCGCTCACAGCTTGGCTGGATTCATCCTCGCGAGGTGCTTCGCGGTTTCATATCCCTATATGACAGTCCATAGTCAATATACAAAAGGATGGAGGCAGCATTTCAACTCACGAGTCCGACATTGGCTCCAGTCACGATGACCACCTTGCCAGTCAAGTCGACGGCAAAGGTCGAGACCTCTGGTAGACGCGTGAACTGCTGGCGTAGGAATTCTCCAAACGTGAACTTCATGTTGAGATGCTGATCGAGGGGATTGTTGTACTATGTCGGGTCGCACATAGATTTCTGCTCTCTTATATGTGCGGGAGGCTGAATTCGAAGCATCCTATGAAGTCTATCCATGTCCATGCCAGTGGCGGATGCAAGGTGCGAGATCGAAGGCACCGTGGAGCGCGTCGCCCAGCGGCATCGACGCGTGTCTCTGCCGTCCCGCGTCAAAAGCCGCTCGTACCTAAAATCAATCGTGGACGAAATGCGTGGGCCGTCGGCGCACAACGGTGCCGTTATCCGTTGTTAAAGGTACTCATTGACTTGGACAATGACGGCAACCACAACAAGCAACACCAATTACGTAATATACATTGGGAAACTTAAAACACGGGCGCCAAAGTTGATGCGGCCGATTTAACAGTTGCAAGATGAACAAACGAGGAATCAGTAACATCCCCGGCCTGTCAGCCCAATTCTCCGGCAGCAAAGCGCCGACTACTTGAGGTAGGTATTCACCGTGGCGGGGATCTGATCGTCAAATTCGGACAGGATGGCTAACGTGTCCGTCTTGAAGAAAGTAGTCAGCTAACTGTGGGCTGAACAAACATGAGCATCGCACCCAGAGTCGCTTGCTCGCGCTCGCGCCCCGCTCCGAGATTACAAAGTCGCTCGGCTCGTCAACTTTGCAAGATTGGAGGAACTCGCCCGTCTTGCCGTCCAGCTCACGCGCAACGACGGCATGGACGAACACGCGACTCCCGACTTCGGTGCTGCGCGCCACGGTTCGTGACAGAACCTGCATTGGAATACGAGCGACGGCATTCAGATCGCGGAGGAGTGCTGAAGAGCACAATCCAGGGTTGACGGCGTTGACCGTCAGCGATGTGCCAGGTGGGAGGTGAGACGAGAGCGCCCGGGCGTAGAGCACGTTGAGCAGTTTGGAAACGAAATACCGATTGGTTATGGCGCTGCGCAAGGTCAGCAATTAGTCCATCCGGGCGGGAAGTAGGACGAACTAGAATTTACCTTTCTGCTTCTGGTCATTCAGCTTCTGAAGTACACCATCGGTGTCTGCCTCGTTCGGATTGGCAACCCAGTAATGCACGTCGCTCGCAACAATCGCGAGCCTCGGCTTCTCTGCTTTTAGAAGGAAGGGTAATATCCTGAGTGCGAGATGCGCAGTTCCGAGATGGTTCGTAGCGATCGTTTGTTCCCAACCGGTTACGGCACGCTTCCATGAGAAGTTGTTCATCCCTGCGTTCTCCAGCTGCACATTATTTCACATTAGTTTGTTGTGCGAAGCGGGAAAATCGACGTACGAGGATATCCAGCTTGCCTCCGCCTTCAAGCTCGAACTTATCCACGAATGCTTTCACGCTCTTAGGATCTGAGATATCCAGCTGCCAGCAGACCACCGTAGAACAGCCGGTCGCCCGCGTGATATCTGCGGCGGCCTTGTTCCCCGTTTCAAGATTACGGCATGCAAGAATACTGCGGGAAGGGTCGGTCGATGTATCGTTGCACGGGATGACGAGCTCACAGCTTCGCTGGCTTCATGGAGGCCAGATGCTTCGCAGTTTCGTAGCCCTACGAGACACTAAGTAGAGTAGGGTGAAGACTTTGGACCGAACTGACCAGGCCGATATTAGCTCCGGTTACAATCACTACCTTGCCAGTCAAGTCAACTGCGAAGGTGGAGACCTCCGGAAGAGGGCGGAGCTGAGAACGTATACCGTCGCGAAAAGTGAACTTCATGCTGAGCTATAGAGTCAACGTCCGACGGCGGGGTATTGTTGCCGTGTCATGATTCGTACTTAGATAGCAGATCTCTTTATAGATGTCGAGCTTGCAGAATCCTGACCATCCACGAAAGGTCGACGAATCCATGATCACCACCCTGCTACCCATGGAGAGGGCTGCGTAGCCCTGATTCGGCATGGTGACGCGCGGGCTGCGTGGACCCTTGCAATGCCTCCAAAATAACATTTCCGTGTTCATGTCCGTGAGAAAGCGAGAAACTGGAGTACAGTCCATGGCGGAGGAAGGCAAATCCCTGTTCCGCACTTTCAAGGCGGTGACTTGCTTCGCCTTGCGCAAGAAGAAGTAACACAGCATTCCTGATATTACAGCTGCGCACGCCAAGCCGCAGCAAAGTGGGGAACAATGGAGTCAATTCTAGTTCAGAGCTCCGTTGGTGGTTTTTTAATGAATTGAAGATGAACATACATAGAATGAGCAACATCATCAGTCCAACAGCGGACCCTGCGTGTGGCAATGTCTCGACTACTGGAGATATCTATTCACCGCGATCGGTACCTGATCATCAAACCCGGACAAAATAGCCAATGTGTCGGTCTACAAACGCAGGTCAGCAGATTGTCGCCAAGAGAAAGCTAAAGAACGCACCCAAAGTCTCCTGCTCGCGCTCGCGCCCCTGTCGGAAATCACAAAGTCGCTTGGCTCGGCGATCTCGCATGAGTCCA
>KV417294.1:66103-106213 GCA_001630345.1 Calocera viscosa TUFC12733 | reverse complement strand
GAGCGAGGAATAGCACATTCCAGGGTTGACAGAGTTGACCGTCAGCTGAGTTCCAGGCGGGAGATGCGCAGCAAGCGCGCGAACAAAGAGGACGTTAAACAGCTTAGAGACGAGATAGCGATTCATCTGGGCACTGCATATCGGTCAGCAATCTAGACTGAGCCGCTGAAATAGAGTCTCACTAGAATTTGCCTTTCCGATCCTTTTCGTTTAGCTTTTGCAGCACGCCCTCCGTATCGGCCTCGTTCGGGTCCGAGACCCAATAGTGCACCTCGCTTGCGACGATAACAAGCCTGGGCTTGTCCGCTTTCAGGAGGAAAGGCAGCATGCGCAAGGCGAGGTGCGCCGTGCCCAGGTGGTTTGTCGCGATCGTCTGTTCATAGCCAGACGCCGCGAGTTTGAATTCCCAATTGGATATCCCAGCGTTCTCGATCTATGCAAACGTCAGTGAGGGCTTTCGGATCTAGTGGAAAAGAACGCACGAGGATGTCCAGCTTGCCGCCTCCTTCCCGCTCAAACCTCTCCCCAAACGCCTTGACACTCGCTGCATCGGAGATGTCAAGCTTCCAGCACACGACAGTGGCGCAGCCTGTGTCGCGCGCGATGTCGGCAGCCGCCTTGTCGCCGGTCGCAGTAGTACGGCATGCGAGGATCCTGTGGGAGATAATGAGTCACGACAATGACGTCCCGTAATGAAAGGCTCACAGCTTGGCAGGGTTCATGGTCGCCAGATGCTTCGCAGTTTCGTAGCCCTATGAAACAGTCAGTATGGACGAAAAAGCCAGCTCGTTTCAACTCACCAATCCGACATTGGCTCCCGTCACGATCACCACCTTGCCCGTCAAGTCGACCGCGAAGGTCGATACCTTCGGAATGTGCTGGAACTGGCCACGGATAAAGTGGGTCATGGTGAGCTTCATGTTGATATTGCTTGCGGGTCTTGAAATGGTTGTCTTGTTAGGTTGGTTCGTGAGCGTGTCAATTTGTGAGGTCTCCCGGGTTGTCGTGCAAGCCTTTTATACCTGGAGCCGCCTTCCAACCGTTCTCGATGGCATACATGTCCATGTCGAGTCCCTCCCAGCCAGATCGAGGCGCCTTTCTGCCGTCCATAGCGAACTACACCAAGGCAGTTAGGCTTGGCGTGCGTGGGGAACACTACAAGAGGTCATGGAGCATTGTTGAGCGTGGGGAGGTAAGTAGGCCCGGCGATAAAAGTGGCGGGCTTCGTGGATCGCGGTGCCTCCGTGTTATGCCGTTTCCCTTCCGCCCTCGCGGCAATGTTTGTCGTTCAGTCGTGTTTCGTCTCTCCGCCTCCTTCGACCAACGCGTCTCACAGTAGCAGCGTTGTCTAGTACTCTAAGTTTCTCATCACACCATCATTCGACGCCTCTGTTGCTTTCGTTGCCTATGACTGCCAGTGGTCTGTTGGCTGTCGAGCTATGATACGTGATTTTCGAGGAAATCGAAAATGATGCTCTCGGAGGGGACGGCAAACATCCCATTCTGCCAGTGATGTTGGTGTGCAAGGTGTGGAAGGTGCTGTGCTTCCCTTAGCAGATGGACTCTACCTTCCTGCTGAGACACCGCTCAGACTATAGCAACTCCGCTGCTGTACCGATCCGTGTCGTTCCCAAGAAGTAGGGACTCTTTTGGGAAGTTCGCTTGGCATCTTGTCAGCAGTTCCTTGGATGGTTGCCGTTCTGCAGAGCTCGTCCATGACTTGCATCTTCTCCCGTTCAACGAGCGGAATAATAAGCAAGACGTCTCCATGATTCTCCCACTACTGCGCAATCTACGCTCGTTCGGTGCCATCGACATGAGCAAGATACATCCGGCACTTGACAATCACAATGAACCTACACTATGGGGAAACTAGCGAGTTCTCCGATCTCATGCGCATACTCTCCCGAACGCAGAATCTTTTGTCGCTCGCGGGTTTGAAGGGGTCTTTCCGGGAGCTGACAATTCTAGCTGCGAGCTGCTCAAAGACTCTTCGCGCTTTGGATTTCTCGCTTACTGAAGGAGAGCGTCTCTTTCTGATGCCCTGTATTCTCTCAACGAGTTCACATCGCTCCGTCGCTTGTCGTTTGACACCCAAGAACACGTGCAACATTGGGAGGATGCAACAGAGATTCCCTTGCTTGTTGCTCCTGAACTCCACTCCCTGTCTCTGACGGCTCCCATCGGCGACGACCGCACAGAAACCCTTGCTTATTTCTCTCGATGTCGATTTCCATCTCTGACTGAGTTTCATGTTGGCTGTCTCACGGAGAAGGATTTCTCGACTCTCTACGGCTTTCTCGACTACCCCGGGCCGCGACTGGAACGGATTGGGTTTGGCGACTTGGATGGCACCCTCATCCCAAAGGATCTGCTTTGTCGCGTACAACATATCGTGTTCGAGACCAAGGAATGGCATTGGGACCCCTGGCCACCAGCTGCATGGTTTCCACACTTTCCGCCGTCCGCCTCCCAATTGCACCTCGTTCTTGTATACGAGGAACGGCTCGACACACTTTATTTTCCATTCATCGAGGAGGTACTGCAAGCTCGACCCGCTGTTCACTTCAAGTTCCTGCACTTAGACGACACATTCTTCTCCTGGGAGCGGCTTTATCGAGAGCTTCCGCAGCATGCAGGGCACTGGGTCAAATTCGCCTTGGAGTTGAAGGAACAGACGGGGATTACACTCCTGGACAAGGACGGACTGACGTGGAGGAAAATGCCGCCGGAATGAAACTGAGCATGTAGGTCAGCGTGCCGTCTTTCACCAGACCATATCCTAACACGAGTTTACCCAGTCGGAGACGTCAAACCGCTCGATTGTCCTCGCATTGTGTTTGAATCGGGGAATCATGTGTATGGAGGAGGATCAAATGAGGGGAGCCCAAGAAACGGGCTGAGGTGTAGCTGGGGAATGTTGTGAAGGTGAGGTGGAGCTTACGGAGGATCCGATTATGCCATGTTGTGGCAGCATCATGTTCCAATGTCTCACTCGCAAGCCGTCTATTAACAGTTCGTTGATGTCGTGCTGGCTGTTCGCAGCTTCACAACCTCCGTACAGACGTGCCCATCGGACATCATTTCTGGCGTGTCGGCTACAAACGACCCGCAGCTTAGCAACGTCCCAACGTGTTCGGACTGGGGTTTGTGCGCCGCAACAACGGTCCAACGAAGCGCTGAAAATAGCCAGCTGATAACTACTGGTGGTCGCAGAGTGACAAACGCGCAGTTGCTGAGTAACGTCTTCTTGCGCCAAGCATGGGCCGCCGGCCCTATATACAGGGCCGGCGCTAAGCGCCCGTGCACGTGAACGTCACGGACTTTTCGCGCCGCGCCGGCTCGCAACGATCGCAAGGCTCTCGCCTCGCTGTGCGGCCGAGGGCGGTGCCGCTTTCATCACCAAAAAAACGACTTGGCTATATGTGGTTATGCAGCACTTGGGGTCCTAACAATCTTTGCGACCCATGCTACAGGGAGATGCTTGGAGAGCTCAAGAACTATGTGCAGAGCTTGATTTGATATGCGGGTGATAGAGGAGACAGAAGAACATGCTGGCCACTGTTAAACAATGATTAATCACAGGTTAAGGCCGGAATAGAGCTTTGCAAATCTCCAATAACGCCCATACCAGCCATAGGCAAACCGTTGTTCTGCACATTCAGCCGGTGACTTGGCTTCGCCTTCCACGAGAAGAAGTAACACAACATTCTTGGCATTACAGCTGCCCAAACCAAGCCGCAGCAAAGTGGGGAGCATTCGATACTTCAGATCTCCGTCGGTTTGATCTTTCAATTGAAGATAAACATGCATAGAATTAGCAACATCATCAGCCTCACAGCGAGCCCTGCATGTGGCAATGCCTCGACTACTGGAGATACCTATTCACCGCGACCGGTACCTGATCATCAAACCCGGACAAAACAACCAATGTGTCGGTCTACAAACGCAGGTCAGCCGATATGTCGGAAAGGGAAAGCTAAAGAACGCACCCAAAGTCTCCTGCTCGCGCTCGCACCCCTGTCGGAAATCACAAAGTCGCTTGGCTCGGTGATCTTGCATGAGTCCAGGAACTGTCCGCTCTTGCCATCCAGTTCGCGCGCAACGCCTGCATGGACGAACATGCGGCTGCCGACCTCGGTTGTGCGCGCCAAGACACGAGTGGGTGCCACGAGGAGGGGGTTGACATCGCGCATGAGCGAGGAATAGCACATTCCAGGGTTGACAGAGTTGACCGTCAGGCGAGTTCCAGGCGGGAGATGCGCAGCAAACGCGCGAACAAAGAGAACGTTGAACAACTTTGAGACGAGGTAGCGATTCATCTGGCCACTGTATATCGGTCAGCAATCTAGACTTAGCCGGTGAAATATACGCTGACTAGAATTTGCCTTTCCGACCCTTTTCGTTGAGCTTCTGCAACACGCCCGGCGTATCGGCTTCGTTCGGGTCCGAGACCCAATAGTGCACGTCGCTCGCGACGATAACGAGCCTCGGCTTGTCCGCTTTCAGGAGGAAACGCAGCATGCGCAGGGCGAGGTGCGCCGTGCCCAGGTGGTTTGTCGCGATAGTCTGTTCATAGCCAGACGCCGCCAATTTGAAGTCCCAATTGGATATTCCAGCGTTCTCGATCTATGCGAATGTCAGAAAGGGATTTCACATCTAGCGCATAAGAACGCACGAGGATGTCCAGTTTGCCACCTCCTTCCCGCTCAAACCTCTGCACAAACGCCTTGACACTCGCTGCATCGGAGATGTCGAGCTTCCAGCACACGACAGTGGAGCAGCCTGTGTCGCGCGCAATGTCGGCAGCTGCCTTGTTGCCGGTCGCAGTAGTACGGCATGCGAGGATCCTGTGGGAGATAATGAGTCACGACAATGACGTCCCGTAAAGAAATGCTCACAGCTTGGCAGGGTTCATGGTCGCCAGATGCTTCGCAGTTTCATAGCCCTATGAAACAGTCAGTATGGACGAAACCAGCAGCTCGTTTCAACTCACCAATCCGACATTGGCTCCCGTCACGATCACCACCTTACCGGTCAAGTCGACCGCGAAGGTCGATACCTTCGGAATGTGCCGGAACTGGCCACGGATAAAGCGGGTCATGGTGAGCTTCATGTTGATATTGCTTGCGGGTCTTGAAATGGTTGTCTTGTTAGGTTGGTTCGTGAGGTTGTCGATTTGTGAGGTATCCAGCGTCGTCCTTGCCATCCTCTTATACCTGGAGCCGGCCATCTTCTAGCCGTGCTCGATGGTCCAAGAATACATGTCCATGTCGAGTCCCTCCCAGCCAGATCGACGCGCGTTTCTGCCGTCCATAGCGAACTACACCAAGGCAGTTAGGCTTGGCGTGCGTGGGGAACACTACAAGAGGTCATGGAGCATTGTTGAGCGTGGGGACTTAAGTAGGCGCTGTCGTACCCGGGGTTCAATCTCTGGCGGGATCTTACTTAAGCACTCAGCTCTAAGTTAACTGACTTGCCTCTAAGCTATTATGCGCCGTGTGGTGCTAATTTGTGGTGCGGCGCATATCATTGGAATTCTATCCAACCGAAATGTAATCGAGTTGCTCTTAGATGCTATGCACTAGTTCTGGACTGATTGATTAATGGATGCAAGAGCAGGCGGGAGGCCTCTCCCTCAATGCTGCAGCAGCGACAAACAACAAAGAAAATCATAAACTGCGTGGGGTGTTCGTGGACGTTTGCCCAGAGAGTGGCGATAAAAGTGGCGGGCTTCGTGGATCGCCAGTTTCCCTGCCGCGTCCATGATATGTCTGTCACCCATGTGCAGTCGTGTTTCGTCTCTCCGCCTTCTTCCACCAACGCGTCTCACAGTAGCAGCGTTGTCTAGTTCTAAGTTTCTCATCCCACCATCATTCGACGCCTCTGTTGCTCTCGTCGCCCATAACTGCCAGTGGTCTGTTGGCTGCCGAGCTATGGTACGCGATTTTCGAGGAAATCGAAACTAGTGGTCTCGGCCGCGAGGGCAAACATCCTATTCTGCCGTTGATGTTGGTGTGCAAGGCGTGGAAGGTACTGCACTGCACTTAGCAGAGAGACTCTGTGTTCCTGCTGAGATGTCCCTTAGACTATAGCAGCTCCGCTGTTATACCGATCCGTGTTGTTCGGAGCACAGACTCTGAGGCCAGCTTTTGGGACGTTCGCTTGGCATCTTGTCAGCAGTTCTTTGGATGGTTGCCGTTCTGCAGAGCTCGTCCATGACTTGCGTCTTCCCCCATTGTACGAGCAGGATGATAAGCAAGACATGTCCATGATTCTCCCACTGCTGCGCAAGTTACGCTCGTTGGATGCCATGGACATATCGTATCGAGAGCTCGCCCTGATTGCCGTCACCCGTACACAGTCGCTTCGAAGTCTCGATATCTATATAAATGCGCCCATCACACCCTCTTTTCAGGTTCTTGGGCATCTCAAGCTTCTGCGTAGTTTGAAGTTCGCTGATCGGCAATCGGATCGCGACAGCGAGGACTTTCGAGACTTGGACCCAATTCATCTCCCCAACCTGGAAAGCTTGGACCTCCCTGTGTCTGACGACGAAGGGCCTCACCGAAGCATCCCAGGGTACTTCTTCCGAAGCCAATTCGACTCCCTCCAGCGTGTCAAGCTTTACGAACTCGAAAGCGGTGGCATGCAAGCATTACCCCACTTCTTGGCCGTGCATGGGCCAACACCGACTTTGATGTGACTTTTGAGCTTGACACCCTGCCTCTTCTTCCCCTCAACGGTCTATCAAATTTTCTGCATGTTGGCATCGAGTGGCTGCGTCGTTGGCCGGATCTTCAGTGGTGCTCCTGCCTGCCCGATTCCGTGCGCCATCTGCATATCGTGTCGTGGAACCTTCCCGAGAATCAGCGACTTGTCGATCATTTACAGGCAATTGTGTCGGAGAACGCCACGATACCGTTCAAGCTCATCCACCTCGAAGGTACGTTTTCTTGGAAGGATCTTTACAAGCATCATCCTGGTCATGTACACCGCTGGAAACGGTGTGCGGAGCGGCTACAAACGGACTTGGGGATCGCACTGGTCGATAGCAACGGGCTGCAGTGGACGTTGCAACCCGTACCGGAGGGAGGAGTATAAAGTACGTTGTGGTGCTTTTATTGTTCCTATATGTAGCTATTGACTTCAGAAGGACGGCCTTTCTGATCTGGCTGTATGGACGCTGTCAAAGACACTCTTATATAGTCAATCCGCGCGCTACATTAGCTCTACTACAATCCTAGATATGATTGCGCATGCCTACTAGTACCTCGGCGAATGGAAGAGGCAGACATGGCTGAACATAGCGCGAAACCGCGGAATGCCGCGCGCGGGTGGAAGGGGTTCAACGCGGTGACCGCCACCGCGATCACTTCAAGTTGTCACAGGACGACCTCCACGACAGCCGCAATCAGGTAACCAACAAAATCAGCGCATTCGCGGTAGGCTTACGTAATCAATACATCCCGACTGCTGCCGAGACGCGTTCAACGCGTCTTGCCCGTGCGTCGTCCACTTCGTGATGCGAGCTCTACTCATCACCCCCGAGCCTCGGAAGACTACCACCCGTCCATATCCCTCTATGGACTTGAGTGCGGAGCTATGGTACATGATATTCGAACTGGTAGAAGAAGATTGGGTCGAAGACCGCACGGAGAAGTGCGGGCATCCGATGCTCCCTTTGCTCTTGGTCTGCAAGGACTGGAAGGTGATTACGTTCATATCTCTGTCGCTTTGCACTGTACCGAGAGATTTACATAGGACATCGCGATCTCTCTACTCTATCGGTCTCTCATCCTCAATGAAAATGCATCCCTGAGCCAAATGGTGCGGGTCCTCTCAAGTCGTCGTCTGGTCGAAGATCGCGTCGGGAACAGCATACGACATGTGATGCTGGGCGATAACTTTTACTCTCTCGATAATGACACGCGGGATATAATGTGCATACTCGCTCGAGCACCACGTCTCGTATCGCTGCAAGGCATCAAAGGCTCGTATCGGGAACTGGATTTGCTGGCAATCACTTGCTCAGGAACGTTACGGGAACTCCAATTCGCGAACGACAAAGCGGAGCCCATCGCCCCAGCCCTCCAAGTGCTTCATCACTTCTCCTCACTGCGCAGCCTAGAGTTTGCCGCGGAAGAAGATCTTACAGCTCCAGATGATCTGGGCGGCCTCTTGCCTCTGGATCTTCCGGTACTGAGGTCATTGAGCGTGGATATCATGATGGCACCCACAGTCTTGATATACTTCTCCCGATGTCGGTTCTTGGCGTTGAAGGAACTGCATGTCTCCGATCTGTACGAAGAAGAGTTGTCGATCCTGCACGACTTTCTGTCATATCATGGCCCCAAGCTAGAACACTTGGGGTTTAACTGCGCGAGCGAGGAGGCGTTCCCGAAGAACATGTTCCCCAACCTACAACACCTAACATTTGGAGATCGCTCGGACCTTGACGACCCTTGGCCCATGCAGGAATGGTACTCCGCCATTCCGGCCTCTGTCCGCCACCTGCACCTTCGAACGATTTGGGTGACTGAGCCCGAGGACCATTTGCCTTACATCGACCTTCTACACCGGCACCGCCAGTCGATCCCCTTCAAGTTTATACACTTGGATCATGTGGACTTCGTGTGGAGGAAATTGTATCTCGAAAAGCATTCTGTGTATGCCGGAGATTGGGTAAAGTTTGCCTTGCGTTTGGAGGAAGAGCTGGGAATAGTGGTACTGGATAAGAATGGGAGGAAATGGACACTTCGGCGACCAGACTGAGTCTTAGAGAGCTTGTTGCCTGTATTCGAATGTGCAGACTCGATTTCTTTCGTGCATTCCTTCGCATGTCCCCCTTTTCTATCTACCTATGGTCGTCCGCAACATGAGATCGTTACATACCGATATCCGCGCTGTACTTAATACCAGGTTTTGCTTAGGTCGTAACCATGCATGGGTGTTGGGACGAATACCCTGTTAGGAAATTGCAGTCATAGATGAGTAGTCTGCTGAATACTGTACTCGCAACAGGCGCTTGTTGCCTAAATGGTGTCGCGTTCCTGGCAACCACGGAAGCGCGTCGCGTTCAGACGGATGACGTGTTGTTTTGCTTCCACACGCGTCCACCCATATATCATCTTCCAGCACGACTTCATCAAGACCGAAATACGCTTTCCGCCGCAAGTCACAGTCTCAAATGCGAAATAATGCGCTCAGCGTGGAACTGTGGTACATGGTGTTCGAGTTCGTTGCTGCAGTCCCAGCGGGAAACAGGGCACGGCGGAGGAGACACCCCTTGCTGCCCTTGCTCTTGGTCTGTAAAGGCTGGAAGGTAAGCAGATAAGTTTCACATCTTAATTTGTCTCACTGCTTCCTGAAGGAAATCGCAGCACCATTGCTCTTTCGACGGATCACTATCTCACGCTCCCGGGCGTTGAGTCTGTTCGCGCAAAATCTGCCTCGACGTCATCTACCTGCAGGACCTGCCGCAAACTACATCCGGCACTTCACGATCCACCTAACTTTGGAGGACGCTAGCGACTTTTCCGATCTCATGAGCATACTCTCCCAAACACAGAATCTTGTGTCGCTCACCGGTTTGGAAGGGTCCTTCCGGGAGCTGACAGTTCTTGCCGCGAGCTGCGCAAAGACTCTTCGCTCTTTGGATTTCTCGCTTGCCGAAGGGGAGCGTCTATCTGATGCCCTCCATGCTCTCAAAGAGTTCACATCGCTCCGTCGCTTATCATTTGATGCCCAAGAACATGCCGAGCCCTCAGAGGACGTAACAGAGATCCCCTTGCTTGTTGCGCCTGAACTCCAATACCTGTCTCTGACGCCTCCTATGGGCGACGACCGCACCGAAACCCTCGCTTATTTCTCTCGATGTCGATTTCCATCTCTAACTGAGCTTCACCTTGGCTTTCTCACGGAGAAGGCTGTTTCGACTCTGTACGACTTTCTCTGCTACCACGGGCCGCAACTGGAACGGATTGGATTCGGCGACTTCAATAGCACCCTCATCCCAAAGAATCTGCTTCCTCACGTACAACATATCGTGTTCGAGGCCAACGAATGGGATAACTATGACTGGCCACCAGCTGCATGGTTTCCACACTTTCCTCCGTCCGCCTCTCACGTGCACCTCGACACTGTGTCCGAGGATTTACCCGAGCAATATTCTTCCTTCTTCGAGGAGGTGTTGCAAAATCGCGCTACAGTTCACGTCAAGTTCTTACACTTCGACGACCCCTTCTTCTCCTGGGACCGGCTTTATCGAGATCATCCGGAGTATGCAGGGCACTGGGTCAAAATCGCCTTGGAGTTGAAGGAGCAGGCGGGCATTACAGTGCTGGACAAGGACGGGTTCATGTGGACGAGAGCGCCGCCGGAATGAAACTGAGCATATAGGTCAGCGTGTTGTCTTTCACTGGACCATTTCCTGACATGAGCTTACGCAGTCGGAGACGCCAAGCCGCTCGATTGTCACCATCTTGTGTTTGAGTAAGAAGTTGTGCGATAATCGGCCATTTTTAGCAAACAAACCGGGGAATGATGTGTATGGAGGAGGATCAGATGAGGCGACCTCAAGAAACGGGTTGAGGCGTAGCTGAGGAATGTTGTGAACGTGAAGCTTATGGAGGATCCGATTATTCCTTGCTACGGCAGCATCATGTATCAAGGTCTCACTCACGAAGCGTCTATTAACAAATGGTTGATCCCGTGCTGGCTGTTCGCAGCTTCACATCCTCCAGACGAACGTGCGGATCGGACATGATCTCTGGCGTGTGGGCTACAAAGGACCCGCAGCTGAGCAACGTCACAACGTGTTTTGGACCGGGGCTTGTGCGCCGCACCAACGGTCCAACGAAGCGCTGAAAATAGCCAAGCCGATAACTACTGGTGGTCGCAGGATGACAAACCCGCAGTTGCTGAGTAACCTCTTTTCGCGCCCAGTATGGCTGACCGTATATATAGGGTCGGGGCTAAGCGCCCGTGCACGTGAACGTCACCAAATTTGCGTTGCCACGTCGGCTCGCAACGGTCGCAAGATTCTCGCTGCGCTGTGCCGCCGAGGGGCGGTGCCGCCTTACACGTGCAACTGCCGCCCGAGGGTTTTCGCCCGCTCGGGCCCGTGATCGTCCGGCTTCTGCATGATTCAGCTGGCATGCTGGGCGACGTCTTCCTTCGTCCATGTCTGCGGATCCATGCTGAGGCTAATAACACGGCATGGCCTTTTTCACTCGGCCGCGCCGCGAAGCAGGTGAAATCTGCAATTGATTGTGGCTTACGTGAGCGATGGCGGGTCAGAGCTGTACAATTTATGGGGGTTCATGAGGCCGTGGTCCGAGAGGAAGTCGGGAAGCACCTGGCACGAAGATGGGTCATGATGAGTCGACTTCGGCGCGGCGCCTGATCCACGCATCCACGCTTGCCCTACAGAAGGAAGGAGACTGCGGTGCCGCGAGATAAGGGACCACACTTCCCCGGCGGTGTTGCACCCGGCGTAACGTATAGGAGCCGCCCGAGATGATGAAAAAAAGGAAGCATCGTGCAGATCGGCATGCGCGCCGAAGGGACCAAGGCGCAATTTGGGCGATCTGGGCCAGCCAAGGATGCGAGCTCGCCACCGGAGGGTAAACAATTCAAAAGGTGGGAACGTCACCCGTTCGCGCTCGGGTTAGAAAGCGCGGGCAATTACAAACATCCCCCAACGCGTGAATCTTTATAAGCCCTTCTCGCTCAGACGCTTCACCGTGTTCCCAGTTGCGGCACGCCGCATTTCCCCGCTAGCTGCTCAGCGTACCACGCTCCTTTAGACTGCTCAGCTAGCCAAAAATGGCTTCACTAGGCGCGCTAGGCGGGGCCGTCTCCCCCAATGAGACCAGCGACGGGGACGACGACCGCACGCGAAGCGTCACGCCTGTCGACGCTACTGCCCTAGGCCTGCCCACCCTGCCGGCGGAAGGGTCCCCCAGCTCCAACGAGAAGCAGCTCGGGAATGGCGAGCCGGCCGACCCGCATCCCGTCGACCTGCAGGGGGCGAAGGAGGAGTTCCACCAGCTTGCGCGGACGCTCACGGCCCGCTCGCATGCCAGCCGTCGCAGCGCCCCCGGAGATGTCGAGAAGGGCACGGAGGAGGAGTTTGACCTTCTCGCGTACCTCACGACCGACACCGAGCGGCGCGACCAGGCAGGTGTGAAGCGTAAGCGCGTCGGCGTCGTCTGGGAGGGCCTGAACGTGGTCGGCGTCGGCGGCGCCAAGATGCACGTCGAGAACTTCATGAGTGCGCTCTCAACCTTCATGTATGTGCCATATTCTGACGATACCCGCAGCCGCAATCCTCAACTCGATCCTCTTCATCCCTCTCTTCCTGCTCAAGCTGCTCCATCTCCAGCGCTTCCGCCCCGTCCCCAAAACGATCCTGCACGACTTCAATGGCGTCCTCCGTCCCGGCGAGATGTGCCTCGTGCTCGGCCGCCCCGGTTCCGGGTGTACGACGTTCCTCAAGACGATCTCCAATAGGCGCGGGGAGTACCTTGGCGTTGGAGGAAGAGTCGAGTACGCAGGCATTGGTGCGGAGGAGATGGAGAGGCAGTATAAGGGCGAGGTGGTGTACAACCAGGAGGGTACGTTCTCCTTTGCCGTTGAGTGAACAGAGTAGGGGCCGACTTTGGCGCAGATGACATCCACCTGCCCACCCTGACGGTGCACGACACGCTCTCCTTCGCGCTGGAGCTCAAGATGCCGCCTGCACGGCTCACGGGTCAGACTCGCTCGCAGCTGCACAGAGAAATCGAGAACATGCTGCTTAAGATGCTCAACATCCAACACACTGCCAACACCCTCGTCGGTAACGAATTCGTTCGCGGCGTCTCGGGAGGCGAGCGAAAGCGCGTCTCCATCGCGGAGATGATGGCGAGCCGCGCACATGTCTCTGCGTGGGACAACTCTACGCGCGGGCTGGACGCGAGCACCGCGCTCGATTATACGAAGAGCTTGCGCGTGCTCACGGACGTGCTGGATCAGACGACGTTCGTCAGCCTGTACCAGGCGGGGGAGAACATCTACCGTTTATTCGACAAGGTGCTCGTAATCGATGAGGGGAGGCAGGTGTACTTCGGCCCTGCCAAGGAGGCGAGGCAATACTTCATCTCTCTCGGGTTCAAGGATTTCCCCAGGCAGACGACGGCGGACTACCTCACGGGCTGCACGGACCCGAACGAGCGTGAGTACCAGGAGGACGCCAAATCTGCGCCGCACTCGAGCGCAGAGCTCGAGGAGGCGTTCAGGCGCAGCAAGTACTGGGCGAATATGGAGAGGGACAAGAGGGACTATGACGAATTTGTGAAACACAATGGGGGCGTGACGGAGGAGTTTAGGGAGGCGGTCGTGCAGAATAAGCGTGGGGCGAGCAAGAAGAGCCCATATACGCGCAGCTTCCTCGGGCAGGTCAAGGCTCTCACCGCGCGGCAGTTCAAGCTCCAGTGCGTTCTTCCATGTTCCAGTATCGAGCGGAAAACTGACGCTCCGCAGGCTGCAGGACCGATTCGGCCTTATGACCTCGTACGGCACCTCCATCGTCCTCGCTCTGGTCATCGGTAGCACGTTCCTGAACCTCCCTCTGACGGCAGCGGGTGGCTTCACCCGCGGCTCCGTCATCTTCCTCGCGCTCTTGCTCAACGCGCTAGACGCCTTTGGCGAGCTGCCCACGATGATGCTCGGCCGGCCTATCCTGTACAAGCAGACGACGTACGCGTTCTACCGCAGTGCCGCCCTGCCCGTGGCCAACACGATCGCGGACATCCCCTTCTCGTTCTTGAGGATGACGCTATTTGATATTATTGTCTATTTGTGAGTTTCTATTTCCTGTTCGAAAGCGGGAGCTGAAGGTGGTCTAGTATGGCCGGCCTGAAACGCAACCCGGGCGGGTTCTTCACCTTCCACCTGATCAACTACACGGGCTTCCTGTCCATGCAAGGTCTGTTCCGCACATTCGGAATTCTCTGTCCAGACTTCGACACCGCCTTCCGCCTCGGAGCTCTCTTCGTTCCGCTGAGTACGCGCCTTAAATCCACACCCCAAATGCAGTGATCCTAACAAGCATTTCAGCGATCTTGTACTCCGGCTACCTCATTCCCGTGTTCTCCATGCAGCGCTGGCTCTTCTGGATATACTACCTGAACCCTCTCAACTACGGCTTCCAGAGCTTGCTGGAGAACGAGATGGGCCGGATTGTCGTAAGCATATATCTGGCATGCATGCATGAGTACATTGAGTAACAGTGAGACAGCTGGACTGTGTTGGCAGTTATGTGGTCCCTAACAACGGGCTATCATTGAACAAGTACCCGTAAGTCTTATGTCCATCATCATGGATTGGGCGAGGTAACTAACCCATGTCCGACAGGAACGAGGTTGGTCCAAATCAGGTCTGCACCCTGCCTGGATCCGTTCCAGGCCAAGCCTTTGTCGAGGGTAGCAGCTACGTCGCAGCTGCATTCGCCATGAACATCGGATGGATCTGGCGTAACTTTGGCATCCTCATCCTATTCTTCGCATTCTTCCAGATGACGCAGATGGTCTCCATGGAAAGCAAGAACCACGCCAGCCTGGCTAGGGCAATGCAGCTCTTTGCTCGCGAGAGCAAGGAAGACAAGCAGCTAAACGAGGAGCTGAAGGAGCGCCGTGCTGCTATTGTCCGTGGCCAGCAGAAGCAGGACATCTCCAGCCTGGTCAAGTCGAAGGAGCCGTTCACGTTCGAAGAGCTCAACTATCATGTTCCGGTACAAGGCGGGACGAAACGACTTCTGCACGATGTTTATGGCTACGTCAAGCCCGGCACATTGACCGCTCTTATGGGTGCCTCCGGTGCTGGCAAGACCACTTGTCTCGATGTGCTCGCTCAACGCAAGAACATCGGCGTGGTTCAGGGCGATGTCCTGATGAGTTCGCTGTTCTGCAGTAGAAGATGAGTGCTATCATGCTGACTGCATTGATCAGACGGCCGACCTTTGGGTGCCAACTTTGCCAGAGGGACTGCGTACGCGGAACAAATGGACGTGCATGAGGAAAGTGCGACTGTTCGTGAAGCCCTCCGTTTCTCAGCATATCTGCGGCAAGAGGCATCGACCCCGAAGGACGAGAAAGACCGATATGTCGAGGGTAAGTTCAGCCTTTTCCTTGAAGCGAAACCGTCTGATGGCTTTTAGAAATCATCGAATTGCTTGAAATGGACGACTTGGCGGAAGCCCTTGTCGCTGGTCTTGGTGTTGAGGCTCGGAAACGACTTACCATTGGCGTCGAGCTGGCCAGCAAGCCGCAGCTTCTGCTCTTCCTCGACGAACCCACATCAGGTCTCGATGGTCAGAGCGCATGGAATCTCGTTCGCTTTCTTCGCAAGCTCGCCGACTCCGGCCAAGCGATTCTGTGCACTATCCATCAGCCTTCGTCTCTCCTGTTTGAGAGTTTCGATCGTCTTCTGCTTCTGCAGCGCGGTGGTGAGACCGTCTATTGCGGTCCGATCGGCAAGGACAGCCAGCATCTCCGGGATTACTTCGCTAAGCACGGCGCGCATTGCGGTCCCACGGATAACCCGGCTGAGTTCATGCTTGAGGCCATCGGAGCTGGTACCACCCGACGAATTGGATCGAAGGACTGGGGCGAGATCTGGCTCGAGTCTTCGGAATACCAGTTGCTTAGACGGGAGATCGAAGACATCAAGAGGGAAGCATTGCAGCATCCAAACACCGAAGACAAGCCGAGCTTCTATGCCACGGGACTGCCATATCAGCTGCGCTTGGTGACTCAGCGCTGTCTCACGACGCTCTGGAGGAGGCCGGAATACGTGTACAGCCGGTTGTTCATCCACCTTCTGATCTCATTCTGGGTGTCCATGACATTCCTTCGGCTCAACAACAGCTTGTTGGACCTCCAATACCGAGTCTTCGCCATATTTTGGGTGACTGTTCTTCCCGCCATTGTCGTCACACAGATCGAGCCCATGTTCATCCTTAACCGCATGATCTTCATTCGTGAAGCGTCTAGCAGGATGTACTCACCTTACGCCTTTGCCATTGGTCAGTTGCTCGCAGAGATTCCATATTCCTTCATCTGTGCGGTTGCATACTTCCTCCTGATGTACTATCCCATGAACTTTGTCGGTAACGCCGGATATGCCTTTGCGATGGTGCTGTTTACGGAGCTGTTTGGTGTCTCCCTGGGTCAGGTGCGTTACTTTTCAGTTCGATTCATCCTCAGTACCAATCTGACTTTCTCATAGGCTATTGGCGCTCTGTCCCCATCCATCCGAATCGCGGCCCTGTTTAATCCGTTCATCATTCTGGTGTTAACCACGTTCTGCGGTGTCACAATTCCGTACCCAACTCTGGGGAGCTTCTGGCGCAGCTGGCTCTATCAGCTAACACCCTTTACTCGGTAAGCATATCTTCCCTTTTCCACCAATTATGCTCATATTGCCGTAGTCTCGTATCTGGCATGATTTCGAACGAACTTTACAATCTCCCCATCGTTTGCCGTGACTCGGAATACTACGTCTTCCAGCCTCCGTCTGGCCAGACCTGCTTCGAGTGGGCCGGCGATTTCATCAACGAAGTCGGCGGCTACCTCGCAAACAACAATGCGACGTCGAACTGCCAGTACTGCCAATACCGGCTCGGACAGGAGTTCTACACGCCGCTCAACATCAGCTACAGTACGCGGGAGCGGGACTTGTGGATCTTGTTCTGCTACTTTGTGGCAAACTTCATCATCACAGTGCTAGCGTCCAGGTTCCTACGTTATGCGAAGCGCTAGAGCACTCGCGTGGGCATGTTATCTGCGAGCGCCTTACCTCTTAGACTGCACCCTAGACGACGCTGCATTCCGAGATTCGCATTGTAGCTTTAGTAGCAATTGGACGCACGCAACCCGTTCTAATCACACAATGTTTCTATGAGTGCGGCGATCCGTCAACAGGTCCTAAGATGTTGATCAAATGTTAGCATACATTGCGCATTGCAGAGGTCAGCGGTAACGAGTGACTTAACGGATGTTGGCGAGTCGGTGCATGGTGACTAGAAGGCGACGACATGCGCTCCTTGGTGGTCGGCGCCTGTCTCTGTGTACATCCGTGTGGGCCATTCCAGTAGTACTACTTCTTGATTATTAACACGATGTCTGTGAACGTGTTGTCATCAATCTGCTATCTGGGCTATATGTCCTCCAGGATGTTCTCGGTGATGAATATATCGTCATGATTCATGTCCAACATTTGGATGCCTGTGGCATGCATAAGTTGCATCGGTCTAGCAACCTAGTTCACCGCAAACCCTCCCGTCGCAACGTGCTGTTCTACGTCTCCGACGTACAGTTGTACCATCCCAGCACAATACACCGCAAATCTGCAGGGCACTCATCTGGGACGAAATGAGTGGGTGGGAGAAGAAAGGAAGTATACTGACTGTCTCCCAGCCCACATCCAGCTTTAGTTCGGCTTCGCCATCGTCCACATCAGCCCGTCTTTGTCCAACACTGTGATCCCCGTCTCTCGCTTCAATCGCAAAGCAAAGTGCACCCAATGACCCGCTTGATCCGGGGAATCCTCATAGAGGCGCGACCAGGAGAACTCGGGGTCATCGAGGTGAATGAAGTCGAAGTGAATTGCCGCACGATCCTTCTGCACTTCGTCGATGAAGGGCAGATAGAGCTCGGGAGCATCTATGTCCACGACGAGCAAATGTATGTGACGCACCGAAGTCGGAAAGTATGGGAACCAGCGACCTGGAGGAAAAGGTTCCTCGTCCATGTCGTCCATGTTGTCGAAAACGAAATGTCGCACCCGTGGAAACAATGGCTTTGGGATGATGGAAGCATTAACGCGACCAAACTGAATTCTTTCGAGTCGTGGCCCATGATAGCTCAGAAAGTCGTACAGGGTAGACAACTCGTCTGCTTGAAGGTCATGGAGACGCAACTCGGTTAGAGAGGGAAATCGACATCGAGAGAAATATGTGACAGTTGTAGACGGTGCACCCTCCATTCGAGCACCTAGGTCCAGACATCGGAGCTCCGGCGCTTCAAGCAGGGGGATATCTGCCGCGTCCTGCCCAACTGAATAGTTCCTGTATACCGGCGTATAGAACGACAGTTGGCTGAGCGATGTAAACTCCTTGAGGACACAGAGAGCAGTAGATATACACTCGTCCTTTGCAAGCGTGAAGTCTAGGTTATGAAGAGTTCCAGCGCAGCTTGCGGCCAGAACTGTCAACTCCCGAAAGGATCCCTCCAAGCCGGTGAGCGAAATGAGATTGCGTGTTTGGGATAATAGGCTCATCAGGTCTCGATAATCCGGGCCCCGATAATCCGGGCCCCAATAAGCCATGCTCGTGAGCCTCAACTGCCGGATGCAGCTCGCGGCAGGGCCACGGGCTACGTGACGAAGAGGTAGACTTGTCGTGAGCTGGCGGATTGCCTTGTTGTGTGAGATAGTGATAGTACGAAAGAGAAGTGGTTCGGCGATTTCCTTCGGCAGAGTAAGATAAGCGTGCGGTTGTCAAGGTCCATCTGCTTACCTTCCAGTCTTTGCACACAAGCAACACGGGGAGGCAGGCTTGCCTCTTATTCCACCCGACATCGGCAGAGGCAGATGCTTGCACGAGTTCGAAGATCATAGACCAGAGCTCCACGCTCAGACTCATGTTCAGCGGTCGGGAATGGTGCTGCAAGAGGCAAGTTTTGAGACTGAGTAAGTCGTACTGAAAGTGAGCGCGAAGATATCGGCAACGATCGATGGGCAAAGATCGAGGACGAGTTGCTGTGGCTGTGTGACTGTTTTTGACACCTCCCTGCGCGGTCCCGATGACACGTTCTAATCACATGATATCAGGAATGCTAATATCTCTACTCGATATCGTGCATGACTTTGTGAACGGTGAACATATCGTCCTCATTCTTGTCCACTAAGCGGATACCTCTGAGATGTAGCTGCCTTGCTCTAGCAACCCACTTTCCCCTGGTTTCCCGTTGCAAGACAGACCGCCATGTCCACTCTCGGTCCTCAATGTGCACGCGTTGAAGCTGAAAAAGGTAGTTGCCTTCTCCCAATACATTGAATAGTTGGTCAAATGATTCGAGCATCGGATGATCCAGGGAGCATAGATGGATGTGGCACACCGAAGCTGGAAACTCCCCTACCGCACGTCCGTCCGAGTCATCGCTGTTCTGTATCCCAACGATTAGAACAGAGGGGAGCACATGATGCAGAGTAGCGACAACCGTGGCGCGGTCCACTTCGAGTCTCGAGATATGCGGATGAGACCGAAAGAAGTCGTAGAGTGATGGAGGAAGTTCTTCCACCAGATCGACCAGTCGCACGTGTTGCAGACGAGGAAAATGACATCGCGCCAAGAATCCAGTAAAGCTCGAGATGGTTGAGCTTGAACCGCTGATACCGAAAATCAGGCTGGATAGAGATGCCAGATTCCACGGTTTCAAGGACGTCAAGTCGAGCGAATTCTCGCGGAAAGGTGGATGCACTTGCAAATGAAGGCGACGCAGACGTGTCAGGCGACCAATCGAACCCAACGGCCGATAATCCCAATCAGATGTATAATTGAGAACGAGATCCAGGACCATGAGATTGTCCTCCCACCCATTGAAGAGACCGCACAGGTCGACATTGCAGAGGACGTGTCCCAATTCGGCTCGGAAGGTTTGGAGGGCTTGGCAATATGGCAGAAGTTGGGGCAGGTACTGAGAGCGCGCCGCTCCACTATGGAAATCAAGCGTCTTCATCGTGTGAAGAATATCTTGACTATGCTTCTCCTTCTCACGAAGGACAGAAACAAGCTTCTTGACTGATGTTGAGAGCCAGAGCTGAGGGTGACGATAGACCAAGGGCTGGGCCAATGCCTGTTTCCTATTAAGTTAGAGATACGATTGCAGAAAATATGCTCACCTTCCAGTCCTTGCAGACAAGCAACACAGGCAAAAGTGAGTTTCGACTCTTTGCACCGGTCGCATTGCTATCGGCGAGCTGGCCGAACACCATCAACCAGAGCTCGGGGCATAAGCGAGCACCTCCCATCTGTGCAAGATACGGCGGGGCCTCGCAGTAACGAACATGACCTCAACTTCAACCAGCTAAATACATTTCAACACACTTCGCTGGCATTATTAGTATCACGAAAATATTAGAGGATAACCGGGCTTGTCCAGATGCCCCGTTGTCGGACCCCTTGAAGCCGCGCAGGAGCGCATGGGCAAGGCGGTGCAGATCACCACAGAATTAGCAAACATTGGCTGATTGCCGAATCAACCTCCTGGTTGCCTGCTCAAGGCTTACGGCGCTATATTGAACAATTCCAAGCTTGAATATTTGTCGCCTGGCTTTTTCGGCAGCATAGAGTAGGAAGAGGCATATCGAGAGTAGGCATGCAAGAGAAGCCGGCTAACCGCAAGGCAATGACAACCACGTGACACTGCATTGACTCCGCTGGTATGAAAGCTGAATGTTATGGACCTCCTCGTAAGGAACAAAGGCCGCTGAGTAGCAGAGGTATGGAGTTGTCCGAAGAACAGAAAAAAGAGAAAGGAATCCCAATCTTTGCAACTCAAATGAGCCTTTCCATATCGAGTGGCGTAGGATCCTGTTTCGAATGGGTCAATTGCATACAGTCATGATGGACATCATACTGACTAACCGCGCTGCGTTGTCTCTGGCGCGTGTAGCTCAACCTGAAGACTCGCTCCCCGGCAATCCAGGCTCCAATATCCATCGTAGGGTCAGTCCCTTCTTGTCCACCAGCGAAATTCCTCTGCTTTTCCGCAATCTCTGTGCAGACCTCGCCAGATAAGCCGCTTCCTCGGGGTCATCCTCCAGTAGTTCGGGCCAAGACAAATTATCCAGATGGATATGCTGGAATGGTAGCTGAGGATGTTGGCATATGACATTGTCTAAGCGATCGGCGAGCCCGTCGCACTCGTCCGGAGAGCATTGGATGTGCAAGTGACGAACAGAAGCAGGTAGATCTGTGAACCAAAGAGCTTCTGGAAATGCGTCAATATCGAAGTCGTGTAGATCAACGTGTTCCAGGTTGGGAAGTGCCTCCTTCGGGAAGCCAGTGGGAAAGCGCTCTATGCCCGCAGGAATGTAGTCGAGATGTGTCAGGCGCATCCCATGTGCCCTCAGCATCGTAAACAATGCCTCGGAGAACGTGTCATCGATACTATATAAAACGAGATGCTGAAGGGACTTGAAGTGGCCGTAGTAGAAATAGGCCATGATGTCCCCCCAACTGCCGCCAGCGACACAGACATCCAGGTAGGTGAGATTGGGCAGGCAAAGAAAATCGATGCCATCAAGCTTCTCGTCGTTCGACGGACGACGGTCTTGCTTAAAGACCAATCGGCGGAGCTCCGTGAGACGTTGTATTGGGCGTAAGATGGGTTCGATGGACTCCTCGCTGTTCACATGCACATCGAGCGAGCGCAG
Organism: Calocera viscosa TUFC12733; assembly: GCA_001630345.1. NCBI lineage: Eukaryota > Fungi > Basidiomycota > Dacrymycetes > Dacrymycetales > Dacrymycetaceae > Calocera > Calocera viscosa. Next base: position 84,730 of record KV417294.1, on the reverse strand, counting down.
CGACAGAGCCGCTGTGTCGGCGATCTGGACAACCTCGCGATTCGATATATTCATCGCTGTGAACGAGAGTAGGTTCTTCGCCAGGGAAGTCACAAGGTTGACGTGCGGCCGTTCCTGTGCAAGGAGATTGCGGTACAAGCGGAAGTGACGAACGAAATCGCCGGGGCAGGCATCACCCCAATGACGAGTTGCTAGATGTTGTCCAAACTTCTCCAGATTGGCCATGTTCGTGAATATTGCAGATCGATACATGAGGGGAGTCGCGATACTCTGGAACAGACACATATTAGCACAAATACCAACTCACCGTGCGTTCGCACAAGAAATTACCTTCCAGGTTTTGGACACCAAGAGGAGGGGAAGTATGGGGTGGTTTAGTGTCCTTCTGTTAATGTCTTGGACATCTTCTTCGATTAGCTCGAAAATCATATACCAGAGGTCACCGCTGAGAGTGCTGAGCTGCTGCTGTGTACCAGACGCTGGCGACTCCTGTGGGCTAGACATTGAGCGATGCAGACACAGCTGTTCGTTTAAACTTCCATAAGCGGATGAGTATGTCAGAGAACAGGTTCGGACGGACTTGAATACCAATGCTATGAGACGTAACCTGAGGGTGTAACTGCTGTATCTGGCGACAAGATGAAGATGTGCACTTCATGAGACTCGGAGCCGCGCATCTAAAGCGGAAAGATCATAATGGCAGATTGATTCCGTCCACGCGCCTCACTTTCACTCATTGCCGACCGTGTCGAGAATACCCCGGGTCGTAACACGCCGCCTGTGTCTTTCCCTTTGTTGTCCGACACCCTGTCACTTGAAATAAAGAGTCGAACGGTTGATGAATGGCACGTGCATCGAGGTCCAAGCGACCGCGCTCTCCTGAGTTCGAAGCGTCGTCCGACTTGGAGGAGCGAGGTCCGCAAGGCGGCGAGACACAGTTCTCGCCACACGAGTCGGATGACCCAGAGAACTTCTTCGAGGTCGAAAGTATCCTGGACGAAGACGAAGAGGGCAAGTACCTCATCAAGTGGAAGGGCAAGGACCCGAGCACGGGTCGGCCGTGGAAGAACTCGTGGGAACCGAAGAGCAACTGTACGCCTGGGTTAATCGCGGAGTGGAAGAAGAAGAAGAGGAAACGGGAGGCTACGGAGGACTCGAGGAAGCCAGACAACTATGAACCTCGTACGCACCATGATGAGCAAACGAGCGCGATAGAAGCTGACACGACTGCAGGCGTCAAACCCTCTTCTACTCGCTCCTCGCTGCGCTCGTCCACTACCGCTAAGCCCACACCAATGCGTCCGACGCGTCCGACGCGCTCATCTGAACCCTCCAAACCTCGTACTTCGCTTCATTCGGTGGTCGTGGAGATACCTCTGCAGCACATCTCTGGCACGCGAATCCCTTCGAAACGCAAGGCGACCACCGTGAAAGTGGAGGACTCCGAAGACGAAGTTCCGAGACGTGCGACCAAGCGTGCTCGGCAGGCTGCCTCTGAATCTGAATCTGACAGTGACGCTTCTGACAATGGTCATGAGAGCGAGGAGCTGGGAGTGCAGACTCGCATTCGCCAACGCACAAGCAATATCAAGTGGAACGGGAATGGCCATAAGAAGGCGCCGACGCGAAAACCATCGGGAAAGCAGGTGGAGGAACCGATCGAACTTTCTTCAGGCTCCGACGACGAGGTCAACATGCTGGATGATGACGAGGACGAAGACCTCAGGCCGCGTTTTGGCCGTGTACCGACCGGGAAGCCGCGTCCGTCCACCGCTTCGACGTCCAGCACCGCGCCTGTCAAGGTCGGTCCTCCTAAAGGCAAAAAGAGGAAGCCTCCGTCCCCCCTTGACGATATGGAGGTGGAGGTGAATGCTGTCAACGTGGGTACGTCCAACGACGAGCTTCCCGAGGAAGAGGCTGGGAGCGACGATGAGGAGACGGAGAGCGCCGTAAGGCGACGCGCCAGCGCGAAGAAACGGGAGAGGCCGAGCGTGCTCTCTGAGGCATCTGGGCGCGAGACGAAGAAACGCAAGGTCGATGACGAACGAAGTCTCACGCCGTCGGTGTCTCCGACAAAAGTCATGGCTGCCAAGACCACCAAGGATCCGGACTTCATTCCAGACTCGCAATCACAATCAGTTACCTACGACACCACGCAGTCTACTCCATCCAAGTCGCAAGTCAGCTCTGTGAACACTTCCCGACCCATGCGCTCCATGGCAACTATGCGCGACCAAATCACCCCTTCGAAGTTCGTCCGGAAGAAGGGCGCTCTGGACTCTTCCGACGGTGAACCGGAAACGCAACATACCGGAACTCAGATTGAGAGTTTCTCCAGCCCCAGCCAGCCGAAGAAGGTTCCGCCGCCGAAACCCCTGAACATGCGCTCGGTGGAAGGCACGTCGACGAAGCAAACCTCAAACGCAGCGGAACCTGCGGAAGGAGACGATGGCTGGGCTGCTACTGGCTGGGCTGGTGATGCCAACCATGAAGACTTGTCGCGAGACGACAATGCTGACATTCAAGACCTCCAAGGAGAAACCGTCGATGATGTGTTTGACAACTTACCGGCTGTCGGCAGTGGTCAAGTCCTCGAGCAAGAATCTGAGCTTACCGCGGAGGTCGAAGTGATTGAAGTGGATGAGGAATCGATTGTGACCGAGGAGGGCATCGAAATCCTGGACATGCAGCATATGAAAGTAGTGGAAGTCGAGATGGTTCATGGGGTTCTGGACGTCACGGAAGAAGTTGTGCATATGGAGTTTACCGTCGAAGAGCCAATGGACAAGCAAGATCTTGAAGTAGATGTTGTTGAAGTGGTCGATATCGTGGAGGAAGTGGAGGTCCTCGTTCCTGGCACCGCACCTGGCGTTGAGGAAAACAGCGATCTCGTAAGCATTTGTCACACATTGACTTGTCTGTCGCTGATTTCGGCATTTAAGGTACTACCTGCATTCGATGACAACTCGCCTGATGTGCAAGCAGCGCTCGAGTTGGTCAAGAATCGGGACGCAGAGCTTGAAGTTACGCGTGCGGAGAAGTTGGCAGCAACAGCTCGTCGCGATGCCCTTCAACGCAAGTACGATGAGCTAGCGAAGGAGCGCGACATGTACAAGGATCGCTGCGACTTTCTCACGAATGAGCTGTTCGATAGTGATCCTGTTACGAAAACGGCTGAGGGAGACCACCCTGTTGGGAGTGGTGCTGAGCGTGTGGCTTCTGCATATGCCGCTTCTGGGGCACCCGCTTCGCAAGAGGAGCTTGATGCACTGTTCTCTGGCACCAACACCACTTCGACCCAGGAAGAGCTTGTCACCTTGCGCAGTCAACTGGACGTCGTTGCTGCTGAGCGGGACGAGCTGAAGGTTTCGCTGGTGCTTGTGCAGGGAACGGAGACTAGTCTGCGAGCAGAGTTGGGCGCTCATACGGCAGAGGTCGAGCGATTGGGGGACCAAGTTTTTCTTCTCACGAACCGTGCACAAGATAACGAATCGGAATTGGAGCTCCTTCGGCAAGTATATGCTGCCGCATCATCGTCTGCGGCGGAGAATAAGCAAGAAGCTGACGAACTACGGCAACGGAACGCAATTCTACAACAGCAGGCTACGGACGGTGTTGCCGGGGCGAAGCTCTTTGCTCAGGCTCGAGTCAGCGCACTGCAGACAGAGGTCAAGAAATGGAAAGCGATGGCCGATATGCAGACGAAACGCGCCGATCGCAGCGAGCTGATCGAGATACGCGAGAGGGCAGCCAAGGAGCCTGTCCTTCAAAAGCGTGTTCGGGAGCTGAAGAGGAAGCTGCAGGAACTAGAGGACGAGAACGAGGACTTGGACAGGCAAGTCAAGGCTGCGCGTGCCGAGCGCCTGATTGGGCGCCCTATGGAAGAGGAGCGGAAGCGGCGCGAGGCGATGGAACTGGGTGCAGATGATGGTCTGCAAGAATTCGAGCCGGACGAGATGGTGTATCGCTGTGAGTGGTGGGAAACTCTGAATGGGAGGTGCAGAGCAGTGTACAGATCCAAGGGCGTAAGTGCTTCTCATGAGTCGCAGCTTCGGGAATCTTATGGTTGGTCTGCAGGAACTCTGGGATCATATCCTCTCTTCTGATCATATCGGGATGAATAGCTGATCGATTCGTAACTTACTGGGCACATAGTTGTTGTAATTTCTAATTTTATCTCATCAATCAGGTGCATGCCCGCGTTGTGTGATGCCGTTATGGGTTGTCGCGGTTGCATGTGGACCGGACCCTCAGTGGGCTGCGGGCACGGGAGACTTGCCGGCAGTATAAAGATATCGGTGGGACGTCAAGCAAACCTCCGGCCGATATACCTTACCCACCATCATGTCTACACACTTGCTGGTCCTGGCTCATGATCCCGCCATCGTCGCCGCCCAGCTGCAGCAGTTCACCGCGAATCAGCCCGGCAAGGCAACCTCGACTGTCGCCTTCACCCTTGAGGAGTTAGAAAGCAAAGCGATCGCCGAGAAGGACAATGTCACATTCGTCCTCCTTGGGCCGCGTACTACGGACGAGGAGGCTGCCAGTGCCAAGCAGATTGTTGCTCGCGTTTGGGGCAGGGTGAAGGAGAGCAAGGACGAGCCGGGCGAGGGAAAGTGGGTCCTGAGGTATACCTGTTTGGTCGGTTGCATGGCAGGTATGGAATTGCTAACATTCCTCGAAGGATTCCGGCCAGCTTGGGTACCGAGGAAGGAAGGAAGGGTGGAATCGTTGGTTTTGTTGGCAAGCAGGTTGAGGGCTAGACGCAGAAGGTGGCCGTGACGATGAATGAGGAATTGTTGGGTTCTTATGTGTAGTTGTCGAGGTTGTAACTCCAAATGAAGGAATAGCAATCCAATTGTTTCTGTATACAGTTCATGCACTCTCCCGCGACATCGACTTTAGGGACATCGACCTTTGGAAAACATCATCTTGCATTAGGGTCGCCGTTATGAACTCTGCGACTTCGGCGGCAGGTTCCGAATCGGAAACAACCGCAGGAGGCTGGACCCTTCTGCGGCTAACACTAATAACGTAACGGCCCGGGACCGGCATTGATGTGCGGGCACCGTGCCTTTTAAGTCTGCCCATGTAGCACTTGGCGACTGCTGCAAGTTATCTTGAACACTGCAGTCATGCCCACGCACCTCCTCACGTTGGGGAAAGACCCCGCCATCACGTACGCGTTCATGGACCAGCTGGCCGCCGCCCGGCCAGGGACGTACACCGCGTCGACCGCGCACTCACCCGAAGAGTTCGAGACCTACGCAAAGGATGAGAAAGACAAGATCGATTTTGTGCTGCTGGGTGCGGCGCAGACCGACGAGCAAGTCGCGAATGCGAAACGGATTGTGGCGAGCGTTTGGGGGAAGGCCAAGGAGAGCAAGGATGACCCGGGCGAGGGGAAATGGGTGCTGAGGTACCTCGAAGGTGTTGCTTTGCACTGGATGGCTTCGCTGACATTGTTGCTCCAAGACTCCCACCAAGCTTGCTTACGAAGGAAGGGAAGGAAGGTGGAATGCTCAGATGGTTTCTTGAACAGGTTGAGGGTTAGAGGCATAAGTCAGACAGCATCGTGAGATTTGAAGTGGATACAACCAGGCTACATATATGATTACGAGCGGTGTGGACTACCGTCAATGTATGGCCCCGGAATGAGGGTGCTTGGACCGTTTTGTACATCCAGACCTCGCATGTGCCCTGCCGTCGCGCAAAACCAAGTGCGAGGGCGCTTGGACTGAGATGGAACACGATCCGCATGTAAGCGTTGAGATCGATGACCGGATCATCCATGAACAACAATACGTCATCTGCGGGATATTCGGCAGTAGATGCACCGATCCACGGGGACTGCTGCAACAAGTCTGCGCAACCAATGAGTGTCATTGTTCAAGGCGAGTCAGAGCAAGTACGCACACGCTGAACCTGTCAATTAGCGATTCCTCTTGAAGCTCGCCAATGCCTCTTCTGCTCCTCTCCACCTCTTCTTCGCACTCGGTGCCACACTCGGCCGCTTTACTCTCCTACCCGGCACGCCCTTCTTGACCCGCCCAAGGACGACGCGAGCGCTCCCTTCAGCTGCGTCCAATGCCTCGTCGAGCATGCGATCCACCCCGTCCGATATCGTGAGCCGCCAAGCAACATCACGGCGCGTGGTCTTCATCTCGGCTTTGTTGAAGGCTGCCTGGGGCTTTGCAGGATCCCAGATGCTCGTCTTCACTGGCCGGTGGATCAGCGTGTACCGCAGGTGGGAGAGGTTGCGTGTCAGTCGGCTGGGCACGGAGCTGTTCAGCGGGTTGGCAGATAATATGAGCATAGAGACGGTGTTGTACACTTTCGAAGCTTGTCAGAATCGTCCAGACCGGAAATGGGAAAGTGACATGCTCCTCTCCTCCCACTCGGCGTACCACTTCTCCTTCGCCTCATCAGGCCCCGCCTGGCTCTCTAACTCCTTCACTACCTTCGCAGCCTCCTCGAACTCGGGCTTGTAAAGCGCTCGGATGTTCCGGGTGGCAGCGACATTGTGCCGTACGCTGGCTGTTGTCGCTCGCAGGGTGATTCGATACAGCGAGGTGAAGCGGGCGGGAAGAGGCATGGAGCACAAATGTTTGGACCCTCGCAGATTTTGAACTTGACCGGCTTACCCGACTACCACGACCTCAGCCGCGACGATACGCGCAATGCAACTCTTAAACTCTCATATGTGCCCACCCATCGGCATCGGTGGACTCTGTACCATTCCTTGAATGTCGGTGAATGCGATAAGCGTTCGGTTGAGATGTACCAACCGGCTCGCCCCAAAGCGTCATCGGCTCTATTGACGGCGGACTCGGGCTCGGCGGCTGTTACTGCTTCCTGCTTACCACTGTTTGAACAATGATGGCTCCGATTATCAGTCATCGTCGAAGGTATCGCTCACCCCCAAGCGCTGGTATTGTCGGCGACTTGCTCGGATGAATCTCTTGACGCGTCTCAACCGGCTGTCGCCGCTGGCTCTTCCCCAACCTTGATGATGATGATGATGAACTCGGACGGCGTATTGCCAGAATGCTGGGGCATTAGGACGACCTGTTTCATTTCACTCCAACCCAAAACAGATATCCCCAATGCTCCCCAATCTGCTTGTTCCCTGGTTGGCTCGAATCATTGCCTATAAAGACCTCGAAGGCCGACCATACCGGTGGTGCCCATCCTGTCGTCCCGCTTCAACAGGATGTCCTCCCCTTGGTCTTGGCAACAAGGTCCTCCTTCCTTCCTAGCATTCGCCGGCCTCCCCGATGAGCTGACCGCCCGCACGTGGAACCGTGCTCTGTGGGGCGGCGAGCTCGCTTTCGCCATCGGCACGCTCTTGAACCCCGGGTTCTCCGACATGCTCCTGTGCTGCCACATCGACGGACCCTCCACAGCCGGGCTGACGATGGCTCATGTCCGCCGTGCAACACGTGCGCTGCGCTGGTCCCATCCGGGAATCGCCGCGACCATTGCCTTCCCGCCGTTCACCAGCATCGCGGACTTCAAGCCCGACCAGGGGAAGCTGGTGTACCAGACTGCCACGGGCGAGAAGGACGTCACGGACTGGCTGGACGAGGTCGTCTTCGACAAGAGCTCCTACCTCACCGCGGCTGAGGCAGACCTCGACCGCGCCCTCGACGCGCTCAAGACTGACCTTGGTGCGATCACGATGCCTCGTACGCAGTGGATGTTCAAAGTCAACTATATCGGCGACGCGGATTCGAACAAGCACGCGGTCATGATACAGACGGGACATACGATATTCGACGGGATCGGCACGTTCGAGGGGCTCGATCTCTGGCTGCATGAGCTAGCCCAAATCCTCACCCAGGAGAAGGAGGGATGCCAGTGGGGCGAGGAGGCGGTCAGGCTCGCAAAGGCCGTTCCGGACCGGCTGCCAGCACCGTGGTCCGCAGAGCCAACTCCACTGGACCACCCAGTTATGAAAGAGATAGCCGCTTCTCTGCAAATGCCTCCAGTGCGTACTCTTTACGCGCACACTTCAGGTCTGACCGAGTCGCAGGTCCAATTCGGGCTGCCTGTCCTGCACCCGGACGCGGCGCCCACGTATACAGGCACGATCCTCAAGACCTTCCCCGCGCCCCTGGCGGAGAACCTGCGGCTGACGGCGCGCGCACACGGCTGTGGCGTGTTCAGCGTGATCGTCGCTGCCAACTACCTCTCCCTTCTCTCCCTGCGGCCGCCCCCCACGTTCAGCGGCGAGCTGCACGCGCGCATCCTGCCGAACGCGTCGGACCTGCGGGCCAAGTATCTCGCAGGCGGCGCAGGGGCGAAGCGGGACAGAAGCACGTGGCAAGTCGCGAGCGCACTCGGCGGCGGAGTCATCAGCGCCCGACACCTCGAGCGCTTCCTGAAGAGCGACGATCTTGCGAAGGATGTGTGGGCCCTTGCCAGGGAGCTCCAAGAGCAGGTGGCGGCCCAGGCGCCTTACCAAGCCTCGGCTGCGCACTGGGTGCCAGACGCCATAGCGATGATGATGGCGTCCTTCTTCAGCGCCGGGCCCGCGTGCGTCCGTCTCCCTTCCTCCGATCAATTCATAAACCAACGTACTGTACGGTAGGACGATCCCGAAGGACAAGGTCGTCAACGTCTCGTCCATGGGGCTGATGGACGACTCGCTCTCCGCGTGCTATCCCGCTGGCTCGTCCCACCCGGTGCTCACCATCTCCCAGCCGATCTTTAGCGGTATCGGCCCCGGGCTGCCCGCGAACGAGCTGGGCGCGCTCGTCCACCCGTACACATGGCAGGGAACGCTCTTCCTAAGCTTCTCCTTCCCCGCCGCGTACATGGGCTCCGTCCCGGAGCAGCAGGCGCGGGATAAGCAAGGAGAGCCGACCCTGTACGGGTACGTCGAAAGGTTCTCAGGGTTGCTTCTCGCGCTCGCGGATCGCAGTGCGCTTCCTAACTAGGAATTCCAAAGTAGGAAGGGAGGTGATATTGCAACAATACGATTGATAGGGAGAGGATTGTTCTTGTGTCTGAATTGTCGGAATTGCGGGAAGTGGGAAGCGGGAAGCGGTTGGGAGGGACAGGGAGCTGAAGGGGTGTGGGAAGCGTTGCGGCTGTCTGGCGGGATTGCGTTTTTGGTGATTGGCTCCACATGCGCAGAAGCGTAGAAGAAAGGAAGGGACCCTGATGTCTTAGGGCGTCGCCGGGACGTCATTTGATGAATAACCCGGTGTGCGCAAGTGCGGGACGAGTTTGGAATGTGACTGGACGAATGCAGTGGGACGTTCTTCCACAGCCGTGCATTCTACAGCAAGTGAGGCCCGGTTCTTCCGGCGCAACTCCGCTCCTCACACTGTGTGATAGAAGCAGGTGCGGACCGGGAGAGGGCGGCGGATATTGCGAAATTGGGAAACCCTGCAAGAAGCGTGAAATTGCTTCGTGGATCAGACCCTGAATAGGGTGAACTGTGATTGCTGCTCCCTGACCTCGTTACCCCACAAGGCCCCATTCCTCCGGTGCACAGCAGCATGCCTCCGCGCCCATTGGCCTATTCAAAAGCATTCAAGCCCTTGTGCCTCCAGTGCGCTTCTTCACGCCTGTCTCACGTCTAATACGAGGGCCGACGGCGCCGGGACACCTCCCGCCTCTCTCCCGCAGAAAGGGTGCCAGCGGCGTGGGTGCACGAGAAGCACAGGGCTGAATAGGAATTGGAATCATAGGGCGCTCAGGGAACGGACGCCTCAAGAAGCCGAAGGAGAAGCAACGACTGGCGCTGGGTAGAATACTGCTAATTGCTGGGAATTCTCGAAGGATGCGAATTCCCGGAATGGACTGTACTGTAGGCGTCGGGCCACGAGGGGCAGCCCCCGCTGCGCTGGAGGCCAGGGGATATCAACAGGGGCACCGTGACTGGCACATGCCCACTTCCAGCAACTCATCGCCCCCGACTCCCTCCTCCCGCTCAGAATCTCACTCGCTCATTCTCTATTCCCTGCAAACACCCGTCACCCGCTGTACACTCGCTGAATATTCCTCGTGCAAATATATTCCCCACACCGGGAAACCCCACCACGGCAACTTCCTTCTGTGACTGTAATACCACCCCGGGGCCTGCGTCAACCGACTCGATCGTTAATATTCACCATGGCCCCTCTCTTCAGTTTCCACCGCTCCTCCACCCAGTCCAACAAGTCGAACACGAGCGAGAAGACGCTCGTAGGCTCCTACGACGGACGCAGCTCCCCGCAGTCTGAGAAGCGCGTAAAGCAGTCTGCAGAGTTTGACGTCATCGCGCTGCCCGACGGCAGCGTCGTGCGCGTCAAAACGGAGGGAATGTCCGTCCCCGACACACGGCAGAACTTTGAGACCATCCTCGAGGTGGCAAAAGAGTCGATTCGCATGTTGAGGTCGCTCGGCGTGCACTCGTGTGCCGCTGGAGACCTCGCGGCGAGGGTGTACGGGGCGACGCGGGTTCCTGAGGTGCGTCTGTTGAGACACTCTTACACACCACGCTAACACTGAGCAGGAAGTGGACCTTTTCCTGCTTACGGACAAGCTGGACTACGCGCAGATCCTGCGCCGGCTCATATTCCACAACCCCAAGTTCTTCCTCGTCCCGCTCACGCCGTCGTTGCACGACTTCCCTCCAGCGCTGGACGGCCCGTCCATGCTCGACCAAGCGCTGTACTACCGCACGACCCCCGTGCCGATCGCGATCAACCTTCACCTCCCGCCTACGCCCGTCGTGCCCTACCTGACGAGCGCGGACATCCACTGGCGCGAGTCATTTCCCCTCCTCCCGCTCCCACTCGTCCTCCTCGAGAAACTCCGCACGTGGACGGCAAACCGCTACGTACCCGCCAGCAGGGAGATCACGCTCGCCGACCGCCGTCGTCAATGGGCAGAGCACGGGGACCTAGAAACGCTCATGGGGCGGGTCGTGCGCTCGCGCACCAACCTGCGGAAAGAACGCATCTGCGCCCCGCTGTTCGAGAGCAGCGAGGCCGAGGCGGAGCTCGAGCGCTGGGTGCGCGAGTACCTCCACGTCTACCCGGACAGCCGTACGATGTGGGCCGTCTTGGGCATCCGACTGCCGGAGAAGGGCGCGCTGAGCCGCACACAGTCCCACTCCTCCGGGTCTACCTCTTCCCTGCCCCGCACACCCGTGTCCCCGCAGCAGCAGCGGGATCAGCCAGCACACGCCCCGCCCCGCCCCAGCTTCTCCTCAGACCATCAGAGCGTCACCTCCCGGCCCTCACTCTCCTTCTCCCGCACCCACACGCCCATCCCCGAGTCACCGCATCACTCCCCCACGGACCCCCACCCGCGCCCGCAAACCCCCTCGCGGCAGACGTTCGCCCCTCCGCCCCTACCCCCGCTCCCGCCCCCGCCTGTGCCAAAGCGGGAACGCGCACTGACCCATCCGCCCACCGTGCCACTCAGGTCCAGGAGCCCGTTCTTGAGGAAGAAGAGCAGTGCGAAGCTCAAGGAACGCGCGAAGGAGGAGAGTTATTTTGATTGGGATGATTAGCCGGTTGGGCGGGCTGGGTTGGTGGGTGCGGATGCGGGTGTGGATGCCGATATGGATATGAGGATGTGGGGATGTAAATTGGGTTCGGGTTCGGGTTTGGATTGGAAACGGAATTGGACTGGGGAATGGAAATTGCATTGGACTGGGAGGTGGGACTCGAATTGGGCTTGAGATTGGAAAGGGACTGCCGAACGTCGAATATGGGTTCTTGGTTCTGGGCTCTGCTGTCTCTCGATACACGGACTGATGACAGCTTTGGATTAGGTGTACATTACGGAATGGGTTGTAGGCTCGGATCGAGGCTCTGTATAATGCAAGGAAGTGGATCTATTGCGGTACCTGATGCTTGCGGATTGCGCCTTGACGATACATGGGAGTTTTCGCACCACGGCACGAACCTCGTCGAGAGCGGCACCTCACGGCTCAAGACCAAACAGGCGCAGCGCAGATTGGCCGTGGTAATCAAAACTACCTTCTACACTGGTAGCGATCCTACGATTGTCTTGATCCTTCATTGTCTAGTAACTGCCTAGCTTCCGTCGCTGGAGTCGCTTACGCCTAAAACAGGATGAAAACGTTCGAGTGGCAACAAAGGATGCTATGAAGGGGACAAGACTGGACCACGGCGAAGAATCTTGAGGTCGGAAGTACAAGCTGTGCAACAATAGGGTTTGATAGGCTCGATGGTGCGCCGCCGCCAAGTCCGCCAAGAAACAAAGAGCCTACAAGGAACGGGCGCAACGCTGTGAAGATGTGAGCCTCTACTAAGCCTTCCACATGTTATTGACGAACCCTGTTGTCATGCACATCCTTTGCCGTTGGGAAACCGTGCCGTGGCAGCGTTGTGTTCAGCGAGCCGAAAGATCGTTGTTAGCCGACTCGGAGGATGAAAGGACGTCGTGATCCAGGGAAAACGAGGCGCGTACATGGCTGCTCGCACGGTAGGCTTGCTCACTCCAAATGCTACTACTCAGAGCTGCAACACAATGATCGTTAATGCCTGTGACAGTCACAGGCTCTTACGTAACAAGAAGATTCGCGAAACAACTCGGTCCCGACGATAGAGAGCTTCGTAGAAACCATTGTCCCAAGTAATGAACAATCAACATTCTCCATCCCGATGTTGTCAAACCCCGTAATACCATTCTAGATGGTTGCTTTGAGATGGCCCAACCGCCTCACACCCGAAAAGGATTAAAGCAATCCAAGATTGGAATCCTGGCTCGCCTATCTCGCTTCATCAAATCAACGTCTCTTCGTCTTCGGCCAATCGAATCTCTCCATAATGGAACACCATTCTTATCCGTCTCGGAAAAAGGTAGGTCCCGGCTGGGGTATTCTACTGGTCGGCTGATTGCGTTTGAATTGCGTAGTCACGCATTGGTAGACGAGTGTCTCGAGCGAGTGTCTCGTCAGAGTCTCCAGAAGAGCTATCAACTGTCGTAGACATTTGGAAGAACGAGGTACGAATTTGTCAACTGAGCGTCTCTTCGAATATTAAACGCGCCTTAGGGCGAGCCAACTCCTGAGTTTCGTACGCAACGAGTTCGTGAAGCGGACCTTGATGGCTGGCTCAGTAAGGTACCTCAAGTGTCACTGCTTCCTGCGTTCAGAAACTAACGGCTGTAGGCACCACAGACTGGAGAACGACAAGTTTCATGGATGTTCCGTCTTCTGTAGGCTCGCCTTTTATGCGCCCTGAGGAGACTCTCATTCTGGTCCTAGACTTTGCAATCGTCGGAATCCTGGAGCGCCGCTCGCGGAACTGCCCTTGTCGAGTGAAGTCTTCGCGAATCTCATTGAACGATTGTCACTTCCCAAACATGCGCTCAACGCAGCGGCTCAGCATCACGACTTCCTGACTGTCTTCGGCCTGGGTGCTTCGGGGATTCATCAAGAAACGCTTGGTTGGTGCTTGCATCATGATGTTCTGTCAAGCTTGTTGATCGCAGCCGCAGAACTGATCCTGCGCTTGATGAACTTTGACCTGGATAGCTGCTGTCTGGCCCTCTCCTACTTCCCTGAAAGTCATACCACCCATGCAGTACTTCTAGGCCTTCTTCCGGATGGCTCCCGCAACACGGTTCAGGAGATGGTCAAACTGCTTCAAGCCAACAGAACTCAGGCATGGCATCCGATGCTACTGCCCAAATTACTGCTCGAGAAGCGAACAGCCCTGGCAGCCTCTGCCGTTCACAAAGCAATTGATCTCGCTGATAAGTTCGAGCTATCGCGCAGCTTCAAAGAACCGTTCTGGACTGAAAATAGGGTGAACACGCGCGACCCGCTACCGGCTGATTTTGACGACGCGACTATCTGGATCAATACCCTCGCGACAGATCTTTCGCTAATGGACCTCTTGGTCGAGTCGCTACTTGAGCTCTGCTCAAGAGTGGTAACGATTGTTTCGCTCTTGGACCCAATAAACCATGAACCTTTCGGGAGTGACGCAGGCACCTTTACAGAAAATTCAGCTCCTTCCAGCAATATTTTGAAGGACGACATAAGTTATATGCACGGACTCAACAGAGCCTTGTTCCGCCGAGTTCATCAAGTCCAAAAGAAGGTTCAAATACAGCTTGCGGTGGTACGTAACACTGGTTTACAGTATGATGTAATACTCACCTTTTGCCTTTGGCGGCCAAGGTTAACACTTTCATAGCGCAACGAGATAACACTCTCAACCTCTCCGTGGCGACCGATTCTAAAGAGCTTGCGATTGCCAGCAAGATGGACAGTTCTTCAATGAAGTCCATTGCCGTTCTCACCATGGTTTTCCTTCCTGGTTCTTTTATTGCGGTGTGTATGGACTGTTTGCTGAAGAACGCTGGTAGTGACTATTCTTTTACAGAATTTATTCAGCATGCCGCTGTTCAACTGGAATGCGGGAGTAGAAGATTCAATCCTTACCGCGCGCTACTGGATCTACCTAGTTGTAACCCTCCCGTTGACCGCAGCCGTTCTGGCCATCTGGATTTTCTGGCATTGGCACGTCAATGAGCCTTCTCTCGGCGGGCAACACCATACATGGAAATACCACTTAAGACGGGCCGAAGAACTTGTCCAGCAACGAAGCATGGATCTATCCCTTTCTACAAGCCATCCAAGCCACCAACCATCCGAGATGAGCTACCCGATGTTCGCTCCACGGTGGTCAATGCAGGGAGGGCAGAACAGATCGACAAGAACTTGGGTCCCCATTCTCCCTGGTCCTGTCCCAACGGTGCTTCCGAGTCCGGTTATCCCGGTTGTTCCGGCCGCCCCGGTGTCCGATACAATCATATTTCCCAGAGCCGACTCGCCGCTGCCTGGCTCTCCCCTGGTTCTCCCAGTTCAGCCCCCAACCCAATCGCGAATGAATTCGATACTGGAGTTACCGGAGGCGGTCACGCCCCCTACACCCGACCTTCACACTCTCACCGCCGAACCCGTGTTTTCGACTCAGGGAATAGTTGCAATTTGATTAGACTGCTTCTGTTGAGTTTCCCTGTTCCGTTGTACCCGTTTCCCTAATGTTGCTCCGAAGTTTGCTCGTGTTTAATAGAAGGTTTGGCTCGCGATGTAATTGTTATACACCTGGGGACTGGCTCGACAGAGTAGAGTGGATTGTGGAACAGAGACAATGGACGCGAGGAGGGCACTCTGCTGCTTCGTGACCTCATGACCTCATTCAAGCGTGCTGTTTGTTGCACCTCTAGGGGATAGCAATGAAGTCATATATTCAGACACGGAACAAGTCGAACACTGAACCGAAACCATGGTCATTCGAGACACTCGAGAAAGGGTGTATCAAGGGGCACTGACGAGCTCCATCAATGGCGCAGGTACGTGACGGCGATATGGGATACCTCCGGATCAACCTTGCCCAGGATGTCCATCGTCTCATCCTACGGACCGCGATCAGCACATATGTGTCTCATTAGCGGAGAGCCGCTTACCCAGAGCTTCTCCTCCGCCTCCTGCCCCTGCTTGCTAATCACGAAATCGCTGGGCTCGGTGACCACACAGCTGCTGAGGTACACACCAGTCTTACCCTGCATGTCGGGCGCCACGGCCGCATGGACGAGCGTCCTGCTCCCCACTTCTGTAGACCGCCCGATGAGGCGGTTGAAGATGTGCCGCATGACCCCGTGGTCCCGCAGGAGGGCGGAAACACAGAAGCCCGGGTTGACGGTCGACACGGTCAGCGGAGAGGAAGAGGGGATGCGTTCCGCGAGCGCATGGCCGAAAAAGACGTTCATCGCTTTTGGTATCCATCAGCCCCGACTCGATCGCAAAAGCGCAGGGACTCACTCTTGGAGAGTTCATACCGCTGGATGTTGGCGAACCCCTCGAACCTGTTGGTGGGCTTGTCGGCGTTAAGCGAGTGCAGCAGATCCGGGCGGTTCATGAGCTCGGATTTATACGTGAAATAGTGCACGTCGCTCGCGAGGATGACGAGCCGTGGCTGGGGTGCTTGGAGGAGGAAGGGCAGCATGCGGAGCGCGAAGTGTGCGGTGCCGATGTGGTTTGTGCCAATGCTGACATGAATGGCCAGTTGGCACCACACAGCAGCAAACAAGAAACTTACTTCTTTTCCCAGCCATCGGGGGTGCGCTCCATCCTGGGGACATTGACGCCGGCGTTCCCAATCTGCCAGCATATGAGCTCAAGTCACGTGTGTCGGCGCGAATCGGTGTCCTACCAGGATGTCCACCTTCGTACCCCCCTCCTTCGCGAACCTGTCCGCAAACGCCTTGACGCTCTCATTGCTTGAGATATCAAGCTGCCATGCGTCCACGCTCTTGCACCCAGTCGCGGTCTTGATATCCTGCAGCGCGATCTGCGCCTTCTTGGGGTCACGGCACGCGAGGATCAGTCGCCCGGGGCGCATCCTTGCGAGGTGCTTCGCAGCCTCAAACCCAAGACCGATGTTCGACCCTGTGATGATTACGATCTTTCCCTCGAGGGAAACAGCGTAGGAGTCGGGCTTGGGGAGGTCGGCGAGCTGCTCGCGCAGGAAGAGTCCAACAGTCCTCTTCATGTTGGGGAGATATCCAAGGGCTTAGAACGTAGAGAGCTTGGATGTTGTACAGGGAGGCGAGGGAGAGTTTCAAGTTGGCACAGCCGGCGGAGCTGCCCGCTTTGTAGATACTGCAGCAGGAACGGGCACTGGCACATCGAACCCACGGGAAATCCATCATGGATACCAAAGTGTCCAGAGCATTCCTGGCCGAGATGGTGGGTACACTCCAGCAGCCGCCTATCGCCAAGCAGTCAAAGTTAAGGATATGATCAGCACTCTTGCACCGAGAAAAAGTGGCGCTGAGAACGGGCGCTGAACATGGGCTGTGGCGGCCGCCCTGAGCATGAGAGTATCAATTGGGCACCTGGGAAAAGTGGCGCTGACCATTGGCGCTGAACACGGGCAGGGTCGAGGGAAAAAGCAGGGTCTGTACGCGGGTTGATGATCATTCGACATTGACGCTCACTGGCACTTGCGGTATATGGAGGCTTGATCCCCGATGGGCGCATGATCTGTTCGTCGTAGAGTTACGGTGCTTTATTTTACGATCTGAGCACACTTTGTCCTATCTTTCACGAGTCTCGCAACTTTTACGTCATCCGCTAACCCAGGTGAGATGCGAACGACGAGCACCAGAAGCCGGTGCTGAAGCCGGTGCTGCCCCCGGGAGTTAATCCGGCGCTAGCAGCCTCAGGGACGCGAGCGTCGCCGGCGAGGGGAGAGAGAACGTCCGAGACGAGATGAGACGAGACATGCACTTGACTACTTTGCCATGGGGGGCGAAGGGGGGATGGTCCGACATTGTCAGGTGTTGGGAGCTGCCGGTTTGCCGAGCGATCTTACAGCGCGAGAAGATGTGCGAGAAGATGTGCAAGGTGCGGAAATGTGCGACGAGGGTGGGGAGAAGATCTGAGCGGGGCGGGGTGTGGGTGTGGCACCGCACTAGCCTGATGGTCCGGTTTGGGAAGCTCTGTTACCGTGCGAGAACTCAAGAAACGGGGCGCATCGTGCGAGGAACGAGGCACGCTGCTGTGTGAGGTGAAGATCTGTGAGAAAGGAAGACTCGGACGTGTGGCCCACTAGCCCGGTTTGGGATACGAGGTTACCGGATGCGGATGCAGCTTTTTCCCAGCTCAGCTCGCCGGGCATCAGGCATCAGGGCGGGGAGGGGCAATTTTATTGGGATATTCGCATAGCCGCGGCGCTTCCGACCGGCACCCCGGAGGGCGGTGCACCGGTAACTGCAGGATTATTTGTCCGGGGTCAGATTCGTGCGCCGACCGGGACCTGCGCTAGCGCGGGCGAGAGTTTGGGCCTGAACGCCGGCCGCGCGAGGCCTTCACCATGGCGTGAGCGACGAGGCGTTTGCGTTTGAGGAAGGTGATGGGGCTAGCGTCGATGTGCGGGACTGCTGGGCGAAGCTTATGGGAGTGAGACGCCGGCGGGCTGTAGGCCAGCCAGGCAGGCTGGCTTTGAGTCAGAATCGTACGGGCGCGGGCGAAAACAAATTTGGCCTTGGGAGTGCCTTGGCTTGCCGGCGCACGCGCCGCTGAAATCGCACCCTACGACGGTTGTTCTGTTGGAGATTTGGCTATTGTTATTTGTATATTGTTAGGAAGGGTGCTTTTGTGCTATGGGAAGGACTGGCTGGGTTCTTGGTTCTTTGCGCGTGGAGGGCGGACAATGGCGGATTAGGGTGACAATGCGCGGCGCGTGTCTCACAATCGCGCGCGGGGAGGGCACATCAATCACGGCCATCCACGCACCGCAGGGCCATTGTCCGGCCGCAACCTCGGGACGCACCCATCTGCAGCATGTCGATCACCCGCAAGCCCCAATTCGTGTTTTTCATTCTCAGCGCAGAGCCCGCAACACGTGCACGTGGTCGATGCGTTCCCAGAGAGAGCTGAGAGGGGGGCCGTCGGGTAGAAAACGGGGAGGGGAACGCCACGGTCTGAGTGAGTCGACGATGTACGAGCCACCACGCCGCCCGTGCGTTTAATGGCGGGTAAGGCCACCTAGCCGCTGTGAACTTGCTCACCTGCCTCCCTCCACGCCGTGGCTCCCCCTGTCCGCATATATAACCCCCCGCCACGCATACACTCTCCCT